>OX375879.1:42891519-43235451 GCA_947359465.1 Metellina segmentata | reverse complement strand
TTTAGTAACGCAAAGATTCACCACATTAAAAAACAAAAATTGTAATTTCCCGAACGTTTGGACTCGGCATATTTCATCTGTTAGTCGACAAAGTTACATTATAGCGTAAGTTAATTATTGCAGTTGCGACGAAAATCTTCACAACATCGTTATCCATTTACTCATGTCGTTTAAATTATGCAGCACGTTTCGTACACGTATGAACGTGGATGCATGTCAGTGCAGATTACATCTCATAAAGATGACTTTCGTTTGCGATTCAATATCAATTCAAACAAAGATAACGCCGAAGGTTTCGAAATAGAACTGTACTCTTCAAATGCGATTACAACATCCACAACGGGCCCGAAGCACTCTCCAAAAGTCGCCGTTGCCTATTACCTTCCGCAACCAACTCCGAAGATTGAATTTCAAAACCGCGGTTATGCTTATTCCGCAAACACACAAAGGGTCATTAAATGCATTTATCTATTCCAAAGGATGGAACTCGAGTTCTGATGCTTCGATGTCGAGTTTCACGGGGTGGTACAACTTCAAATGAATAGAACTGCCTGCGGGCCCTGCGTTTTGAATTTAATCGCGCAGTCGGGTAATGAAATGTTTGGCTGAGGATGAAAAGGGAATGGCTGAAAAATTAATTTCGCACGACCTCCGTGTCTTGATGTGGAATTTATCTAGAACCGTGGAATCAACCAAGGATGAGGGTGTGATTGACAATGGAATGCTGCTATTAAATCAGGCCAATTTTAATATGAAGAACGTTCATGGGTTCATGTGATGCGTGTTTAAGTTATTGCGTGGATAGAAAGGTATTTAAAGTAGATTTTTATCGTATTTCTTAGCGTCAAAATTTTATTGAAGTACTTTTGTTGGTGAGGTACTGGGAAAATCCAAGATATAAACTGTTAAATATGTCGTTTATTTAATGTATAATTCGTGATACCATCTGTCTCTGATTTGAATCCGTAGAAAATTAACCGAAGCACAGTTTATTAAAATGTGTTCATGCTAAAATGTATTTTGAATCCTTGGGGTTTCTTTTCGGTATCCATGAATTTTTTTAAAATGTATGTATACGCTAGAAATCCGCCAAAATCGACCAGAATATCTGTATTTCATAAAAAAATTTTTCATCTCCTTAGCTTCCAAACGATACCAAGATCTTGTTTTTTTTTTTTTTTTTCCGGAATGTTTATTCAGTTACAAGGTTTTACCGTTAGGTACTGTCAACATGTAGAAACATGTTTCCTAAGTTTCAAGTGCTGCGAAGGCAGCTTCCATTCTAATACAGCAACCCATTCCTCTTAGTGGCATCATGATATCCACAAAGAAGTCAATGGACTCCTAGTAGAAAAAGTAAAAGTAACGTGAATTGCAAGTCACCAACAAATTACATTCGATAAAACCCACAATTAGTCTGGCCAATGTCTCCAATGTGGAGGACTGATGTCAAACTGCCCCCCCCCCCTCCCCCGTTTTTGCATTGGGCACACGATTCACTCATCGTCAATTTTTCATTGGAGTGAACACCCTCAATTGCAATTCATTCCCTAATCCTTTTTCTGTTAGTCATATTTTAATTGTTTGCACTGTTTTTTTAATCATCAACGTCTTTTATGTTTTTAAAAATCAGGTATTTAAAACAGAGCATGTAATGAAGAAATATCTTCCGTTCTCATTTCTAACTTATTTGTTACTTAGTAATTTTATGGTTTAAATGATCGAAAAAACTTCTTCAAAGGAAAATAATAAAAATTAAAAGTATGTAGACAACTAGATATTGGGTATCTTGTTGAAAATGGATCAACAAACGCTGAATGAACAGGTACAATTCTGACTTAAGTTTAAAAAACTGTTTCTAAAGAATTGATCGAGTCAAAATAAGTGTTCATTTGCTCATTGAACTCAAAAAGGCAAAGATCACTCAAAACACACAAAAGAAATAAAGAAGGAAATTACAGTTTCTTTCTCAAAAAGATGAAAAGAGAATTATGCGGCTAGATTTTGATTCATTTTCCAATAGTTCTTCTGGAAAATAAAAGTTAAAGAAAAGCCTTTACTCTTTTCAATATTCAAATATTTCAGTAAAAATAAAATTCCCAAGTTTTTTCTGATTTTTAAATGAAACGGAGCTTATGAGTCAAATTAAAAGCGGAATGGAAATGTTTTCCTGTTTCTTTTCAGCTGATGGAATGGAAACGATTCCGATGTAAACGATTTGAGTGATTAAAAATTCGTTTGCCTTGTTGCTTATTGGAAGGAAGTGATTATAATGGCTTGCAAAAAGAAACCACGTTTCCAATTTTTCAACTTTTTTTTAATTTTTAGAATTATAGTTATTGGTATGAAATTTCTGATTTTTTAAATGGGTTTAATTTTAATCTATATTACTACTGTAGTTTTAAATTTTTAACATGATAGGAAATTACTAAACCCTCTGAGGGGTCCATATGCTTAGTTTAACCTTGCAGTCGATTACAGTTAACAAATTCAGGACGTTGGCCTAAAATTAATAAAAGTTACTAAAATACTTTTTTTGAACCCGTTGCTTAAATGTCACGTGCTGTACTCTTTTCGTAAAATCTTTTGTTTTAGTTCCTTGAAATCAATTACACTCATCTCTCTACCAGGAAATATATTTGAATACTTTTTCATCTCATCCTTATCACTTTCTTCAAAAATTAAATTATTTTTACATCACTTTGATCCGACGTTTCAACCAGCTCCATTCATAATCCCCCCCCCCGATTTCCTGAAAGTTATATTCCACCCTTGGTGGAAATAATACCCGTTGTAAGTCACAGGTATTATTTCACGGCTATTTAGTACCTCTTCTAAAGATAAAAATAGCTCAAAATACACCGCCGTAATAGTGCATAATCCTACTCGCCATCATTTTCCTACTAAACCCCGTCACACTTGTTTCTTGCTTACAAAACTATGATAGTAAAATATAATTATTTATACAACCCCTCAATACAGCTTTTCAACCAAACTAATTCATAATTTCCTCCAGATTTCTGAAGTTGCTATTAGACTCACACTCCTCCTTTGGCGGAAATAATATCTGTTTTATGTCCTATACTCATGTCTACTCAGTACCTCCACCAAAGAAAAAAGAAACACTAAAATGTACCCACATAATAGTACATTATCCAACACCCCATCTTTGCCTTGTGTTACTTGGCTTAAGAGACTAAGAAACTAAAATGCAGTTATTTCCATAACACTTCAATACAACTTTTCATACAACTCCATGAAATAATCCCCCCACCCCTCAAATCCTTAAGTTTCAATCCAAACTGCACTTCAAATTCAGCGGAATAATTAACCTGTTCCCTACCGTCATGCCTGTTCCGTACACTCCACTAAAGATAAAAGTAATACTTAAACACCCAGGAAATAAACAATACATACTCCTCGTTTCTTGCCTACAAAGCTAAGAACGTAAAACACTTATTTTCATAACACCTTGATACAGCATTTCAGCCAACTCCATTCCTAATTTACTCCCGATTCCTGAAGTTTCTATTCGACCCGCACTCCCCCCACCCTCTGGCGGAACTAATAACTATTTCAGGTCCTGTAATCACGCCTAGTCATTAGACCCACATAGGAAAAAAAACACTAAAATTATACCCTCACAATAGTACATTATCCAACTCCCATAATTGTTTTGTGTTCCTTAGCTTACGAAGCTAAGAAACTGAAATGCAGTTCTTTTCACAACACTTGGATACGATGTTTCAGTCAATGCTATTCATAATGTCCTTCCGATTCCTGGAGTTTCAATTTGACCTGGAATCCAGATTTGACGGATTTAATACCTGGTGTAACTCCTTTAATCACTTCCACTAAAGGAAAAGAGTTAACGCTAAAAATACCACCACGTAATGGTACACGATCCAACTTCCAGCCACTTTCTTGCTATACCCCATCACACTTGTTTCTTGTTACGTTAGCTTACAAACTAAAATTCAATTGTTTTCACAACACTTCGATAGAGCGTTTCAGCCAACTTCATAATTTCCCCCCCGATTCCTGAAGTTTCTATTCGACCAGCACTCCACCTTTGGCGGACGTCAAATGGCCATCCGCGGCTCCAGACTTCTCCCCTAAATCGCTTTGCAGTTAATTACCTGCAGCTCCCATCCAACATAATATCCTTGGCAGCTTCACTCTCTCATCTTCACTCCTCCAATTAATTCCTAAACGTCGACGCTTCCAAACGTCAAGCCTTTCATTAAGCATGTGATGCTCCCCAGCACATACTTATGTCATTCTGTATTACTGTCACCACTCATTCCTAGATGACACCCACAGAGTGAGGAGGGGACAGATTGTCCGTCATCTATTTGGGACATGGGGGAGATTCTGCTTCAAAGCGGTCGTGAATAACTTAGTTTCTTATATCCGATTATGGAGTAGGACTTCGTGTACACCGATCTGTGTCTGTAATTGCGTTAAGATTGTTAAAGGTATATGGATAGTAATGGGACTTATAGCTACACTGGAAGTGGCTTGTTCAAATTAGTATTAGTGATGCCTGTTATGTATTGCCTGTAGTATTACGTAGTGTGTTTGATTGCCTATTTGAACTACCTGGTTTACGTAAGCTTAGTGTTGGTGGTGACGGGATTCAGAACGAATGCTGCAGTGTGTTTACATTTTGTCCGTAAAAACGCAGTCAGAAAGAGTTAAAAAATTGCTTAACACTGCAAATGGTTTCGATAAGATATCTCGTCGAAGATAGATGTTGACTCGTCATCTGACCGTGGTTCAAAATTACGTGACAATACACTGAATGGCTTAGGCTGGGACGGTGGTAACTTGTTGAATCTCGTCGAGAATGTAATCAATGACGAGATAGACCATTTAGATAAAACTACTCTATTAATCAAAGTGAAATGAAGATCCAGGTGGGAAAAAGAAATTGTCCTTTGCCCAGACTTAGTGACAGTTTGGAATGGGATTTTACACCAAAGCTGATCACTACAGGACAGGATTCGAAGCGAAGACAAACCACCAGGGGGCTATCCTGCTTTTTATTGTCTCGACGAGGTATATCGTTATTTTCAAAACTGACCGCATCTTCATTCACGAGATATCCTGTCATTTAAAAATACTGACAAGATAACAATATCTTGATGAGATATCTTGTCTTATCAGGGAATTGGTCCGATCTTGATGGATGATATACCTTGTCGAAATCACATAAAGGATTAAAAATGAAATGTAATTGAACCCCCTTCACGTTTCTTAAGGGCAAGAATAGTTTTACATGGGCCGGAAACATTAAAACTACAATAGGGTAGAATAGTTTTGTATATCTAGTAGGTCCGTGGTAGCCCAGTTGTGGTAAAGTCGTGGATCTGCAACCAGAGGATTGCAAAATTGGAATATGATCCAAACAAAGACCATCCTGTATGTAGGAGCTGGTACACGTGGAATCTGTCGTCACTTCAAATGTCCTCATGCTGACATGGTGTGGCTGTATGGAGAGTGGAGTTTCTGGTCTGGTGTTGACCTGGTCTTCTATCCATGATTCAATATTAGGAGATGATCTTTTCGGAACGTTTCTTTTAGGATTGATCCCTGGTCCTTGACAGTAAATTCCTCTCCCTGATTGTATTGATTTCTACTGTATCAGTAAAACTTTCAATGTGTGTATGTCTATTTCTTGATATTGCATGTCCTGTGTCTGGCACAGCATGGCCAAGTATGGCCTTTGCATCATAAAATCCCAACACACCACCGCCCAGATCCTTGTCACTATACCGTTGTGTTGCTCCAGTGCTACATAAATTAAACTACCTACCATTACCTGTAAAATTCCATTTAAAATGTGCTTTACTGTAACGTGGATGTAGTTTCAAACCGAATCCTTTGTAGGGTTGTTAGGTCCAATGAATAGAAATTACATTTCATTAAAAATAAATAATTATTAACAAACCACAGAAAATTCGAAGTAAAAGCTAAAGTCGAGAAAAATGTTCTAACGATATTAATTTGTGATCCTTTTTTATCACGGGGTCTCAATTGGTTACCAGAACTAACGAATAAAAATAAAACAAAATTTAAAATGCTAAGTCAATTCCGAGAAAAAAAATCTGAAAATAATATTTCTGAATTACCTTAAAGCATATCTTTCACTAATGAATTCAGTTTGGAAGGGAGACACGTACCTGTTTAGACTCCGAATGATGATGTTACTTGCTTATTAAGTGCAGCTTTCATCGAAACCAAGTAATTTTATTTGAAACATAAGAAAGAAATAAAGTTCGAATGAGTGTAATCTTTTTATAAAGGAAACATGTCCAATTTTTAAAATACTTTAAATAAATTTAATTAACTGCCAGTCTGAAAAGGTTTTCTGTTAAATGCTTTAACTCTTTAAAAAAAAAGATATTATATAACCGCGTGTGTGTTAAACCAAGGACGTTGAATGAAAGTTAATTGGATTGTACACATGCCGTCCAGAAATTGAACACTCGGATTTAGCAATATTTGACACAAAATAATTAATTTCTTCCTTGCTCCCAGTGCAACATTGTGAATGCTTTATTTTCCTTATATCATCTGTCAAAAACATTATGGAATATTTATGTTTTGAAAATAAAAAAAAGTAATTGAAGTACTATAGACTTTAAATTTTGTAAAAATACTTCACGGGAAAATTATTGCTTTTTCCGCAGTACTGACAAAACATATTTGTTAATGGTTTCAAGGTACTGTTAACATAGTTTATTGTGTATAAAACTTTAACTTATATTAGTGCAGTTATCTTGTTTTAAGAACGCATATTATTAATGCAGACTTGTTGGTTTTACCCGGACTTGAAAGAATAAAACGTTACGTTGTTCACTTAATTGTTTTAAACGTCTTATGATCTGATTTACCTTTGCATGACCATAGAGCTACAAATCAACTCAAACCAATTCCATAGAAAAATTGTTCGAATGCACCTAACATTTTTTCAACTTTTGTCTGTTAATTTTTACTTATCGCACCCCGGTAAGAAAAGTGACGCAAGTCAAAAAATAAAAATTTTTGATATATGTATGGTATGAGATGCCCCGGCGTGTTATATTACTATTCCATTGAATATAATAGAAGTTACCACCATAAATACTTACCTAAAATTTAAAAGAAGCTTATACTATTTCAATGTAAATTTTATAGTATAATTTAAGTTGAAGTTTCTCAAATTCTGCAATTTTGAGTTGTGTCACTTTTCTTGCCGGGGTGCGATATGCAGAAATTAGCTTGCTATCTAATCTTCAGGAAGTAAGCAATTTGTTTTAATGAAAGTATTCATGAAAAGCCTTCTGTATATCAGTAATGTCAGTCTAATTTTTCATTATTTTGTCACAAATCGAAACAAAACCCCAACAGGATTTAAGAAATAAAATATGCAGTTACGTAATCCTTTCTCTTAAAAATATTAAATCAACACGAATTCACCCAATTCCCCACAAACCTTTCAACTAACAATGCCGTATTGCTTAAAACCTCATAGATCGGTCACAAAAGCAATCACAGGAAAGGTAATGCAATCTTTCAACAAAAACATGTTACACCATATTTCACAGCTATAAATGAATCATGAAAATAAACGATTGAGAAAGTCGTCTTTTCACAATCGTCGTGCAATCTCCCAGTCATATTATTATCTAACATTTCACAATTAATACTTGAATGAATCGTATTCTCGTCCTATTCCGCAAACTAATAATTTTACTTAAACTTTATTCACTCATTATTATCTTCCATTTCACAATTAATACTTTAATGAATCGTATTCTCGTCCTATTTCACAAACTAATAATTTTACGTTTTATTTGATAGGTAATACCAACTACCATAATTAGTACTAACATCACGTTAACGTTTTTCGGAGTAATTTAAAAGTGACTCACACAATTATTTCCAGTTTATGCGTTTAAAATCGCATCTTCAAACATGTCCATTTCTAATAAATAATTCCAAAGCCGTCATTTGACGGGGATACAGTGCAATCTGTTCTCTTATACCTTCGACTCCGTTGAAAGTAAATTAAATCACGAATGTTGAAAGATGATTTATTATTCCATCCAAACTGGAAAGAACCCAATTATAACTCCTCCGAAACACAAGATACACTTACACCACCTCATGAACTCAGCTTTGCACATTACACCCTTTTTATCCCCTTTACACGTCATATCTCTAATTATTTGTTTATTGACTGTTTACTTAAAGGTTTTCTCGGAGTTTTTTTTCCACCATTTTCAAACCCGATCCCCGCATGTGAGAGGAAACTGGTCAACACACTTCTGCTTCAAAAATGGCTTTTGTAAATTTACTTATAATTAGGTAGTAAATTAGCCCGCTTACCTTTTATCGCTAGTACTTCTAATTAAAAAGAACAAGTGGAAAAGCTCTTCGCAAATTAGCTTTTAAAGAGGGGCCGAGTGTGCCTTTTCGGAGGGGCTTTGTCAGGCAAGTGTTAAAACAATTTGAGCAATTAAGAAGTTCTTAAAGCCGCGAGGGAGAGGTGGATCCTGCAATGTTTGATGAACGATGCGCCTCTTTTCGTGTATTTTTAATAAGTTAATTTAAGACTAGGGCCTCGATAGAGTGCTTTTTACTTTAAAGTGATCCCGATAAACACAGCGATGACGGGCTCTTTGGAACGCCAGAAGGTAGGGGGGAATATGACTTGGAAATAATGAGTTGGTTTATCAATGTATCGTATGTATCACCGGTTTTTTTTTCCCTGCGTGCTTTTATCCATTAGTTAAAATTTCTTTTGAAGTATTCTAGAGCAGGTCGATGAGCAAAATCGATGTTTTTTTGTTTTTTTTTATCTCGTGAAGTCTTCTGATGGTTGGTTTTGCATTTTGTGGCGAAAGACCCGTATTTGGCCAAACAGAAGACAACGTTTGAGTCTGGGAATTAGTATTTTTAACAAAACGCAACCGTATGATGATTTTTTCGTTAAAGATGACGCTTCTAGGTGAGCGTTGCATTAACCACCCAAGTGGTTTTGATGCGGTATCTTGTTCGTTCATCAAGATCTGAATAATTTTGTTAGTGACGATATGTCTCTTCATCAAGGTATTCCCGATAATTGTATGGTGATGAGATCAAGATTATCTCTAATTATTTTTCTTCCAATAGCGAGGCATCTCTTCCATCAAGAACTTGGTCGGTTTTGCTAATGAGGAGATACCGCCTCGAAAAGACCATAGGAAGGTTGAAACGTTTACTTGACTTCCAAGTACCATAGTTTATGTATGGAACCCCTTAAATTATAACTTTTTTCACGCACAGGTCCTTTAACTTTCCGATCTCGACGAGGTGACTCTTCATCGGCAAAACTGACCTGAACTTGATTTTATTGCCTACCCCCCCCCCCCCCCCCCAACAAGAATTTTCAACTAACTTCACAGATCTGTACGTCATAAATGTATGTCTAATTGGAGGTTCGTTTGTTCCCTTGGAATATTTCTGTATTTTGTGTCAGTAAAACATGCCTTGTGGTTTTGTCTATTGTTGTTTTGCGCTGCTTTATGGCCCCTTGGGCCATAAAACATAACTATGTCTAACTGTCCCTTGTGTTTAAAAAAATCGAATCGAACGACGAACTTATGGTGATGAGAAAGTATATATATATATATAGACTAACTCCCATCACATGTGTAGGTTTGAGATTATCTATCTAATTGGTTTCGACGAGGTATCTGGTCAATCAAGATCTCCCAACTTTGCTACTGGAGATTTCTCGGTATCAAGATATTGCCGAATTTTTGATGATGATGCGATCAAGATCTGGTCAGTTTTTTTCCTAATGATGATATAACTTGTCCATCAAGATCCCGTAAGTTTTGCTAAAGTTAAGAGACGTCATCTTTGGACAAATACTAGGACAGTTAAGGTCTGCTCCTTAATGAAACGATCCTACTCGTACAAAACCATTTGACTCAAATACCAATTCGCTTTAACCAAATCATGCATTGGCGTTAATATTTAACCTTCCGCGTTAACGCTGACCATCCGGTATAGTGGTTAAGGTGTTAGCCTCTAGATTGGAAGGTTCCTGGTTCGAATCCGGGTCCGGGCATAGATGTTTGTAAGCGTATGGTGTAGAGGCGGCTGGTGCACCTTAAATCTGTCGTGGACGAAAGTCCTCACGTTGGTTTGGTGTGGAAGTTTGGCGAGAGGGGTGCCAGCTCAGGTGTTACTTCGTCATCTGACCGTGGTTCAACATTACGAGGAGTTGTCCTCGGATCTTTCACTTAAGGGATTGATCCTAGACCGTCGATAATAACCCATTGTGTTGCTCTAGTACGACGTTAAACTAATAATTCCCAATTACCTTCCGCGTTAACGTCAATGTATGAAATGATTGTGTTTCAATATATTTAACCTTTTGCATTCCTTTTAATATATTAAGGACATGTAATTAAAAATTCCTTTTTTTAACAGGATGAGGGAGCCAAGGACTGTTACGAAGCTCGCTTGATAGTACGAGGAGTGGATGGCACCGATTCCAGAAAGTACACCCTAAACGTGGAAAATGACAGAGGGAGTGAGGCTTTTGCTGTCGCTTTGGAAGTTAGAGGTAAGTGACAGTGGTTGTCATAACTATATCTTAAAGAAACCAAATGTCTTTATATTTATCTCAAATTGACTGAACTATCACCAGGTGACAGCACAGATTAACGAGCCACTAAAAGTTAATAAATAAGTAATGGTGTATGTATGATTTTGAAATCAGTCCAAAGTGAACCACCATATACCAAACGCTGTTCTTGATTTGATTACGCTGAGGGATCTCAGTTTATTTCGAATGCAGTTCCCTTTTATTCAGCCGAATTCTGACACTAAAGTAAATATTTGTAACTTTTCGTTGACTACGCGTATCCTCCGAGATATTTTGTAAAACACATTTCTGCGCAGCAACAGCAAATAGAAAGATTTGTGCTTTCTGCCATCCTTTGCTTACTATACATACACCAACTATTTCCTTCGACAGCAATGGGCTTTGGGGACCCCTGCTTTTGACAACAGGCTTTTCTTTGCCATTAGTTTTTGCAGTTCCTTCTTTCCCTTGCGCTGGAGAGAAATTTTCATTTTCGTCTGTGAATAGGGGAGTCAAGGCAACTGGAATTTCCATAACCTCCAAAAGAGGATACAAAACGCCTTGTTTCTTTTTATTTATCCTGGTATCGGGATTAGGAATCCAGCTCCTTTCTTGCGTTATGATTAATTTCTGTCTTTTCCCGTGCCCTTCTATTTCAAAGACGAGCCGATCTGCCTAATGAAAGGAGCTGAAAGATAAGAAATTGTATGGGAAGGACAGTGCATAGAATTTGCCATCTTCCATGATGGATCACTGCCCATGCATAATAGATGGACGGAATATGAGGAAAATTTGTGTGTTTAGCCCTGTTTTCGGTAAAGATTCTGTGGTGCCTATAGAAATCTCTGCAGTGATTACTTAGCCTCTACCCAAAGATTGTTTACTGTTATTTATGAAGACTTATAACCATTTCAATAATGAATAAAAAAATTATTGTTCATAAAATATCTTACCAGACTTTAATACAAATTTTGTATTAATTGAATTTAAAACTGTCACGCCTTTTAATACCTTTAAATGTTACTGTTTTGGAGAAATTCGATTAAAAACCGTCTTGTGTCATTCATATCATTGAGGTTATGACTGCGAGAGCAGCCTAACCCACCAACATATCCAATGGAGATAAATGCGATTTTCTTAGCACAATTTTAATATACTAGGGGGCCTGCCCCCTGCTCGTTAACGCTCGCCAACCCCCGGAGGATTGCTTTGCAATCATCATTGGTTCCCTGCGCGAACCTATGCTCGCTTCGCTCGCATCCATGAAGACATGTGTCCTAGCAGAAGGGATTGTTTACAAAATATCATATTCCAAAAAGATATTTTTCAAACCTAAATTTGCTATATTACAGAAAAATATATAGATATACAGTACCCTGGAATCAGAATTCAAATGAAAACTTTGATCAAATTTTGAGTCGAAATGTGAGCGCTGCTTTTGAAATTGAATACCCAGCATGGTGTTTGTGTGTACATTTCCAGCACTCTCGAGTCACCCACACTTTTTCATTGAGTTTGTTGTCGAAAGTTGTAGTGCAAGCGTCTTGTTGAACTATAATGGTTGGCATTGAAAAGGACCGTTTTTTAAATGGCCCTGAAAAGATCCTCCGCTTTCTTTGATTTCTAATTATAAACTGCAACAGCTCGACTAAAATTCATTTTTGTTTTCAATAAAATTTCAACCGATAACGCTATAAATTCAATTGAGGCGCGAGGCTACTTAGTGAGCAAACAACCGTACAATGTTGCCAAAATGCGATAACAAATAACGTCTTTTTTGCGTGCCACGTAAGAAAATTATATATATAGATTTTCATTTATCTTCAATATGATTTGATATTCTAAAAATGTGTTTTTCAGTGATCAATAATAAGTTATTCTGTAATTTTACAATAATTGAACCTGTACATTAAAAAAAAATGGTCTTAGTAAAAAGGATACTAATAAAATTTTCAGGTTTTTTTAGGTTAGGCCACTTTTGCTCTGATAACCTCAATTCTTGAGATCCTGGCAAAGTATAGAAATGATTTTGATTTCGGAATTATTATCACGCTTGAACTGAATTTCTATTTTCATTCTGTTTTGAATAGGAATCCTATAATGAATTTCTCTGCACTTTTCATGAAATCTAAACACATTTTATACGATCATGACATATTCAGAGACTTACTTTTTGTATTGTTGGAGTGATACTGCAAGAGTAAATGAATTTACTAAGTTGAATTAGGGAAACATTAAATTTTTCATAAATGGAAAATTAAATGAACACTGCTCAAATCAGTGTGGCATCAATGTTTTTCTTTTATGTGTGACGACGGAAAATATAATTCCCAGATTCTTATTTCCAAATGTCATTTTTTTGAAAGCCTATTAAACTGCATCGCATAGAACTTGACTCGCAATCGAGTGTTCATTCTTGGGAAACCATAGAAACCTCGGTATCTAGAAAATCTGAGTTGAGTTCAGATTTTCCAGCTTAACTGCTCTGTAGTAGATGTAATCTTTTAACAAGATATCTCAATATTTATTTCTGTGCTCGGTTTTGTATTTTTATCCAAAACGCATTTATTATTTAGTAAGCTATGTTTGCATTTTCTCCTCTTGGAATTTATTTTCTACTGCACGATAAAATGTATTCATTCGCTTTAAATTTCCTTTTTTTTTTTTTTTTTTTTTTTTTTTTTTTTTTTTGGCATTCTACGCTTTCTTGTACACGCTGTGTTACGATGTAAAGCATTTGGAACATTTAAATTATTCCGACAATTATCAACTCTCCATGTAATTACTACGAGATATATCGTTCATCAAGATCTGGCTAATATTGTTAATGACAATATATCTCGCCATCACAATATTTCCGACTTTTAAATGGTATCCCTGTTATTTTTCCAGTGACTAGAGCCAGAGTCGGTTCTGTTGGTTAATGTGTTAGCTTCTAGATCAGAAGGGTTCGAATCCAGGTCAGTGCACGGATGTTTTGTTAGCGTATGATGTAGAGACGGCTCGTGCACCTTAAATTTGTCGTGGCAGAAAGTCCTCACGTTGGGTTGGTGTGGAAGTTTTGGAGAGTGGGTTGCCGGCTCATGTGTTGCCTCGTCATTTGATCGTGGTTCAAAATTACTTGGTGTTGTCCTCGGATTTCCCTTAGGGGATTGATCCCGGATCGTCGTCAATAGCCCGTTGTCTTACTCTAGTACGATGTTAATTAAAAATTACCAAATTCTAGTGACAAGATATCTTATAGATCTGGACCTGGTCAGTTTGAATAATGATGAGACAACCACCAGGTGAGACAGTACTCATCTCCAAACCTCTATGAATCCTTTTGTAAGCATTCACGGAATTCCATTGTTAACAGTTTCCTGATTTTTCCTTGTGCTTTATAACATTATCTTCTACTTAGCGTCTTACTTTTGAAACCTTTTTCAAAATTTCGGAGTATGATGGATCATTACAACAATATGTCCAGAAATGTTATAAAAATTTTGGGTAAACGCACACAATGTGGAACACCCCAAACACCCGATTTTAAAGATTGCCCAAATTAGGAAAATGACTGTTTTAGGATTAGTCAATTGAAGCAAAACCGCTGTAACTGTATTTTATTGTTAATTTTAGTTTCTGTCTTTTTGCTGTACATATTTAATGCAATTAATCTTTATTATTTACTATTTAAATATTAGTGTAATTTAGATAAAGTAAAAAAAATGATTCTTACTTCGTTAAATCAACTTTGTGTACGTGAGGCTGGCGGGAAACCCATTTTACTCTACGTCTATTTAAAACTTCTGTAGACGAATGACAAGGGGATCCTTTCCTCAGCATTTCGGGGATCGGCATCTAGAAATAGAAATCTCCAATCACAAACTCGCCGTCTTATGCCACTAAAATAATGGGACGGGGGAAATATTAACCTGTTATGTTGCATACGGACGAGGTGCCATCCCATTTGCCTGCGCAGTTGCAATATCCCCTGAAGCCCGCAGAGGAAGAGACCAAATGGCTGTCACAGGATATTTGCATAGCCATAAATGTAATATCGGAGGGAAGTAGCGGTGGCAGCGGGGTGTACGTTTCGAATGGCCCTCCGTCTGGAAGTCATTCCCAGCAGATAACGCTCGATTTTATTGCGGCATCTGAAGCAGGGTACCTAAGGTGCAATATCCAATCCCCCTATTTTTATATCCTTTATCACCTCAGCCCCCGGAAGAGGGAAATACATCATTGGGAGGGATGACAGTGTGGGGAGTCCGGAATAGGTTCTGTAATTGGTGGTTTGGGGATGGGCCATGCGGGTAATATCGTCGAATTTCCGAAACCTATTGCAACGTACACAACGATGTTGCCTAAATTACATATAACTAGTGTAAAATGACTTAATATGAGATACTTGCCTAATATGGGATACTCTTGTATCTTTACTGTACGGTGTCGTCATCTACTGGAAGTGTCAGGAACTATTAGCTAGTAAGATTTGAAGAATCATTGTAAACATAACCTTCCACATTCCATGCCTACCCTTACTTCAGTAACAGCCTATCACTTTTTAGTGTTTCGAAAGACTTCTTTTTGACTAGACGTATAAAATAAGTTAATTGAAAAGTTTTTACATCAATTAATAGATTTTATGTTTACCAGATTTTTTGTCACGCTTGTATTTCTTTGTCATTGTGAATGCACAATATCATATTAAGAGAGCTTTGTGTTGCATATTAAGCAACTTTTTCCGAAACAGCTTATTCAAAAAATTTGATAAAATTGTTTTTGCGTATAGTTGCAATGTATTTTGCCAAGACATCCATCAACATTTCGAAGCAGTGTTTAAAATCAAAAAGATGTTCGCTAAATTTTGCATTAGACAGTAACCAACGCAATTTAAAAAAAAAGTATATCAAAATAGGTTATTTTCCTCTAACGTTTATTTACTATAACATAAAATATCTGCTCTATGCAATGCGAGATCTGCATCCCTTGTCGTCCCTAGCTGCAAATAGGGGAAAATGGGATCTACTCAAACCGCAGGCTCCGTGCTAGCACAACAAAACACCTCCACTCACCTAGAGCTCTCAACAGTTTCCTATGTCGCCAGATTCCACTGGAGGGTTCAAACACAAGGCGCAGCTCACCCCTAAAATCCACATGGAATACAATTAGACCACCATGAGAAACCACCCGATAGATTGGTGCGGTTAGTGGTGTTGACCTCTGATCCGAGCTGTTGCTAGGTCTTTAGTTTAGAATCCAGTGTTAGTATCTGGTAACCACCTAAAATGTCAATTTTCATTTTTCATAATATCTGTTGAATAGTTAAATTAACGTTGTCACGGGAAAACACGGCGGGCTATTGGCGACAGATCTTGATCAGTCTCGATGGGAAAGATCCAATAACAACATTTCTTAATTTTCAACCATAGTCAGATGACGAGGTCACTCTTGAGTTCGTACACCATTCTTCTAACTTTGACTCCACACCAATGCGAGGAGATTTGAGGCCACCATTGATTTAACATACACCAACCGCACTTATACGGAATATGTTTGGATCAAGTTTAGAACTCGCATACCTCCGATAGCCTGATCCGCTAATTTTACATCCGGGCTACATTGGTCTCTACTAAAAACAATGACGTATCGTTTCATTGTCTGTTGAAGTCCTTATTGATGTTTCAAGATTGCCGTACCAGCCTTTATCCATCCAGCTTAGGCTCGGTTCAAACATTCGGTTTTTCAACGTGCGGCGCCGTTGCGGCAATGCAAGTGCGGTCTGAGATACATTAGATCCAATGGAGCAATGCACACATGCCTCCGGCGCCGTTGCGGCGACGCACTTCTAACTTGCGTACAATTTGTACCTCAGCTCGCCGCATACGCTTCTCCGGTCTCAAGTACTTTGTTTTCATAAATAAATTGAAAATAAATAATAATTAAAAAATGGTCTTATCCAGTAACGTCTATTTCGTTTAAAAATATACCTTTTTTACACGAAGTAAGCGAAATAAACACGTTTTCTTCAATAGAATATCTATCGCAAATGGCACGAAATGAGTACTTGCGTCATTTCACGGTTATGTGTGCATAGTTGGGCTTCGGTGCCGCATCGGCGCCGCACGTTGAAAAGCCCGGATGTGTGCACCGGGCCTGAATCAGCAACCTGGGATTGCAGGTTACCCATGTCTTTTTGCTGAAACACCTTAGGAATATTTATTTCCATGTCAATAAAGCTTTTATTGTGTTTATGTCCATTAGTTGACGTAATCTGTCTTGTGTTTGGCTCAGCCTATCCAACCTTTGCCCTTGCACCTAGAACCCATCCAACTACCCAATTTGATACAGACAGTTATTTCGACTAAAAATATTCGTTTTATAACTAAATGCCGAATATGGTTGATTTAAAATATGGTTTAAAATATGGTTTTGTCGAATATGGTAGATTTTAAAAGTTTTAAGACGGATGAATGATTTTTTAATTTTGTAAAAACGGGAACATCAAATGTGATAAGATGGAAGACAGATTATTAGAGTGGTGTAACAACCGCGTCTCCGGTTAAGTTTTAAGTGTAGTTGTTGCAAGAACGAAGCTAAGTCCTGTGTTGGTAAGGAACTGTGTTGTAAAATATTTATGATTTTTCTTAGTGTTATCAAGTCTTCTGACCATAAGATAAACTAATAATGCATATTACCTTTCGTAATAAATATAATAATGAGAATTATCATATTAAGTAGTATTATATTTCAAATAAAAGTAATAATAAAACCTAACTAATGTAGTGCGTAGATTGTATACGAAGTTGCTTATGCTCTATCTATTATGACCTCCCTTGCTAGATTTCGAAAGAAATGCTGTTTGTGGAACAATGTTGACTCAAAGTTTCCACTATTGAATAGTTTTCACGTACTTTAGCAAAATTTAAATACGAAAAGCTATTTAAAGTATTTTTCAGATTTCCACTACACGTTCTTGGAAGTTGTATTACCTCAAATAATTTGAATCGTCTCAACTTTCGCTTTCATTTTTTAAATTTCTCGTGTTTACAAATATGTATCCATTTCCCTGTATTTACCAACTTTACCTGCTCTGTTTTCAATAAAGGAAAACGACTACAAAATCAGGCTACTTTTGTGAGAGCCGGAGGCTATATGGAATCTGAAAGATTTGCGTAAGCATAACTTTGAAAACAGTGTCCGCAATAATTTGTAAAGCATTCGGATTTGATTTCAAATCCATCCTCAAAGCAAACTGATTTTCGATTGGTTTTCTTTTCCTCTCTATTCATATTTGAAGTGTTGATACTTTGAGGATTTTTTACCATTCCCTTTTTTATCTCAAGGCCTGAATTCGCAATGTAGTTTTTACCCGATTGTGGTTATTTTTCGTCAGAAACATTTCATCTTCAACTTTTGATTCATTGGACTCCGCCTCTTTCATCTTTGCATTAACGTAACCAGAGGCCAGAAATAACATAGTTTTGTTTGAAGTGAAAGAGAGGAAATGAGTGACAAATTGTGTTGATTTTTCCTTGTTTACCTTAAGCACTTTCGTGTTTTTGCTATGATAAATAACTGTTTTCTTAACTGAGGACAAATAAGTTTAAAACGGGGAACATCAGTTTTATTCGCGTAGTAAAAAAACAAGGAATTCGTTCATATTTATTCGTCATTACATTTTATATTTCGCATTTCTCTATGCCCATGAATGTATCCTGTCTGGAACACTATTCGAACAAAAAAGTACTCCCTCAATCCTTTTGAAGGAATTTATTGAAATACCGTAGATTGAAAAGCGCTTTTATTTCACAATTTTATGCAAGAAAAATAGAAAAATTCTACTTATATTACGATAAGAATTTTTTTGGTTAGAAAATTTATAAAATGTTAGTGTTTATTGGTTTGGTTCAATGGCACGAAATACAAAACTGGATAAACTGCAAAATGCAAGATTGAGAATAAAAATTATCGTTACAATAAAATAGTAAAATACGGGAATATGACAGTATAAAAAGCCAAGATAAAGAATTTTATGCAAAATACAGTTAAAAACAATAGCTGAAAAAAACCCCACCAATATTACGATTTTAAAAACTTATTGGATTACACCATCAACAAATGAATGGTAATGTTGAAATGTGTGATTCAACGTGGCAACAATGAACTGCAGAAATTCCAATTTGTTGGTCAGCAACATGAAAAAATAGCTGAATGAAATCAATATAAATGGATGATTTAAAACACATTGATCAACATAATGTATAGTATAAAAGTAATGAACAGTCAGTTGTGACAGATAAAACACCGCCTGATATCTAGAAGACAATATTATGTTACGATTTAGCTGTAATTCCAGCAAGTATAAAACATTATTATTTTTTAATTTGAACCATGATATGACAGTTTTTTAAAATGTGACTATGCAAATGATGAAAATCAGGTATTGCAAACATTACCTAATAAAAGAAGACTGCGAGTGAAACGGGTACCCACTTTAGAAACCTCACTTAAAGTATCAAAATAATATTATTGTTACAATACCAGTTTAAAATTTAATAGGAAAACACACGTTAACGTCTTAAGTGTGTCATATTTTGTTTTCGTTCGTAAATTTTTAAATCATCCTAGTCCTCAATAGAGGAAATGTGATAAAAATCTACAAATATTTAAAATAAGATCTTTACTTCCAACAAACACTCTTTATTTCCAATTCGTGTAGTACCCAAATTTACGACCTCTCTTTCCACATTTTTAACTCCTGAGTGTAATTGCACCCCCCTTTTTAAATTGTATTTCCTTTCCGATGAATAATCGAACATACGGCCACGAAGCTTTTTTAAAACGAAATCCCGAAACAATGCTTTAAAACAAGTTATTGCCGCGATACGGATAGCAAACAATGGGAATCCCGTTAAACTTCTCCGTAATTAATGAAGTCAGATAATGGCGGGCATTGGAACTAAATCAAAACGAATCCTCTTCCTATTAAGGCGCCGAGATCTCACCGCAATATTAACACCATTCGTTTGTTATGTGAGCCGAATTTATCGGGCCGTTTATTATTCGACTTGAAGATGTTTATTAAAAAAGTAATCCACACTCTTGCTTAAGCAAGACGAATTTATTTTCCCATTTAGTGCGAGCGGAAAAGAACTGTGTTTGCGCATACAGAATTAATAAGTATATCCCCTTTCTCCAGTTCATATCTGTATTTACTTTTCTCTTTCAACCCACGAATTAATGCACCCGAAACTTGGTAGAGGGGATTCCTTTGTTTTCCCAGACAATTTATCCCGGGATTCCAGAAATAAAATAAATACGACGGTGCGAATCCTCTGCCCAACTTTATGTTCAAGAGCAGGGGATATCATTTGAGAGGTTAGAAAGCCCTAAATCAAACAGCGCAATAATCCCCACATCCGCAAGATATTCCCTTTTTTTTCCCTTTGGTAGGATTCCCGGGAAAAAGGAAAATAAAAAAAAAATCTATAAAACACATTTCCTGAAAGCCAACAATTTCTGTCATGATAATGCTCATCCCATTTATCATATTTGATTTGAAATATTTACTTTTCTTTTGCTTAATATATTTGTCGAAGTGTTCCGGCTCTTCTGTTTTATTCTTTATGGAAACTTAATTATACTTCTGAGTTGGGGAAGAGAGCGTGCAAATACAGCGGGGACGTTTTCGCCGTTTCGTTCCTCTTTTTTATCGATTATTGTTGATGTCGTTCTTATAAAAGTGCCATTTGCTCTTCGAGAGGGCTTTCTCGACGTGATTAAGGCTTTCTTTTTGAGGAACGAGCCTGATGCCCCCGGTAAAAACGAAAAGCACACAGACGTGATTACGTTGCGATCCTTGAGGGAGTAGTTGAATATTAATTCCAACTCGTCGAATTCGCTGTGTGCGGTTTGGGCATGAATCCTGAAATTACCCTCTAAAAACCGAGCACGATTCTCGACATATCGGATAGTGAGCCCGTATGTGGATTTTATGGTGAGATGCTTTCATTGGATTGAATAAGAAACTAGCTAAACACGTACAACCTAAACACGTACAAACATGCGTTTATGCTTAAAGGTCGGCCTCCCACCAAAATAATTACGAGCTGTTTTTTCAATTATACGAAAGCTGTATTGAGAGATGAAACTTACATGTGTGAAATCTATATGTACCGATATCAAATTCTTTTGGTTGAGCTCAAAGTCCAGAAATGCACGTTTAGAGTGGCAATATCGTCATGTGGATTGGGTTAATTGTTGAATTTATGACGCACTGGAGCATCACATTGGACTACTGGCAATGCTCTGGGATTAGTCCCACCCTTTGGGACATGTATCATTTACGTATGTACGGGCTTTACGGACCAAATATACTCCAGTGAGGTTTTCTTTTCCATGGAGGTTTACTGTCTTTAGTAAATATGGGTGTCGCGTTCACGGGATAAAGAAGTATGGATCCCGAAGGTGAAAATATTCGTTTACAACACCTCGTAATTCTGAACTAAGGTTAGATGAGTCGTGTGGTTTGATTCAAGTAATATGACCCATTCTTCGGTTCACCAGACAAATCGATATTTCACCTGAAATTTTGGCGTAATATGTGCTAGTTTGTTCCCATACATCTTCATATGGTAGTTCATTAAGATTTGCGACAACGCAAAAGCATCGCAATGAAGTCCTGACACAATAACCGAACAATCGGTCTTGTTGTCAGGGTGTTGGCTTCTGCATCAAAAGGTTCTTGATGCAAATCCGGGGTGAGGCATAGATTGTTGTCCGTATGAAGTGAATGTGCAGCTTGTGTGGACGAGTTGTGCCTAGAGTATATGGTACGCATGTGAGGCGTAATGTAAACTCAATCTCTGTGGTGCACCTGGGAAATGCTGTTTCACAATTCCTCCCTTATATTAGCCACAGTGATTAAGCTCAATTGGTCAAGCATTATCAAAGCAGTGTGTGTATATCAGATTTTCAAATATCCCCATTCTTTTCTGTTGGGTTGATACAAAATTAGCCCCGTTTGACAAAAGTTGAATAAAAATATTGCTGTAGTTTCGAATGCATATCGTTAGATCATAGTTTAGTGCTTCTTCATGATCGTTATTTCTTTGTTGCCAAGCACCTTAGTCGTGATCAAGCATGGAATGGCATCGTAACATGTTTAGTAAAGAATCTGGCTTCTGACCTCCATACTCGACTCACACAACATAAAAACGCTAAAAAAAATATCCCTCTCTCTTGCAAGACAATCTCTGACAATTGTACAAATTAGGAAAGCGAAAAAATCCCACCTGGGATTTGGCCCAAAGGCACTAACCGCCGACATCAGCCGCCGAAACGCTTCCCTTGCGAACTTGTTACGAACGTCCCACAACCAAACCTTCCTTTAATTTTCGTTTATTTTCCTTTATCGCTTTTCTCCTCAAAAGCCTTGCAGACAAAATATGCTGATTAGTACTGCGGGAAAATGCTTCGTAGGGAAATTAAAGCTTGTCAAATTTCCCCTCGCAAAATATCGAGTAAAAAGGAGCGTGGTATTAAAAATGGTGGTTCGAATGCAATTACACGTATTTGCATAGAGTGGGCCAGAAAATCTGATTCCGTGGGATGATTAAAAAGAATCCCTCTCGTTATGGGGCTTTTGTTCCTTCCAGCATTGTATGGGAATGATCTGTGGTAATGAATGCTGCTAAACGATGTACATTTCAACGCCCGTGTACGTACATATATCTATATATCTGGAGGGGCTAATGAGTTGTGTTAATGATAACGAAATGGAAATTTTGGGGCAAACCACGTATTTTTGCTATTCGAGTTTTGTGGATGGTTGAAAGGAGCGCGCTGGTATAATTCGCAGTGAGGTAGACATCATTAATTGTGATAAATGGTAGCCGGGCTACCAATTTCATAAATCATCAGGGCCATCCTTTGACTAATTAATGCGTGCTTGGTTTGTTCTATTTTGTGTGCTTTTTTCCCAAGGGAGTAGATTAAAATGAATGATCGTTGATTGTGACTGGTTTTCAATACTATTGGGTACTATAGGTTTTCTTTAAACCGTATTAACGGTACATATGCATCTTTTTTTAATGGTAAATGCTCTTTTGTAGGTGACTATTTTAATTGAAAGTAACTTATTTGAGTAGTGGATTTAATGAATCATATTATATTAGTGATTCAAATAATTAGGTTAATGGAGAATTTCTTAAGTATTTGTATCTGGTGGACAAATTCAGTTTGACCGTGATGAAAGATTGTCTGCTTTATCTGAGGTAAAAAGAGATTTAATCTCAAAACTTCAATTTTCGAGACTCCTCACCATTCTTTAACCTTTCAAGGCTTTTGACGAGACATCTCGTTCAAGATTTGGGGAATTTTGCTAATGAATACATATTTTCGAGACAAACAAAACTGCCTAGTTACTCCAAGGAGGAATGAACGGAGGTCCAAGTACGAAAAACAAATTGTCTCTTGTTCAGAACTGGTCACATTTCGGAACAGTTTTTACATCAGAGGCTGTCTACTGCAAGGCTATTTTTGACTCAGCAGATAAACCACCAGGAGGTTTAAGTCCTCACCTTTCTTGCAGAAACTGTTCAATGCTTTCTTATGTTAATCAAGATGACATATTTTTTTTCCCTATTTTATTAAGAAAATAATTATTTTCCCTTTTTTAAAATGTGGGTTCTAATTCCTCTCCTGGTCACAGAAATCAAAAAGGACAAAAGAAACCAGACACACGAATGCCTTCGAGTTCGTACACTTATGACCAACCGGAAACATTTTACGTCCATTTTGAATTTTGAGAGTCAGTGTGGCCACTTCTGAATCTTGACAAAACCGTCTGATTTTTGATCGCATACCTCCTGTGATATCTGGCTGCTGTTGGCGATCAATTTAGGAGAGTTGCCAATATTGGCGACTAACCTCTCTGCGTGGAAGGGTTGCCATAGAGAAAATTCCATTCGGACACTTGTCTCGGCTGAGAGAGGTTGTTTTTGTTTTTGAGGTGCGATGCACTGCACCGAATGAAATGATGTTTGTTTTTGTATGTCCTTTCATCATTTAATTAAATTGTTATTTTTATAATCTCGTGCTTGGTTATTGAAAGAGAAGAACATCACACTACCGAAGCATAGCATAGAATTTCTCTATAGATCTATTCCAATCATGGGTTTTGGGAGTTCTCCATATACTAATACTTTAAATAACTTAACTAGCATTAAATTTACTAATACATACTTCCAATATGCACTTGGAAATTGTTTTAGGAAATACGTACTCCAAAATGAAGCTAAATTTCTGTGGACAGGATAAATGGAATAAAAAAATGCGGGCAATGAACACTTCCGCCAAGTTATTACCGCTTCTTTTAATTTGCACGATACTTTACACCCGTTAAAACGACCCATCCGGTCTTTTGTTTTACGCTCTACACTGATTTTTATACGTTAAGTATGCTCGCTAAGTTTATCGAATGTTTAGATTCCCCTTTAAAAAGAAATAACTGCACTCATTGAAGGGAAAAGGGGGTGGGTAATAGAGTATATGGTGAAATCAACTCTTTCTTCTCATAGCCTGTTTATTTCCCACTTGTAAAATAAATGATACGTGACCGTGAATGTCGTTTCACAGGCAGTAATTCACTAATTTTATGGACCAGAACTCAATCGTTGTGAAATTACCTCTTGAAAAAGGGACATAATATATTTTTTGTTCAATTTTTTGCCACGCTTCCCCTCTTGCCACCTTTTCGCTTCGAAATCATCTCTTGATCCCTGTGTCTGAATCGGAGAGTAATTTAATGCCACAACCAGCCGTTTATGTGGAAATTTAATTTATTTTTATTGCACCCTGCTGAAAGGTAAATTTATAGCCAATTACATGCCCCAGCGACATAAGGCTTCAAATTTAGAGCAATTAATTTTATTAAGTCCGGCAATTTTTCGTTGGGTGTTTTCTACCGTGTTTTATGGTGTTTCTGTTGTTTTTTTTCCCTGCTGATGCTGCCTCAGTAGAGTCTTTGGACTCTTCAGGGGAGGAGAAATTGGGAGGCTGTCTGGGGATTTAGGAAATCTGCCTCTGGAGTGATTTTTATTTTGGTAAGTTTGGCACACTTTTACGACATTCTCTTGGGCTGCCCGTTCGCTTAAATGTCTTTTTGCTTTCGATTTAAAGTTTCTTTTCGGTACTTTGGAAAGCTTTGCGAGATTTCTTGTTGCGTGGATTAGCTCATGGGATTAGTAGCGTTTACGAACCCATGCGGTAATTTAACACGGTTTTTAAATCCCACTACATTGCGGCAATGGGATTGTTTTTAAACTCCTTTTTCACACACAAAACTATCAAGTTCTATGTATTAAATCAGTGCTCCTTCTTTTAATCTCGAGGAATTAAAAAAAAATTATACTTGAGAAACATTTTTTAATTTTATACTCCATGTTCATCTTCTACTTCGTCATCTGACCGTGATTTAAAATTACCAGGTGTTGTCCTCGGATCTTTCCCTCCCTACGGGATTGTTCCTGAGCCGTCGCCAATAGCCCGTTGTGTTGATCCAGTGCGATGTTAATTAACTACCAAACGACCATCTTACCCTCCATAAGTTCTAACTGTCCTATTTTCAATGACACTGGAATGTATTTTCGTAATTTTCAAACCTAACATTTCTGAAATATTAGATTTCAAAGCACTTTCAACCATTTTCTGAAAACCTTTTTTTTTCCTTTTAAGAAAAAATGATATGTTGAATTTTAATAAATCAATTCAAGAATTTTTCTGAGGATAATTTTAGTGGAAGATACATTTTTTATCCAAACGTTCAACTGTAAAAGATAATTATTAAGATGTAATGCCTTAAATGGATTAAAAAACGCTTAAGGGAAATTATTTCTAGCCGAAATAGTTTTACTTTGATCGAAAAGTATGCCTACTTTTCGGAATTTTTTTTGCCGAAAAACAGCATGCAGTAATATATGACATTTATAAATTACATTCATACCATGTCAGTAGCATGTTATTAGTCTTATAAATTGGGAAGCTTGCATTTCATGTATATTTAAAAGTATATGTTAGTTTCTCTGGACGAGTACTTAAGTTTGTTTAGTATGACTAGTTAAGTACTTATGAATACTGAAAACGTAATTAATGTGGGGGTAATCTTACATCCAGACTTACACATTACTGTCACTTCATTTCTTCTTCTGAATTGATTTGTTTGAACTGTTTCCTAATTAGTCTGGCAAGTAAAGTAAACTGGTTTCCAAATACTAAGTATGTTCTGCACTTAATGCCTTTGCTGTAAAATATGTGGTTTAAAAGAGATGGTAAAGCAAATGCCTACGTATCTTCATGTTGATATATATATATATATATATATATATATATATATATATATATATATATATATATATATATATATATATATATATTTAACTGTCGACGAGAAAATCTGTTCCAGTAAACTGCCTCTTTTTATCACCAGGCAGAAACCAATATAAATTTACGTTATCTCCAAAGCAAAATGAGCGATCCTTGTTTCTATAGCTACGTTTCATGGACCCGAGGTGCTCTAGTGATCTTTACTTTAATTTCATTAGTAAACACGAGTAAATTTAGTGTTTTTAGTAAACACAGAGGTCATGTTACCAGGATATACCAGCAATACTTTTCGGCTTTCATTCAACTACTGTGTTCCCATTCCCTTTCGCTTATTTTACTTGACGTTGTATGGGGTTTGACTCAGCTTGGCCAATGAGGGCCCTTGCGTTATATAACGGTAAAACATAGCAGTATAAAAATTACGTTGTCTCCAAAGGTCACTTGCTCCTAATGAGCGATCCTTGTTCCTATAGCTAAGTTTCAAAGATCCGAAGTGCTCTGGTGAAGAAGTGCTCTCTCCTTTAATTTGATTAGTAAAGACAAGCAAATTTAATGTATTTAGTGAACACGGAGGTCAGGCTACCAGGATCTACTGCAATATTTTTTAGCTTTCACGTTCGGCTACGTTACCTGGGGTTTGACGCATCTTGGCCAAATATGAACCTTGCGTTATCTAACAGCAAAACAACCAACCATTGTTTTGGGTCATTGCAACCATTATTGTAAGACGCAAAGGAAGATACGTGGTGTGGATTCATCATTCCAATGTTTGACACAAGACGTCGCAACTAGTGTTTTAATAAAATGTTATTGCAGCTCAGCTGCGATACCGCAATATTTCTGAAAAAAAATTAAGTTTTATGTGTAAAAAGATGGAAAATACATTCTTCTGCATGCTTTAAAACTGTCACAACCTCCCTCTGTTGGAGCCTTAAGTTTCCCTACTGGAATGTAGAGTTTTGCTCCAAGCAGGAGTATGTAGTTAGTCTTTCTCTATGTCATTAAGCTAAGAACGTTTTTAATAATGGAGGTATTGTAGCCGAGGTGCGATACATTTAAAACTTATCCATGTCTATCTTCAAGCGTAATATATTTTTAGTTCATATCACTTTTAAATTGTTCTCTTTCTGTCCATCTATAAGTATCAAATCACACCACCTTCATACAGTCTGCAGTCTTATTCAGAACCACTTACCTAAGCCCTGCAATAATGAGTACATTATTTGTGTTCTTCAAAATCATATGGGCAGCAGATGTCAGTATTGAATGGGAAAGTGCCCCCATGGACATTATTCCACTTTTCCGCTTTGTAAATTTCCGTTCTTTTCTACCCATCCATAAATATCACATGTAATCCAGTCTCATTCAAAATCACTTACAGAACCCTGTAATAATGGAAACAGCATTTGCGTTCAGCAGTGTTTGTGTCCATCGCAGCAGATGTCAATATTGGATGGCTGATGCCCCATGGACACTTATTCCTCTGTACCGCTTTGTAAATGTGACAAAAATTGTATAGGATTGCATATAGTGTTAAAGTTGACTAAGCTTGTATAGGATTGTAAGCAGTTGTAAATTTGACTGTAAGATTGTATGGGTGATTCTTATTTCTGCTCATCCATAAATATTACATGTTATCCAGTCTCATTCAAAATCACTTACCGAAACCCTGTAATAATGGGAATAGTATTTGTGTGCACAAAAGCGTCTGGACATTGTCTGTGCCGATCCTCAGACGCATCCAAGGACCACTCCCGGAAGCATCACCGTAATTGACCGTGTTCTTTTCACCCACACCGGTCAAGGGGTAAACGATCCAATGGGACACAATAGTTGACCTCCGGGATTCTTTTCACCCACCTTTTCCCTTTTTCTCTGGTCGTGGTCAGAGTTACATCGGTGTGACCATTACTTAATTATTCCTGGTTCCTTCTTCGGCGTTTAGTGCCTCAGCCGTAAGAGAGTCGTTTATATCCCGGCTAACGAGCTGGGTTCTCTGGGCTTAATCGGAGGTTGGCCTTGTTGTGTGTTCCTCCCGAGAAATCCGTCGGTGGCCGCTAACTGGTGTCTGAGGCTAAAGCGGATGGCTTTCTGCAGAGGTAAATTAAGTTAATGAATATTGAATTATGTGTGTTTGTGATAATGGGATTAGTTGCAAGAGTCAACCTCTGCGAATTGAACTATGTTGCTGTTAGAGATTGCGCGGCTTTTCTTAATGAAGACCAGACTCATTCAGTCATAAAGGGAAGTACTTGTGAATCTAAACTTTTGGTATTGTATTATTATTTTATCTAACCATTTCCTACATATTTTGTAAGGGGATGCTTTCTAATTACTGGGGCTAGTGCTTTTATTGTTAAATGTGCTTCCTGAATGTATTGCTTTCTGGGTGACAGGATGTAAAATCATTCTCTTCCAAAGGGACCTTGGTAGCCTATTCGGAAGGGTAACGGATGAGTAATCGGAGAGTTGCGAGTTCGAAACTCGATCCAACCAAAGACTGGTGTACGTGGATGCCGGTGCACGTTAAAATCTGTCAAAGCACCAAATACCTTCAAGTCGGCATAGTATGGAAAACTATAGAGAAGGGTACCTGCTCGTGTGTTGACCAAGTTGATAGAGTTTTAGCTAGTTTTTTGACGTTTAGCTTAGAGTTAAGAGTTGGCATATTAGTAACCGGAGTGTTTCGAATTTGAGATTAGATTCGACTAAAGACCGTCATGTACGTGGGGGGGCTGATGCACGTTTAATATGTCGTGGCCTTAAATGTCCGTGGTGTGGAAGTTTGGAGAGAGGTGTCTGCTCAGATGTTTATTTCGTCATATGACCCTACTTCAAAATGACAAGAAGTTGTCCTCGGATCTTTTATTTCGGGATTAATCCCAATAGCTATCCGCCGTTCATTTGAAAATTTAATTCAACTTCGACCTTCCTCGTCTTAGCAGTGATTTGCTTGTCTACACTTGAAATACCTTTCTGGCGAGTTGGGATTTGAGGCACTTGGTTTTAAGCGAGTCTATTCGTTTAATTAGGGGATAGGTTCTAACGAAAACATGCTTTTCCACGATTGGCGTCGAGTTTATCGATCGGGACAGGAAGTGATAGCAATAATCCGGTGTTGACTTATCAAATAATTCCTACGACGATGGTAGAACATTATTATCAAGGCTACCATAGGCGACTTTTGCTAATATGCGTTAAATTTGGAAACCACGGGTATCGTTTGTACCATCATCGTCTCAAAAGACACTTATTTCTAAATTTTATCGACATTATTTTGAAAATGAAAATTTATTCCCCTTTTTAAACTAATAGCAGACAGAAAAAAATTGTTTGGAAGGTATTCTATTAACGTAGCAATGGGAACCACAACGGGCTAATGTCGGAATTCATCCTCAAGGGTAGGATCCAACAACAACACCACGCAATTTTGAACCACGGACAGGTGGCGAGGTCGCATCTGAGCTGGTACCCCACTCTCCAAACTTCCACACTAAGCCAGCGTAAGGACATTTGACGCCACGACAAATTTAATGTGCACCATCCCCCCTTTATACACGACGGTCTTTAGTTGGATTCGATCTCGCATTCGGTCCTTTATTGCATCATGGAAAAATGAAAAGCGTACCTGTAGTTTATCGGGCCTTAACAAGACTGAGTTTTATTTACCGAAAATATTCGCCATGGAAAAAGTAATTGTCAGAGTACGGCACTCCTTAAACATATACATAGCATTCTGGTAGGCAATAGATATTAACAGGTCTCAAAGCATGATGGAAAAATGATTCTTTGGAACCAGCTAATCTGCTACTCTAATGACCGGACTGCAGGGTACTTGTCACAGGGCAATATTATGTTTTATCATGATTATTACACCGTTTACTTGTTGCTGCTATTGTATAAATGTTCTAGTTACTCATTCAATGTTCGTATTTCAGAGCCTGTTGCAATGTCTGTGGTAATAGGCATCGTAGTGGGATGCATCATCCTTCTTCTCATCATAACTCTTGTTATCCTCTATCTCCTGAAAGCCGAGAGGATGTGCTTCAACCGTGAGTACCTCATCAAATTTACCTGGCTTTGTTTTTCCTTAGCATAATTTAACCCTTATTTTTGTCGTTGCATTAATTCCTCCCCCCGTTTTTATTTGTTTATTCTGTTTTGCTTATTATTGATTTTATCTTTTGGTTTTGATGCATTATTATAATTTCACTAGAGAGAAATGTGTTAGAACATAGCTAATTTTAAGGGCAAATATAAAACTCTTCCCTAAAGTATAGAATGACAAAGTGCTCCGATTGATATGGTTTTTGTGTTCTCTACCCGTTCACTTCACAACTCTTGTAAATGAAGTGTGTTTATCAACATTTAGTGTCCTAATGGAAACTGGATTATTGCCGGCCCGTTTTAGTATGTTAGTCAGACATGCTTATTCACACATGCTTATTCACATGATATCTAATCCAACTAAAGACCGTTATATAGAGGGGGGTGGGAGGGGGCTGTCTGTCGAGACCTCGAATATCCTCACGTTGGCGTGGGGGTGAGAGCTGAGGTGTTACCTCGTCATCTAACCCTAGTCCAAAAACAATTACGGGGTGTTATCCTAGAATCTTGCGCTTTGGGATCGATCCCTCACGTTGGCGTGGGGTGAGAGCTGATGTGTTACCTCGTCATCTGACCCTAGTCCAAAAACAATTACGTGGTGTTGTCCTAGAATCTTGCCCTTTGGGATCGATCCCGGATTGTCGCCACTAGCTCATATGTTGCTCCAGTGTAATGTTAAATAAAAAAATACCTACTTGGCTTATTCACAGTGTTGCATAAATTAACAAACCCTACATATTAAATTGGATTTCTCTGGATATTGTAGTCTTAAAGAGCTCAAGCATCCTGTTGGGTTAATTTCGGATCGTTGTTATTTGTAGTTTCAGGTTGAAAAGAGAGCTTTTAAGAGCTCTAGTCCTTATTTTTTACTATAGACGAGAGCATTAAAATGAAGCACAAAAGGCATTTACAAATTAAACAAAAAAAGTACGAATATCATGACGGAGCAGGAGACACCACATCCATCTTGCCTCGGGCACATAGGAATACGTTTCCATGGAGACATTTCTTTTGTTGAAGCTATGTTTATAACGGAAATGTGTATTTCTCAGATAATTATGTCATAAATGCATCATTTATTTTTCCGATTTGTTAAAAGTATATGATTTTGCGCATTTTCTATACAAGTGTGGGATATCAAATAGTTTCTATATGGTTCTAAACGAAACCAATATATTTGACCACACTACTGTCCATCAAAAAAAATCACATTCATGCATTTTAATGTGTTTATTTGCATTGTAACTTATCAGTTAAAATACCCTTAGGTGTATTTTAATTTTGAATCCTACAATATATTTTTAAATGATTACCTGGTATTTAAATACAATATTTGGAAGCAAAAATATTCATTAATTCATTAAATATTCATGGGTGATATTATAGGATATCTAAGTTCCGTGATTAGTCGAATGTTTCGTTGTTTTCAGACACTTTAACTCTAGATAAAATTGAATGATGTTCAATTTCTAGTACGCTTATATTTGTAAGTTATGACATACTGAATATGGTATGCATGGATAGAAACGCATTACGTTACAGATTCACAAGGAACAGTTTTAATGATATTTGAGCTATCAATTTATTCCATTAAAAAGGGTAATTTGTTTGTTTGACACAAACTACTGTGATCAAAATGTATCCGGAATGCTTCCTTTAAAATACATATATAGTAGATATCGTCTGCAAACTTTTATCTAATATTTTTACGAGTTATATAAACATGTGGCAACAATCAGCGATTTCTTTAATTATATCGTCTGAAATTTTTTTTTTTTAATAACAGAAGAATTTTCTCTTCATTAATTTTCCAAAATGTCGAATATAATTGAGCAAAGGACATGCATTAAATTTTATTTCTGCATTGGAATTTCTGCTACAAGGACATTTGAAATGTTGCAAAACGCTCTTACAGACGATTGTTTATGAAAAATAAGAGTATTTGATTGTTATAAAAAGTTAAAAGACGGTAGAGAGTACGTCATAGATGATTCGCGATCTGCTAGACCATATGTGGGCAACCGCTGGCCCGAGGGCCGTATGTGGCCCTCCCCGGCTTTTGATCCGGCCCGCGGAACATTTTAAAATCGCGCTCGAAAAAAAAGTAAATAGTCTCGGTTCTCGCCAACTAGAGAGGGAGGGAGGTGGTGGTGGTGGGGGGGGGGTAACAAAAGCCTGAACTGTGTGGGTCAGTGTTTCTCAACCTTTTTTAGTTGACGGCACACTAAAAATATTATTTGCGGCGCATATGAATATAAAAATGTAAAAGTTGGTATTTCCAATACTACCTTATATAGTTATTATTACTAATAAAATTAGTACTGGATATATGAGATGGCTGAGCCTGTTTTCTTGAACAAATTAAATCAAAACGAGGTTTCGAAGTCGCCAGACAAGTTATCGGCGACACATCGCGACACTCAATTCCACGTATAATCAGGAATAATAATTATAAATTTCGTTATTAATTGTTTCCGAGAAAGGGCCTTGCTCTTCTTGATTCCATTCCTTACTTACGGATGTGATTGTTATAAAAAAACTGATACAAATTAACAATACTCGGATAGTTCTTTTCCTTGATGAAAACTAATAAATCGAAGTATCGAACCAGGCTTACAGATGAAAATTTAGAAAACACTCTGCACCTGTGTATTAGTGGGATTGATCCCAACATTGATTATCCTGTTTCTCAAGTTCAAGCTTAAACTTCTCATTAATTTCTGGTGAATGTAAGTTAATACCTAATCAATACGATATTATTCTGTTCCTGTAACTTAACAATTCTACTTTATAAATATATGATATAAAATAAACCTTTTAATTATTACTTTTTCACAACTACCTATTACCTACGGCCCGCGTCTTCATTAATATCCTAAAGTTTAGCCCGCAACTTTCCAAAGGTTGCCCATACCTTTGCTAGACCATCCACTTCGACTAGATCAACATGTCAATCAGGTCAGAATTGGTGCTTAGTGATCGTCGTTTAACAATAAGAGGCATTATTGAACAAGTTCCTATATCATTAATCGAAACGAGAAGTCTAAAATGAACTGAATTGTGGTGAGATAACTCATGGGTTTTGCATCAGGATAATGCGCCATCTCGGAATGCCATTATAATTCGTGATTTTTTTTTTACAAATCATTCAACAAATACTGCTCCGTATTCACCTGATATGGAACCGTGTGACTTTTTCATATATCTACGGGTGAAATTCCCTCTTCGTGGTCACCGTTTTGAGTCCATTGATGCAGTAAAAGAAAGTTCTATGCGAACCTTGAAGGGTTTCACAAAAACGACTTTTTAAGGCATGCTGTGAGATTAGAAAAAACGTTGACAAAAGTGCATTGAAGTCGGAGGAGATTACTTTGTAGGAGATGTTATAAATTTTGACCAATAAATTGATACCTTTTGTTTTATGACAGCATTACAGGTATTCCAGGTACTTTTTGATCACAGTAGTATCATGTTCAATTACAGTTTTAACTGATTTTAAATTGAATCGTATTTGTTTTTGTGGATTTATAACTCTGAAATTTTAATGGAGACGTACGATTTAATCAAATAGTAAATATTGTTATCGTTTTATTTGCGGAATATATCTATTATCAAGGGAAATCACTGGATAAGTCTAAAAACTACTTTTCAGGAGCGCGTTTTTAAGATTTGCCATTTTCTTGTAAATTGAGCTGTTGTAATAATTTAATTAGACTGTATTCTTTGTTACTCTGCTTTCATACACATTACTTATCCACTTCTCCACAACGCGTAAGTCCCCAAGACAAATCATTAAGCAGGCGCACTTATCTCATTTTGCCAAATTTCGACTCTTCAAGACATTTTCTTGACCTCATACATAAAGCGGACAAAATATAGTACACGAATTGTCGAGTGTTTTCCGTCTTTAGTCGGGTGATTATTCTGCTCTTTTACTTTCTTCGACTTTTTAAGCATCCGCAAAAAGTACTTTTGATGTTCCGTTATTTGCTATATTCACCACCACTCCTTCACAAAGGATTTGAATTCGGTGCAATTCATTACCTCAAACTTTTAATTGGAAGAAATCATAAAAATAACTCCTCTCCCCCTGCGTATCCTTGAAGTTCCGAACAAAAAAATAAGATTCCCTTTCATTTTAATTAAAAATTTGACATCTACTCCCGAACGCTATGAAAAATCCCCTCTCATACATTTCAATTACACTTTTCAACGGAGAAACGTCATTTCGGAGCGCTGACAAATTCGTTATAGGTATAGAGAAGAAAGGGGAAAAAATCTGCGAAATAAGAAATTTGGCTCAGACGCCATTTGGGTAACAGATGGTTGGGGATCAGCTGGAATTTTGGATTTTTTAGAGCCCCGGTATTGAAGACATTTATTGCCTTCATGAACGACTCGCCTGATGAAGTTTGGGAGAGAAATAGTCACTTAGAGGAGAGAGCCTCTATTTATATTTTTGAAAAGTTATTGTTTATTCGCGAAGACCGTAAGTTATTTAGAGAACCATTTTTCACCGTTTGAGTGCCGTGAAGTTGGTTATAAGGGGGTTAACGATTGCGAAGTTTCTCAAGTATGGGATTTAAAGCTTATGAAAGCGCGGAAAGTAAATAGAAATATATTTGGTTTGGAGCTATGTGCGTACAGTAGAGAGATGAGTTTATTTTCGTTCGATTAAGATTTTTTTTATAACAGTCGGTGGTTTGTTTTTTTCATGAATCTTAAAAGTTTTGTTACGAAATGAATCAACCTAAAAGCATTATAAACTGACAATTTCAACTTTCATTATCAGTGATGAATCCATACTATATCGTCACTTGAATACAAGAAACTTCTGTGATCACTTAAAGATCTATTTATTAGTTTATGCGTATTTATGATATATGTATTTACACAGAAAGTATTTCTTCTCTTTATATAAAAACCTAAAATTTTTTAATAACTTGTTCTTACATTCAGAGGACGATATATTATCTAAAATTCTTTTCCATTAAACATGCACAAGTGACTTTCAAGCACTAATGTTGTGCTTATAGGCACTACTATTTTATCATGCTGGTTTCTTTAACTCTCCAAGTGTTTTCAATAAGATATCTCGTCTATGATAAATTATTTTCGTAATGATGAGGTACCTCGTGAACAAGGTATTTCTTATTTTTTTATGATGACGAGATCTGGTTTGTTTTTTATTGACGAGATATCTCGTCCATCCGGATCTAGTCAGTCTAGATAATGACGAGATACCTCGTCTAGATAACCACCAGGGTTAAGTTTTCAGGAAAACATAAGTTGTGTTCGTTGCTGTAAAGTTCCTCGAAACTCTCGGAGCAATGCAATATGATACTAATGAGAGGTTTGCTTACGGGAAATATGTGTACTAAAGAATAAGGTTTTTTTAGTATCAAAAACAAGGATTTCCTCAAATTTAACTACTTTTGTTTTGTTTATTTACGATTTGTTACTTGTTTTTACATAAGTAGATAGTTCATTTTTCTCAGCGTTGTGTAAATGAAATATTGATGTAATATATTACTTCCGACTTCAGATTCTTTTGTTCTCATGTTAGTACTGGTACACTTCTTGACAATTACTGATTAGTTCTTACTTTTAAAAATTGGTTTTATGTCAAACTGAGTGAATTTAACACAAACTGCTAACCTACCAACATTTTCGCTGTGTTATATCATTTGAAGTAGTCGCTTTTATTTACGTAGTATAATTGCGCCAATTTAGTTTGCATTTGTATGCACTCAATTTTTAATCTTGTAATTCTGAAAATAGCAAATTATGCGCTACGTTATTTAATAAAATATTGGTAATGAAAAAATACATATTTTCCAATAACAATACATCAGATCAGAAGTATCCAGTATCTAGCAGTAATCGCACGAAAGAAATATTTAAATATGTAAATACTATAAAATTTGCAGTCATTTTCGTGGGTAGATAATCCAGAATTTAAAGCGGTACATCCTACATAATTAATAAAATAAGAACCATGAAAATATACCGTTAGCACTTGCACTTTAGCGTAAAGCGCAATTATACTAGTTGTAGAGAAATCAAGGTCTAGCTATTCAATTCTTAATGTAGTATCTATTGAATGAATGCACTAGTTCTTGTGCTACCATCATTTCGAAAGTATGGAGTTAAAGAAATATTTGTCAAGACTTGTATACATATCTATATATATAATTCTCTTACGTGGCACGCAAAAAAGACGTTATTTGTAATCGTGTTTTGACAACACTGTACGATTGTTTGTTTATCGAGAAGTCTCGCGCATCGATTGAATTTATAGCGTTATCGGATGAAATTTTATGGAAAAAAAAAAGGAAATTTTAATGAGCTGTTGCAGTTAGTTTATAATATAAATCAAAGAAAGCGGAGGATCTTCTCAGGGCCATTTAAAAAACGGTCCTTTTCAGGGCCAACAATTATAGTTCAACAAGACGCTTGCACTACAACTTTCGGCAACAAACTCAATGAAAAAGTGTGGGTCATTTGAGTGCTGGGAAAATGTACACACAAATACCATGCTGGGTATTCAATTTCCAAAGCAACGCTCACATTTCGAGTCAAAATTTGCACAAAGTTTTCATTTGAATTCTGATTTTAGAGATACTGTATATATTTTTTCTGTAATACAGCAAATTTAGATTTGAAAAACATTTTTTTTGGTAACATATTTTGTAAACAATCCCTTCTGCTAGGACACATGTCTTCATTGAGGCGAGCGAAGCGAGCATAGGTTCGCGCAGCGAACCAATGAGGATTGCGAAGCAATCCTCCGGGGGTTGGCGAGTGTTAGCGAGCAGGGGGCAGGCCCCCTAGTGCTTTATTATAAGCTCGAAGTCTGGTTGAATAAATACCATAGTGCTATGCAAAGAGTACGATTGCAACTAGGAATATACTGATTTATTTTCGTACTTGTTGAAGTTAATTAGTTCATAAATGAAATTGATGAACAAATGAATATTTTAACATATTTCTTCAGTTTTGGCATCATTTCAAAAAACGTTCTGTGGTGAATAGAAAAAGTTTGATTCTAGTACAAAAAAGCAAAATGTCAGGTTTTCAACATTGAAGCAAATTAATATAACTAAAAATATTACAGGTCTGGCCACAGACGTCTATAAAGTAACGTTTTGCTATTAGTTTTCAACCTACTATTTTTTTGGCTACTAGGGATACTTTTAAAACAAAAGCTGCTATTTTCAAATACTGGCGACGTTTTTGAAAATTCACCAGTAGTTAACGAAAATTTATTGTTTATTGTGGAGAGAACAAATATTTACCGATTTTTTTTTTTTTGGGGGGGGGGGGTTAATGAAAATTTTCAAGCGACGCCATTTTTGAAGTTTTGGCGCCAAGCTAATAGCAACCATAAAATATGAACATCGAAATCTGTGGTAGCTAGATTATTTCTAAAACCTTATTAAAAACACATTTTTTGTTTTCTAATTTCAAAAATTTAATTTCTTGGCGAGTTTTTCAATGTTTGTTTCATAATCCAGACGCCTATTGTGTGTTTTAATAGATGTATTTTGTATCTGGGTAACTAAAATTGCTATTAAAACAAAGTTTAAGAAGAAACCGTTTTTGCTAGTATTTTTTTAAATGTATCTTTCTAAATCTGCTATTTCACAAATGCTATATCATCCCTGATATGAAACAGCACGTACTTAACTCCCTATAGGAAATATTGAATTGTACATTGGACTTTATTTATTGAGAATACAAAAATTACTCTAAAAGAGAATACTGTAGTATAGAATAGAACGTTGCATCGTATTTTTGGAAAGGTATTAAATTTAATGTACCTTTAATAATGAACTTACAGTATTTAGTATGGTTTTCAAAACACTGTATTTTCTTAATGTTGTCGTTAAAGCGATTCATAAACCGTTGACTGCGAAGAGGTTTTGTTATTTTATTTTATTTTTATATTATTTGCAGTACCCTTTATTAAGCATGTTTATGCCTGCTGTGTTGATTTGCTTTGATTATTTGTAAATTTATTGATTTTATTTGCGTGTTTCAATGCTTGCAATTCTAATTTCATATTTTAATTTATATTTTATTTCAGTATATATCATTTTAGGACATGTATATGATGCATTCATAAATATTCAAATTAATATAATCTATTTTTTTAATTTCTGAACGTATATACGTTTTAATATAGTATATCAATCTAATTTAATTGAAATTAAATCGTTATAACTAGATTTAAATCTCTGAAAGTATATTTAAATTTTAGTAACCCACTTGACAGGGAGCGAATTTGGTTGATTAAAATTGATAACGAGCAACTGAAATAAATTATTTTAACTTTATATATTTTTTAATAACTAAAATTTAAATTTAAATATTAATAATTTGTTAAGTTCTATATTTTTTCATATCCTTCAAATTTTTTTCGTGTTCAATTATAGAATCAAATAAAATCCCTTATTTATCGAAATAGTACTCAAAAATTTTAAAGTACGATCGTTTCCAATCTATTTAGAATGTGTACACATTGTTAATTTTTTTTTTGCTTTATATGACGTACACAATTTTATATACATGACTGCTGAACAAGTAGTACTGTATATACTGTCATAACAAATTGTAAACTATTCCATGTCTAGAAACAGGGTGTCATAAAAGTTCCCCCTACTCCAACTTAAAAAAAAAATATTGCCCGTGTGTGTTTTTTTAATGATTAAATTTTATCGTCTGCTTATAGTTTTAACGAGTCTTTAATATTTATCGTCTGGTTTCCTTCGCGCTCAAGTTGTGCGATAATAAAGTTCCACGCCATTTTGTTCTTCATTACAAGAGGAGTTTATCACGCATTCAGAGAATTGCGCTGTTTGAGGCTTATTATGAATGTAAATCATATGAAAGATGTAAGGAATTTTGGCGATATAAATATCCAAATTATGCAATACCGAGTAATGATACGCTATATCAACTCATTCGGTGATTTCGTGAGACAGGATCGGTGGAATACAAAACACAGGAGTGGAAGACCAAAAATCGTTACACCAAACTTTGTGCAAGAAACTCAATGGAGTATACTGCAATCCGTGAGGCGTTTGTCGCAAGAAATGGGCACATCATAGGGATTGATAAATAAGGCTTTAAGAGCTTTGAATTTTCGAGCTTATCGTGTAGAAATGTTGCAAGAGCTAAAGGCACTGGGCAATGAAAAGCGGCTTTATTATTACCTTATGGTATTGCGATCGACTCATCTCAAGAAACCTTTGGCCACCTCGTTCCCCTGATCTCATCATCCCTGACTTTTTTTCTGTGGGGATATTTAAAGAACAAATTTAATGAAGATAATCACCGAATAATAGGTGGTCTGAAAATTGCCATTACTCAAAGGATACAAGAAGTTAATCCCAGCATCTTGAAACGCGTTTATAAAAATATACGCGAACGACTTCAGCTTTACCACCAAGAAAAGCGCTGAAATTTTGAACATTTATTATAAATGTTAGCTCATATTTTTTTCCTAAGTTAGGTTAAAAGTGCTTTTCACCGTTGGCATAAAAATAAATGTTTTAAAGTTTTTTTTTTGTATAATAAATTTACGAATCGTCATTAGATAACTTTTAGGACACCCTGTATTTAAGTCAAGAGAGCAGATAATTCTTTGTTAGAGAAATAATCTTTATGAATGTACCTTATATGTGTTTTTTAACTTAATTACTTAAGTTCTGCTGTTTGTTATCGGCATCAAAAATGCAGCTTCTCTATCATTACTGATTTCCAAATTCATAACTAATCAATGTTTTTTTAATATAATTTTCTACACTATTTTCTAACACAAAAAATTTAGTGAAAATCTTTTCATAATATACGCTTTTGTTCGCACTAATATTTACCAATATTACTACGAAAATCATACGGATCAAAACAAGTGAAGTGATGTGGTTTTCATCTGATGATATTAATATAATTTATAATTTTTTATATTTTGTTAAATACACTCAAAACTTTATATTTAATGTAAAACAAAATCATTGTATTAAAACAACACGGGTTTCAAATATGCGGACATTTAATAAACTGCTAACATAATTCTGCATTTAAATTTCATTTGCTTGAAAAAAAGTTTATCCATTTTTTATTTTATCAATAATAATTCGATTGAATTTCATTTATAATCCGATCATGAATTCTGAAAATAATTATAAAAACATCATTTTTGTTTATTTCATTCGCAAAATTATATACTAGTAAATTAATTATATACTAAAAATTATATACTATTTTGTAAAGCTGGTATTGCTTAAATGTGGCCTTGTCATCTGACCGTGTTTGTCGTCGTATCTTTCCCTTCAAGATTGATCCCGGGCAGTCACCAATAGCCCGTTGTGGTGCTCCAGTATGACATTAATTAAAAAATACCTACCTCAAGCTGTTATTTTTGAAGTCGATAATATAATAGTGAGTACTTTAGTGATATTGCAAGACATGCTTACGAATATTTTGCATTGTACCTAATTGATAAGATATGAATTTAATTTCTATAGTTCAATGCAATTAGTCATATTAAATTTCTAATGAAATTATTTGTAAAATTATGGTATATTTCTTTAAAGTATTTATAAACCTTATCGCAAAATGCAATGATTTCACATTCAAACAACTTACCTTTTTCTAGATTAATTTATCAAAATATATTTTTATGTTTAACTTTGAGTTAAATCGTGCTTCAGGAGCTTATTTGATTCCTTAATCATTTAGTGTCTAGCAATTTAGCGTATTTTATAATAATTGCAAAGAACTGAATCAGTAGACAGTTTTAATTTTATTAATTTTAGATTTAATGTTCTGATTCATTTCGAAGATGATTTTAATTGCAAATTCTGTAGAGTCCTTAGTTTAATTAGTCAAAAACTACATCATATAATTGTTGTCTTAATACTCTATTAAATTATTTTTATTTACTTAAGTACAGTTAGATGAAAGAATATTAATAAATCTCTGAATGTCTAATTGCAGTCTTGCTGTGCCAAGTAACGTAATTGCCTTTTGGAATTTTTCGTTTTCTCATAATTGTTGTTTATTGCAATTAAAATTGAATAGAAGCGAAATTATGAAAATATTAAATATTTTCTTAATTATAAAGCTGAGATTGAAATTTTCTTAAAAAATAATAGGGAACAATAAACGAGTAAATAGGTTTTATGAATTTACCTTTGCCATAGTGGGGAATTTAGCTAAAATACTAATATGATTTTGGTACTTAATTTGTAAACATTTTGTGACACTTTGTAATATATATTTCTCAACTATTTTGAGTTCGTTACTTTTAATTTAAGATTATAATTAAATAGGATTATTTTCATGTTTTGCTTCGGTCCGTTTGACAAATCAAGTTTATAATTTTAAAATACCCAATTTTATGGATTTGTCTTAATAAATTTGCCTTCTAACTGAATAAGTTGTTTTAATGGAACACTAAGGGAAATGAATCGTATCACTCATAATATTAATAGTGCACTTAAAAAAATTAGACATTTCAAAATTATTGATTTTAAAATGTCTATGGATTTATATTGGATTGTAATGGATTTATATTTTGTTTTAAGTCCAGTTACACAATAACTTTTGTAAGTGAAACAAACCATGAAAAGTTTATCAAACTATTTAATAAAATGGAAAGTTAATATCAGATCTGCCTTTGCTTGTTTCTGTTTTTTTTTCGGGTCGTGGGTTACATCTTTTTTTAGTTTTCGAGGTGTCTGTCTACCACAAGAACTGTTCCAGGCAGTCTTTCACAAGGTATGTTTAGAGAAATACATTCAAGTGTGTCACAAAGCCCCACTAAATGACATTTTGGAAACACACTTACTCCAAATTTTCGTGTCATTAAAAAAATCTACGCTAGAAAACTTCCTCTTTGAGTCAGTTAACATTCACGAAACTTAAAGTAAAATCACGTCTTCACCGAGACTCATCCCTATTCAAAATGAGCAAGTCTTGTTTCTATACCGACCGCCATTACCCAGACTGCGGCTGTGTTGCCATTGAAACAAGACTGCGCATTTTCTATATGGGATTCTTGAAGAATTTGGTTGTAACTTACCCTGGGTGATTTTATCTTGGAGTAATTCTTTGCGAATATATGTCCATTGCTTGACATTGTCTTATGGCGGTGCAGCTTGGCACCGAACCCAATAGAGACATTAACCTTTTAGACATAAAAACCACTCAAGCCTCTTGAAGCATTTAAGTCTGTCACGTTGGCCTACTTAGCAACGATTGGTTTTGTGAGATAAGACGATTCACGATTGAATGGTGCTACATTCAAAACGTACGACATCTGTTTCTACGGTGACCGCCAGTACCTAGCCTTTGTGTCGTGAATAGTTCTCATGGTAGGCAGACAGTGTACGTCCAGCGATCAACATTTAAAATTCAATTGGCTCTTTCAAAGGTTAATCAGTTCCTTGGCACGGCCTTACGTTGTACTTCTCATACACATGGTTTGTATGAAATTCTATTGTTTCGTAGGCACAAAGCTTGCAGCAACTGTTCCCCTCACCCAAGACGAAGAGAACAGAACTCCCGTCCGGAAATCTTAGACACATCAACGCATTTTGATAACAGCTTCAGCATTGGCAAATCGCACTTGGTTGGTGACTGAGCGGTACTCTCTCAATCAGTAATGAAACGAAGGGACGAATAAATTGTTTGCTGATATTCCAAAACGAGGACCGAACGCGTGCTATATTTTGCAGCGATAAATGTTTAGACAGCAGTGTATAATATTGTTGAACAAGATTCCAAGTGAACAGTGTATAATATTGTTGAACCAGAGGCCCAAATGGACAGCAATGTATAATATTGAACCAGAGGTGGACAGCAGTGTTCTTGTATTCTGAAGAGCTGTGCAACTAGACAGCAGTGTTCTTGTATTCTGAAGAGCAAGGCAACTAGACAGCAGTGTTCTGATATCATGAACCTTTGGGAAACTAGACATCAGTGTTCATAAGTCTGAACAAAAACTATTGAAAGGTTCACAGGTGGCAAACTTCGAAATGCCACCGAGCAAGCACGAGATTAGAAGACTGCGCAAACAAAACTCGAATAAAATCATTCATGACCGAAGTGAAAATAACGAAACATTTGGTGACGAATATTCAACTGCTATTTAATCTGACAGAAATTTAAGTGTTAAAATTCCGAATATGAATGGTCGTATTCAATGTATACACATTACAAAAATTAAATAATTCCTTTTTCTTAGATAAAAAAATGTATTTAATGTAAATTTAAAACGAGAGCTTATGAAAAGTTTTCGGTAGACCTTTGCTTTGGTTGAAACAAACGTAACTGGCACTTTCACCAATTTCAAAGGATTTCCCTAAACTTCACTCAGCAAGAAGCAAGACTGGTCAAATGACTCAGAATGCCATGATTAATGCTCTGGTCAGGTTGCTGTGTGTCACACTCCACGTGTAGTAGACGGCGTATGGCAGCCTTCAATGTCTATGGTAAAACTATAACTTGAAATCTCAACTTCTGTTATCAAGGGACGCGTTTTTATCTTATCTCTTCAATGTTCGACAGATGTTTGAACGGATGCTTGCATTTTTAAGCTTTTTATCGACTGTGTCAAACGCATGGTAGCTCGAAGTGTGATGCTCACGACGATTTATCTATGGTCTTTGCGCTTGATCAATGTTCAGATCTGTGTACAGTGTATATTTATTTCTATTATACTAAGTTGCTGCAGATTCGTTCTCAAGTAATATCATATGACTAAATGTTGCTTAGCTACACTGAATCATTTTCTTGATACCACTCCTATACACATATGTCCAAAAAACAAGGATAAATAGATGAATCCCGTTACAAGTAACTGCACCTAAGAGCCTCAGATGACAAATGAGCAGTGTACAAGCTGTGCGACATTAAAAGAAGAACAGCATTATACCTCGTGACTGGGATTTCGCAAAAATGGTTAGGTCAAACAATATATCTTAGTTATATCGAAATAAAAATAATTTTTTGCTCTGATAAAAACAACCTAATAGGAAATGCGGTAGCCTCTGATCTAAATGTTCCAGACATTCTATCCAAAAACTGTTCAAGAATTTATGAATTATTATGATTAAGAATGATCGTGTGAATTATATGGTGATTGTTCTTTTGGCTGCAATTTGACCTTCGACAGCTTCCCAAGCATTGGATTAAGATCAGGTGAAATTGTTTGAGGAGAATTCCGTATTTTTTTTTTTTTGGACATTTGTGTATATTCTGTCTATACTGCCGTGCTAATCGAAAAAGTAGTATGTCGAAGTTTGGTCATTTGGGACTTGTTATCATGATACAAATGTACGTAGCCTGAAATAGTTGTTCACCCAAAATGACCATACCTGGAGATAACGACTCTGATTAGAACGGCAGTATATCATATATTTACTTCATTATGTTTTTTACTCATCCTGAATGATACAATGACTCATTCTGAATTTTTCACATAGGAGGTGTGTGAGTCAATTTGGCAATATCCTAGATACAATGCGATGTTCGTAAAATACTTTATATTTTAATCCAAAATTTATCTTAGCCAGTCTACGATAACCTAAAATGAAAAGGAACTAAACAGTCCCGCTTTCAAGCAAATTTCATATGCTGAAAATGGCCCTAAAAAGTATTTGTTGAAGTAAGAAATGGTTGATATCAAAGATTTGAGGTTTTGTAGGTCTTAAAAACAATGTTCTCTTTTGACTCTTTTTGCTACAAACCCTTTTAAAACTGAAATGTGTTCTCACTGATTAACAAATTTACTTGTGTGGCTTCTGTAAAATAAAACTATCCTTTTGAAAATGAACACTTAGTATTTTCCTTCCTCAAGTTTCTTGCTAACGGCCTTTTCTGCTGTTGAATGGAGGTTAACGTTATGCAGTATCGTTTTTCTTAGAGGATTTCTTAAACGAAAAGAAGTATATATCCGTGTTTTCCTTTCTAAATCATATGCTTAGACATTTTTGCTAATCTCCTGCGAAGAAAATATTGCTATTAAGAGCGAGTACTATAACGTATTTTAATTTCCTTATTATTTATAGCTTCTTTTTCCTGATTTAATGTAACCTTTTTTTATTAACCTTTTGAGGAGTTCACACGTTTAATTATGCCTCGAAAACTGGGGGGTCTTCCCTGCATCACTTTAACAATTTTCAACCCTCTTACACCGATGTAATTTTTGCAAATAATTCCATTCTAATTAAAAAATTAATAGAATCCTTCCAGTGGATTCAATTTTAAGGGAATTACCAATTGAATCTATCCAGTGGATTCTACAGAATGGATCAATACCATCGTTCCAAAATATTATATTCCAAAGAAAGGACCAACAGAATCTTGTTCTAAAATATTCTATTCTAATGAAAGAATCAATAGAATCTTTATTAAGGTTGAAAGAATTCAGGAATTCAATAAATATGTGCTTATTTAATCTTTCAGTAACGTTATTGGTAAATTATTGCGGCTTTGCAATGCCAGTTTTCGTTGCACATAAAGAAAAATGGAATCACTTATATTTTGTTTTGTTTTAACAACTTTTTTGTTACTTTAATTTGACAAATTTTTATGTGATGTAATGTATTAACTTCTTTTAAATACCATAAATAAGAATTACTTCGTTATAATTATGTAAATCTATTGCATAGAAACTACAATTACTTTTTATTAAAATTGTCCTAGAAATTACTGCATTTCAACGAAACTTCAATATCAGAGTTGACCTTACCTATCCTTCACATTTTGGTCAAATTCATGTGCAGACCATTAATGTCCCAAAATATTATAAATAGTAGATTATTACTTTTTTATTGTTCTAAAAAGAATAGTTCACCTGTTTTTAAATTTTTACTGCAGTAAAACACTCATTATAAAGCAATATGAGGATATATGAAAAACTACGCATGTAAGAAATGTACAAAACTAAATATATTTTGATAATCTACCATTAACACAAAAATAAGATTATTATCTACATATACTGCTTATATAGAAAAAATACAGTCATTGAGTAATGTTAGATGGATTAATGTAAACAAAAACTTTGTACAGTGTATATCATGTTAACAAAATAAGAAAAGTGTTGATGTGTATATGAGATGTCTATTAATATAATTGACAAATCCTTCTAAAGACGCATTCCAATGATGTTCGTTTTGTGGTCATTTATATGTGAAGTGTATAGTTATATTTGATGTTTGTTCTCTACTAGTAATGTTATTTACATATATGCTTATGGCAACGTGAATAAACGATGACATTTTCCGTTTATTATTTTATTTTGTGATAAGTACATATTATGTTGCACAATTTCCATTATGTCTTATCAAAGCCTTCGACAACAGTTTTGGAATGTAACGTTATGACTCTCAGACTAACGTTATGCCACAAAAGACACGTGAAGGTGATAAGTATTTTTTGTTTTACCCTAATAGTTTACACCTAATATTTATTTCATTTGGTAGGTATTACATTTCTTTGCTACACTGTTTTAAATGTGAAATCACCTCAAACTGGTATTTGTGGAGCTAATTTGAATTATAAGCATTCGGGAGAAAACTAAAAAGTTTCATTTCTTTATATAAAGCCGTTAATTTTTGTTTAAAATTATTTTTTCCTAACTCATGCATATTATACAATTTTTAAGAGAAAGTACTAATTATTGTTGTGACTTAAGTAAATCTATATTTAATCAGATCATTTTTGTCAGATATTTTGAAACAATATTACTATAATTTATTTATGAGAAAATGAACTTTAAAGGGGATTGAATCATATATATATATTAGCCTTGAATGCCACTCTTAAAGTATTTTACTAAAAATAAAGTTATGATAGATTATTCTTATGGTGTAATAACTACTTATAAGAGAATATAGCTGGATTATAAACATTAATAGCCCTCTTTTGATTCAAATATAAGAATTATTATCTTTGTCTATATTGTTGGCGCATTTTCATGATTAATAAGTTTCGCTTTTGATATAAATTGTGAAAATTTGGTGTTTCGTATTAGTAAAGATTAATGATTTTGTTTAATTAAATTTGTTAAAAGATGGAGTTATTGTTACTGACATCTACACCAAATGAAACAATAAGGTTTTAATTTATGTTAAATTAATTTTTACTTTATTGCAATCTAAATACTTATCTCTACGACAAATTGAAGTACAAATTCCATTTTGTACGAAATAAAAAGAAATTAAAGTTATGCTTCTTTCTACACACATTATGAAAAGGAGGTCGAAACGCAAAAATTCATATTCAGTATTCTTTTGTTCCTCTAAATAAAGTTGGAAACACGCATGAATAGTTTTACATTAATTATTCCCAAAATTTAAAATGCTTTAGGATTATATCTGAAAAAAATTCATTTGTTGTTTCATAACCTAGTAGTTTCGGTTATTCTTTGTAGTAAATATTATGCAATAAAAAATATATGTATGCGAACCTTTTACATTAATATTGGCAACAATGTTAATTTGATAGAACAGGAAAAAAAAATGTAAAAATGACATTCAATATGCTTATTTAGTTTTCAAAGACATTTGGAAAAAAAAAACATGTAACTAATCAGACAATAAAAAAAATTTCTGACCCTTGTATTTCAGTCTTATACATTGATTTGTAAATAAATGCTATGTATATCAGCTGGTGGATTATGATGTACTGAGTTTGGTGACTTTTTCTAAGAGTCTCCAAATTCCTCTTGAATAAAATAAAATTGTTAAAGAAATGTTTTTTTTTTATATTAAAATGTTGTTTAAGCATTTATTTTATTTATTTAATGTCTTGTTTATAAATCATACCTTTAGCAATAATATGACTGTAAAGTAACACACAAATGGATAATCATTAACAGGCTTTTCATATGCCATATCTATCCTTCAAGATATTATTTAAATTTAGAATGGACTCGTTTTATTTAATGTCTTGTTTATAAATCATACCTTTAGCAATAATATGACTGTAAAGTAACACACAAATGGATAATCATTAACAGGCTTTTCATATGCCATATCTATCCTTCAAAATATTATTTAAATTTAGAATGGACTCGTTTTTAATGAGCTTATTACCCGAACAAATTTAAGCTGTAGCATGGAACAGCATTAGTTTTTATACGTTGTTCTTTTGAATATATATTGTTAAATTGTAGTTTAGTGATTCTCCACATTCATTATTTCTCCATCTTATGACTAATTCAGAATTCAAAAGAGAAACAGGTCAAGTAGTATTCTAATCTGACGATTGGTAGTCAGATGACAATTCAACTTGTGCTGTTTCCATTTGAATATTTAAGCAAGAGTGAACTTTAATATCAGAACATTGTCCCTTTTATGTTAGAAAATACAAATAATATATTCAACGAATGCAGAAAAGTATAATTTTCGGCCATTAGATTATGCATAAAGAATTAATTCATATTATCTTTATTCTAATTCTGCAGCTTCATGCAATGAATAAATAATTTCTATCAGAAAATAATTTTACTGTACAGGGTATTTTGTCTGCATTTTCATTTGTTTGTAAGAACTCATTTTAAACGTTCATGTTCGTTAAGTTAGAAACCTTTTTCTATCCAAATCCACCTTCCAATTCAAGAGTTACAACACTACAAATAAAAACAACGATATAATGTTTTTATAGAATGTCCTGGACGAAATTTTTCGCTTGCAAACGCATCTGCTGATAATGTCCTTCGGAGGAAAGGTTGGTTTGATCTATGGCTTAAAACCTATATTTGTCTAAGCTGCGCCAAACACAAGTAATGGACATACACACACAAGAAAAGTGTTACTGCCATAGAAGATAGAAATATACCTGGGGTAAGTTACAGGAATTAGAGGGAGTTAAAAACGGAGATAATAGTTTGTTATTCGTAAATTAGACATTGCATATTGTATTGACCAATCACTTAAAAAGGCACACTCAACATTGCACATAATGTGTTCTGTGTGGACAGATTGTATGGAATTGGACGGGATTAGGGATTCTGTATGGACAAGTTATATGAAACGGGATGTGGGACTCTGTGCATACAAATTGTCTGAAATTGAATGGAATGGGAATTTTGTGTGGATAAGTTGTATGAATTGGACAGAATTGGGGATTCTGCGTGGACAAATCGCATGCAACATGAGGTGTTTCAGGATGGCTTGGATAGCTGTCATAACTAATGGTTTCTCCGTCTACTAATAGAAAATCATGCGGTAACGTTGCACCGTGAATGTTTCTACATGATCTACAATATATCAATACCATACGACGCATGACATACCAGCAAACAATTTCACTGTTATAAAATGCTAGGAGCAATATGTCCGGTACATATTCTTACTTCCAACTGCAATCTCAAATCCGTTCTTCGTTCTCACTTTACCTCTTCAGGCAAACAACGAAGTGTGACTGCTGTAGTTCAATTGTTTTGTCCTCTTCACGAGTTGTAGGTAAAGGAAGGTCGATTCCTGTGACTTACTGTTGGGAAGTTTGATCCAATCCTCGTCGTCAATTGTTGTTTTCGTGAGTTGAAAATGCTATGAAAATGAGTATTCTTTAATTTAACGAAGGGATAGCGATCACTCGAACATTCGAGATGTCGGCCAAGTGTGCACTAGAGCAAAGTGCAAACTGAATTTATAAGACGCAGAACTTACCCTCAAGATTGATCACGGACCTTCGCCAATAGCACTTTCTGTTGCTTAAATGTGACATTAATTAATTACCATTACCACCTGTATTTTGTGTTACTAGAAGATTAGTGTGTTCATTGGTAGTATGTCCCTATTACTTGACGTTGCCTGTCGTTTTTGACACAACTTGGCCACAGGTGGCCGTTGAGCCTGAAATCCCAAACAATGTCTTTTAGTACCAAAGAGTGCCATCATCGCACATACATTCTGGAACAAAATAGATTCCTTTGCCATCAAATTTTAAATACCATTGAAGTGCAACAGCGCAATTGGAACCTCATGGATCATAGTCGATTCCTTGACTTGTATTGTTGAGTTGTTATTCAGTTTCATAAATAAAAGCAACTATAAATTCCTGGGAAACTCTTCTTTATAAGTGTCTAGTTAATTAGGCAAAATCAGCTTTACCTGGGGAGCCGCTGGATTATGAAAAGAGATCGAGGTTTTATGTCAAATGAAGAGGGGATGGACTCGTGGACATCAGTGGAAGGAGCTAGGCATTTTCGGTAGTTAGCGTCCGAAGTTGGCGTTTGAGCAACGTTTGAGTCACTCGTCCCTCTCAGGAACAGCCAAGTCCGGTCCTCCTCCGTTCGTAGTCTATTGTCGTCTCCCCTCCTTTTTGACAAGACAGAAAGGGGGCGAGGCACCCCTTCTCGAGCTCCCTTTCGCCAATCCAGCGAGAATCCCCCCCCCTCCCCCAAGTTCTGTCCATACATAGGATGAAACGAGTGTCATCGGAGTTCGTATCATAACAGTATTTATGTCTACATGTGACTAGTATATTAAAGCCCTATATCTCAATCTTTCTCGAAGATTTAATATTTGAAGCACTCTGCTTTTGAAGAGTTATCTTTACCTCGTGCCGATTCAGCTCTAGTGAGCTAAGGAGTTTTTGTTTGATGAGAAAAAAAAAACCTCCTCAAATAACAAAAATTATCCGTTGTGAAAATATATTCGATTTTAAAAATTTTATTTTTGAAAGACGTTGAAGCCTTAGAGAAAATTTCAGTAGTTGAATGTTAGAAGTAAGCTCATCTAAAAATCATGTAATGTTACAAAACGTTTCACCAAAAAATGTTAATACTATAATTACTTTGAGCAGCCAAATGCTCATAACCAAGCTAATTCAAAATACTTTATTTATACACAGGTTCCTCGAGAACCTTCATCCTATGGTTAAATATTGAAATGAAATTCTCCTGGAAACACTGAGGTTAAAGGGGCAGTGTGTACTCAACTTGATGACGAAAAATCTTTTGAATTGAAAATCCATGTTATATATATAACCGAGGTAACGGACCTTGTGCCATAAAACCCAAACCAAACGATGTTAACCGATTAAGACCAATTTCATATTATCGACATCAAATATAATATCGAGTATTGTTCACGAACAAATAGTTCATTCGCATCAAACAATTGCACTAAAATATTCTACGTTATACGTGCAGTTATTATTACGAGAACTTATCTCACTTGACATAAATAAATTACGCGAAGTTTATTAATCCGGGAGACTTGATGCCCTGAAGAATAGAATCCGGACGGCATTCCTGAGGGACAGTCGGGGCGAGGGATGATATTATCATTTGAATTATGAGCTGATTTGCGTTTAGAGCAGAAGGAAATGCTTCGTACCCAATTAGATCGCGATCGGCTTCAAACGTCTGCTGCGAAGCCTAGATAAAACAGTCTAGTCTATTCTGCTGCCTATTTTACTCTGATAGACACTAAGCAGACGGCTGGCATGCCAGTTACGAGTCGGAGTAGTCCTCCAAATTATGTTCATACACACTTTAATTTTCGAAACGATTTATTCGTAGAAAATCCTGCCTTAAGATAGTAACGCTTCGAGACTTTTCTCCTTAGTTAAAAGGTCGGCGGATTCATTTCCTTTTTCCCTTGAAGAGAAACATGTGAAAGGATCCATTGACGATGTTTCACGTTCCTCGTACACAGACATCTCATTTTGCTGGTGGTTTTGCGCTTAAAGCCACAGCACTTTCCCCACTACTGAGATGTATAGTGCTTCAGCTATATCCAACCAAATAACCGTAAGAATGTAAGATAATTCATTGCATACCAGAGCTTCATCGATGGCCAAAAGTCCCAAGTCATAAGCAGAACAGCGACATTAAAGTCACAAAGCTTTCACCACTTACTGCGATGTATAGTGCTTCAGCTATATTCAACCAAATAACCGTAATAATGTATGATAATTCATTGTATACCAGAGCTTCATTGATGGCCAAAAGTCTCAAGTCAAAAGCAGAACAGCGACATCAAGATTTATTTTGTTGAATTTGACGCACTAATGATCTAGTTCCTTCCGCTACCAGAAAATCTTTCACCATTGCACGTAATTTGCCGTTATGTGTAATATGTCCCCCGTATATATGCCCCAAAGAAACACAAGTTCGGCTTTCCTTTAAACTTTGTGGGCCGCTGTAGCCCTGTTGGATAAACAATGGATTAGCAAACCGTGGGATGCGAGTTCGAAACTAGGTCCAGCCTAATACAGTAGTGTACACGGAATGCTGGTTGCAGTTTAAATCCGTCGTGATCTCAAATGTCCTCACGTTGGCATGGTGCGGAAGTTTGTTGAGTTAGAAGCTAGTTCAGGTATTGTCCTCATATTCAAAATTACGTGGTGATGTCCTGGAATCCTTCACTCAGCGATTGATCCCTGACCGTCACCAATAATCCGTTAAGTTGCTTCAGTGTGGTGTTAATTAACTATCCCCTTCATACTTTTCATCTTTACCCATTTAAAGATTTGTCTTCGAGTACCAAACTAAATGGACATCAACGAGGAACCAAAAAAAAAATGCGCCGTGTCAATAAAATTTGAATACTGTTGAAGTACAGCAGCAATTAGAACCCTCTGGGTCGTGATCTACTCCTCGGCTTTTGCTTTTTTCTACAGGTTATGAGAGCACTAAAGCTACACATCCTAATCTCTTTTCCGATGATATAATATTTGAAGCACTCTTTTTGCTTCTGAAGAGCGATCTTTTTCTTGTGCCCGCTCACCTCTCGATAGCAAAGGGGTTCTTCGGAGAGGCAAAAAAAAAAAGCTCCTCAAGTAAAGAAAATTATCCCGAGGGGGAAGAGTGGAAGAGAGCTTTGTTTGGAAAGTTTTCCTGTCGTTAGAAGTCACGTCGAAGCGTTAGAGAAGCTTTTAGGGTATGAAAAAAAGGGAAAAGAGCAATTCGCTAGAAACCACAATTGGGGAAAGAGAGAGAAGCATTCATGTGCCCCTGAACGAAATCGATATTGCCCATTGCTGGGTTCCCACAGTTTGCTTATCATATTTTTGGAAAAGGTGCATGCTAATGTCTTCAAAAAGCCTCTTTCAGTGGAAAAAATAATTTTTTTTTTTTTTTACCCGGCTCAATGTTTGATGCTTTAACTGCAACCGCGGGCCGTTTTAGATCCATTTCTAGGCCCCGACATTTAAATGTCATGGAAGACTTTAAATGGGACTGGGTATTTAGCGTGGCGTAATTGGCTGTTTAAGACACTTGACTTTTGATTTTGTCATCTAAGTGTCACGACGTGCTGATCGTATTTGTAATTCTTTGCTGTCAGTCCTGTCACCACGGGACACCTTTGCTCAGTGGGTTAGCCAACAGTGCTGGATTTCAAAGAATTTTTCTAAAAACCACACCGCTAGAATGACGGGAAGGTACTTCTGGAAAACTAGGTTGCGGTTCTCCTGATGTTTTAAATTCATTTTATTTAACTTAAACATGTTAAGGAAATGATGTTGCTAAGTTTTTACTTCCGGAGGTTTCTGCGGAGGGTAGTGGTGGCTCTGTGGGTTTGGACACTGCATTTGCAACCTTCGATTTGTATAAGATTAGAATCTTATAACTTAACTTGAATGTATTTATCTTTTCTGTATCCGTAAAACTTTTCTCTTATGTTTGTACATCCGTTTCGTGTCTCATGTTTAGCGCAGTTTGGCCAAATGCGACCCTTTCCCATAAAACCCAACAACCTGGCACACTACTCATTTACATGGGCAATAATGTTCAAATTCTCTATTAATGTATGGTTATAAATATATTTTCACTCTCTCGATTCCAACACTAATTCCGTAGTAAGAGATCTATTACTTAAACTTCAATATATGCTGTCTTTACAAATCATTTATTATCTCTCTATATTAAAAAAAAGTTACCGCCGTCGCCGCAGGATTGAAAATTGTGTTGTTTAGCTCTATTCTTAGACGGTTTCCCGAGAAAGTACTGATCGGAAAAAAATGAAATGGGGTTGGCGAGCGTAAGCGAGCAGGGGGAGGAGCCCCCTAGTTTAATAAATAGTCTTAATCTGTTTAGCCACCACAGATAAAATGGTATGGTAGGGTAGGGTATTTTTAATTACAAGCACACTTGAGCAACACAACGCAAATAAAATGGAAGCTCTCTTTTAGTAAAATGATTTGCAAACAAATTGCATAGCTTTATATTTAAAAAAAAAGTAATGTTTCTCTAATAACACGTGATACATATAACGCAACCTATATCTGACGTAACAAACATGCTCGAAAAATTAGTTAATTCGTTATTGCTTTTGAATATTTTATGTATTTCCCATTTTCTTTTATCCTGAAAAATGTATTTTATTACTTATCTTTAATCTAGATATTCATGGAGTATATTCCAAATTTATAATACCAATTACAGAAACTAATTAATTTTTAGTTTGGGGGTTAAAACAAAAGCATTTACGGTTACTAATTGTGCATTATATACTTTTATATGCAAATGCACTCCTTGATCATTTCGTTTATTTGTATGAATGTTAAAGAAACAAATAAGGAGCTTTATAATCGGATTACTAATCGCATTAAGCATAGTTTTTTTGCTTTTATCGATGTAGTTAATGGAAAATGAAGCAAAAATGATTGCCATGTTACCAATTAATTCAAAAGCCTTATTTCACACAAATTAAAACAATCGGTTTTAAAAGATTTATTAAAAAAAAAAAGAAAAGTTTTACTTTTTTGTAGTGATTAATTATGTAATTTGTTCTTTCTTTGACTAAGTGCAAATTAATAACTACCGCAGTTGAAATACACTGTAGAAACTATACGGAATAGAACTATGAAATTTATTTTTGAATTTCATGTTATACTGAATTCTATGTTTTTCACTTTTAATTTGTATGATAAACGGAAATATATATTTTAATCATTATTTTAGGTGTTACAAACAAGTGCCAATATAGAGATGTAACAACTTATTATGGTGTACATAAAACAAAACAGTCCTCATACGACTATAAATAAGTGAAAAGTTTTCTTAATTAAATGTAAAGAATCAAGATTAATATTTTAAATCATGTAAGTGGAATGCAGAATACATCATTTTCTATTACAATGAATAGCGTGAGATTGCTAAAAACCAGAAATATTAAAAACTACTCTAAATATTGCGTGTGCTATAATACTATACGTGTACTATAATATATTAAGTATGATACATACGTATGTATGTAGAATAGCTTCATGACTATCCGATGCATATCAATCGTCTGAGAGTTTCAAACGTATAATTCCACCCTTGCAATCTGCTGTCTTCCTTTTACTTCTAACCAATTCTTGACCAATTGAATCTTTTCAAAGGATTTTGTTCTAAGAAAATGAGCAAAAATATATTTCCAAAGCATTCTATTCCAAGGATTGGAAAAATATGAGTTTATAAATGTTTTTAATTCCAAGGAAAACAGCAATAAAATACTACTCCTAGGAAGAAGCAATATTAATCGGTAAAAATATTATATTCTACAGAATGGGTTAATAGAATAGTTCCATAGGATTTTATTCCAATAAAAGTACCAATAGAATTTTTCCGAAGAAAGGACTAATGGTATGTTTCCAAAAATGTTTCTATTATAAATAAATGAGCAATATAATATTTCCAAAGGGTTTTATTTTAAGAAAGAGAGAAACATAATATATATAAAAAAGTTATATTCTACAGAATGGGCTAAGTGAATTGCTCCACGCGCGGGATTTTATTTCAATTAAAACAACAGAATCGCTTTCCTAAGAAAGAGAGATTCTACTAAGCATAGAATCTAATAGAATCATTCTAAAAAAAGATTATATGCTTTGGAAAAGAACGATATAATCTATCTCTCTCAAGCTTATAAGAACCCATGTATTCTTTAGAAAGATGTGGTTATTTAGTCATTAACTTATTTAGTCATTTGTGGTCTAAAAGCAACACTATACTGTTCGAAACTTAACCGACGCTCCGAGAGTGCTCAGTACTTTAATTTCTATGTAGAATATTTATACCTGCTTTTCCCATTATAGCTCGTTGCGAAAAGTATGTATTTATAGTGAGGCAAGCCATAACCCTTTAGTTAGGCAATACTTGTGCCTTATAAATTACTATGTGCTCCTATTAATTGGCTCTACAACTTTGCAGCCTTCTCAAATTAAGCCGATATGGAAGACTATCAATAATTCATTAGCGTGATTAGGTTCGTTGGAAAGTTCTGGGCAGTTTTCCTCGTTAATCGGATGCCTCTCCTTACGCAATATTCCTGGTTAAGTTGCATCAGTGAACAAAGTACCTTTATCTAAAATTCACAGGATTTTGTAGCACAACTGAATAATACCATATTTATAGCTATTCCAGTGTTCAATATGTTAAGATGTGATCGAGTAGAAGAGGCTTTCCTGCAATTTATTTTAACCTGATTATTGGTAAAGCATTTGTGTATGATGATTTTACTGCCAAGCTAAATGTTACTGTTGATTATCTTCCTGGTCTAGCTACCTACTAGACCAAGTTCAACTAGTCACTAACGACTTTTTGAAGGTCTGTTACTGTTACAATTAGTAATTTATGGAATTCAAACATAACTTTTACAATAACAAATAGCTTATTCTAAATTTATAAAGCAACAAAATATGAAAATTTCAAGAAACATTTTCTCAAAGTCATGTCTTTCAACATGAAATATTAATTTTAACAAATAATATAATTTATGATACTACGATCATGAAATATTGTGCTGTTAGCTAATCTACTAAATTCTCTTCACCGAGCTAGCAGAAATATGCTACATTGGAAGCTTTGCAACTGAAATAGGAGAATACATTCTATAACTTTAAAAATATTGAATCAAATGCTGGGTAAAAAGTTTGAGCACTGCTTGCACCATTCGACGATTGGAAAGATTTTGAAAGGTATAAATTCATACTATCAACTGAATCGTGCCTGTTTCATCGTTACGAAACCAAACGTACCAGTGAAGACGAACAATGCGGATACAACTGTAGATTCTTTGTCTCCAGCTCTGCAGTCAAACCATTCATCCACTTGTCCTCGAACGAATCATTCCTCTCTGCACCATCTAAACAACATTAGATGAGGCAGGAGTTAATTCACTTTAACGTCTTCGTCTGTGTATCCTGGCTAATCGAATGTTGTATCTAGTGCACAATGATCCTTCTTTCCTGCACAAATAGCTCCGGACGACTTCAAAAGGACTCTCAAAAACGAAGCACCGAGGGGTTTTGAGCGACATTAAACGGCTCTAATTGTTAGAGGAGATTAACGACCTTCTCTCCAGAGCTCTCTTGTACAGGGCACAAAACAAAGCCTAATTGGGACGGCGAGGCGGGTGGGTGTCCTGGAGTGTAATGCTATACTAGGACGACTCCCCCTCAATCAATTTTCGAATTAAAAAGATAGATAAACGGCTCCGAATCGGATCCTTTTAACGGCACACCTCTTTTGAGGCCTTTTTCGAAATTACCGGGTTAATGATTCAGTTCGGAGGAGTCGTCTCGAGTTACGCATTATTTATGGGACGTAGAGGGACGTTTCCGTAGACTGGACGGGAGATGTAGACCCCGTGTACTGTAAATATTTAACGATACACGTTGGGTCTCTTCGATGCGGTGTGCGATGACGTAGTGAAGTGTCTGATGTGTTATTTGAAGGGCAAAGAAGGTTGCTTACCTCTGGAAATGTCTGATATATTTCGTGGAATGGACACTTTGGGACTTTTGGGTTAAAATGTGTTTGGAGTGTATCAAAGGGGCTTCAGATATCTTGTTTATATAGCTAAACAATATATCTCTTTAGATATCTTGTTTATATAGCTAAACAATATATCTCTTTAGATATCTTGTTTAAATAGCTAAACAAGATATCTTGTTTAGATAGCTAAACAAGATATCTTGTTTAGAAAGATCGCGTCGATGTGGCGTGCGATGACGTAGTGGGATGAAGTGTCTGGTGTGTTATTTGAAGGGCGAAAGAGGTTGCTTACCTCTGGAAATGTCTGACATATTTCCTAGAATGGACACTTTGGGACTTTTGGGTTAAAATGTGTTTGAAGTGCATCAAAGGGGCTTCAGATATGTTTAGATAAGAGAAAGATCGCGTCGATGTGGCGTGCGATGACGTAGTGGGATGAAGTGTCTGGTGTGTTATTTGAAGGTCAAAAGAGGTTGCTTACCTCTGGAAATGTTTGACATATTTCCTAGAATGGACACTTTGGGTCTTTTGGATTAAAATGTGTTTGAAGTGTATATCAAAGAGGCTTCAGGAATGTTTAGAGAAGGGAAAGGTTTTTAATTTTTTTTAGTTTTGTTTTGAATTAAATACAAAAAATAATTGAGTTTATTTATTTGTAGGTGCGATATTATTAAACAAAATTTTTTCATTCTTCTGTTTTCTTAGGCCGTTTCTGGATCGTAGCCTATAGCTGGTCGTGTTAATCTAGTGGGACGTTAATTCAAATATAACCTTCTTTCAGTCCATATAAAATAATTTTGAAGAAACGCCAAATTTATTCGTCTATAACTTACAATTATCAGTATAAAATGTTACATTGTTGATAGAATGCACTCTGACGAAAAATTCAAGCACCTTGATGGAATACTTTAATCAGCAGAAATTCGGTATGCAAATCACCGTACCACCTCTCCAAGGATAAAGTAGTTAAGTTTTGTAGTTAACGAATGACAGTAGTAACTGGGCATGAAACTGCGCATTGTGATGATGACATATTTAGAGAGAGTGGTCCTCTCTTAAAGACAAAACTACCAGTTGATTTTGATCGTGTTGATATTCATTGGCAAGGGAAACGGCTCATCTATGAATTCGTGTATACAAAGACTATATGAGAAGGGATGCTCGAAGGAAGACGTAATCGGACCGAAAGCTTAATATTTAAGTTACCGTATCACTCGTCCTTTAGAGTGCAGTGACGTTATAATTGGACGATGTTTGAAAGAATCTGTCGACATTGTAGTTATTATCGACAAGGGGGAAGAGAACGGTCAGGGTGACGACGGTAAAGAAATTGTGCTATAAATGCGTTGCTATGAGACATCCTTAAGTTACTGCTGCTAAAATGACCCCCTCCCCTTCCAGATCATTGCTAGACGATGGGTACAATTGACAAGTGCGCATCATTGCTAGCGTATGCAGCTGTGTCAAACTCGATCAACTTGGAACCGTGCATAGTAGAGGCAAACTCTACTGTGCATAGTAGAGGCAAATTGTCTTCAATTGAGTCCTGTTTTCTTACGGGGCCGCGTTAGCCTATTTGTAAGATTAATGGTTAAGCAACTGGAGGATTGCGAGTTAAATCCAACCAAAGTCCGTCGTGTGCTAAGGGGGCTGGTGCACGTTAAATCTGTTGTGGCCTCAAATTTCATCACGTTCAAGTGACAGATCTTCAAACCAAGCGATCGACTCGAATGTCATGAAGCTGTACGCACATGCTACGCCTATTTCCTTAGAAGTTCGATGTCTAAAGTAAAACGGACTCATTCGGATTTTTTGTTATACATAATACAGGGTGGTTCTACGGTTATGGAACAAATTTGGAGAGGGTACAGCTTACTAAAGCATACATTTTTCGTATAGGAATGTATGGTTGGAAGTGACGTGGTTATTCGCAATTACTTGGATTCCAGTTTTGCGAGGCGCTGGATTGGGCGTGGTGGACTAGCCCGATGGTCACCCCGATCGCCAGATTTATCGAGCATCGATTACTTCTTATGATGGCATGCATCTAAAGACCATCGTTTAAGGGACTCCGGTTGACTTAATTGATGACCTCATTGCTCGACGGCTGCAAGCGTGCGCAATGCATGTCATCTTTGGAACTGTTCGCCAATCATTCCTTCGACGCAACCAAGCATGTATTACTGTTAGTGGTCACAATTTTGAGCATTTAATGTAAGCATTGCTGCAAAGAAGATAGGATGTTGTAAATAGACAATGTTTTTATGTTCGTGTCTCATTTTTTTGTGTTCGTTCTTCCACGCGTCACTTTCGACCATACATTCCTCTACGAAAAACGTATGTTTTAGTAAGCTGTACCACCCCTCCAAGTTTATCCCATGACCGTAGAATCACCCTGTTTATGCCTAATTTCTGAAACTAAAAAAAATCAGCTTAATCATTCGACACCAAAAATTATCAACACATATTATTAATATCACGCGAATCTGCGAAAATTGACGTTTCTACAAAAACGCCTTTTAAAGTTAAGATGCTTCGCGAAAAATCGAGTTACGACTCAAATGTTGTTTTCTCATGAAAATCGGCTTTTCCACTAAGAACCAAGATAACCATAGCATAAAACATGAAATGGTAGCTCAAGAAATGTTTCGGTGAAAAGCGCCAAAAATACAGATTTGTGCCTTTAGTGTGGTAATAACGATATAATATCGTATGAGCTAAATAAAACAAGCTACTTTCCAGAAAAAGTAACTATACATGTTTGTGGGCGAAAAGCTACAGCCGAAAAAAGACCTAACGATAGGCAAGTAATAGTCCAACTAATAGCCTGGAAGAAAGTCGAAAGTATTAATTTCTTTGTTTCGTTTTGGCTGCTAATGACTTTCACACCTTCGAGTCACGTTTTCTGGAAATGGGAGTAGATTTGTATTAAATATAAATGCGGCTGCAGAATAAGCTACGGATGGAGTTATCTCCCTTGTTATCCAACACAAGTTCCATCTTGCTCCTGTTACGTGCCTTAAGTTTTAATGCTGTGTTACATAAAATATAAACACTCATAATCATCAAGTTGGGAAGATGTTTAGCTTTTCGTTACAGCTTCCTTTTGTTCTGCACTTTCCAGTTGATTGGGGTATTTCAGTAGTACCTGTCAGCTGTAGGTGAAGCAGGTTCGATCCCCCCCATGGGTGTATTTTTCTTTTTTGTAACAGTAAAAACCTTCCTTATTTGTATATTTATTTACTTCATTTTCCTGGCGTTGTTTGGCCAAATATGGTCACTGATTAACCTTTTGACTTCGGCTATAGACGGCGTTAGAGAAGAAGAAGAAAAGTGACTGCTCCCAAAGACCAGTGTATTAGGGATGCGACATCGATTTCGATGTTTTCAAAACATCGATGTTTTAAAAAAAACATCGATGTATTGGAGTCGATGTGTTTGTAACATCGATGTTTATACTTGTCGATGTTTTTACGTTGTCGATGTTTTATTTTTAAATGAAAAAAGTACCGTTATAAAAATTTAAAAAATAACCAAGTAGCATAATTTTTATAATCAGCAAATTGAACATACTCTTAGACCAAAGTGGCCAAGGGTGAAGGGTCTGAAAAGCAGGGATGCGACATCGATGTCGATGTTTTAAAACTCATCGATGTCGATGTTTGATGTTCAGTGATGGCGACATCCGTTACAGAGATGTTGGAGCCGATGATGGACATCGATGTATTTTAGCCGATGTCGCATCACTGGTTGCTTAACCAGTTTTAAGAAATGGGGAAAAAAGTTTAAATACACTGAATTTTAAAAACATCGATGGTTTAGGGCGATGTATTATCAACATCGATGTTTTAATTTTGAACATCGATGTTTTGCTGTCGATGGTCGCATCATATATACGAAATTATACTGGTCCGCTGCCATCATAGCTGGTCCGCTCCTCAAATAATAAATTCATTTAGTTAATTGCGTGTTAATTCAGGGCACAAAATTTCTATTGGCAAGAAAATATTTTCTTTGGCGAATGAAAATTCTGTCAAATTGTAGATATATTTCTTATTAGCGTCAGGTCTCTTAAGAAATTCTAATTGCCCCGCTCTCAGAAATCGTACCGTCGGTCATCGCAAAAAAACAGACCCGCCGATAGCGATAACGAGACCGAAAATGCTCCACCACGCACTTTCTTTTAGGGCCTGCCGATCGTCAACGGCCAGTGATTCAACAGGCGCCGATTATTGCGTTTGCAATTTGGAGGCAGAAACCAGAAACGACTCCAATATACGCTGATACGATTTTCCAAATTCTCGTTCACTTGACCGTTGACAGCTTGCCAAAAGTAAGGTTTGGGAGTTTGAATCTTATTTTAAAGGAAAACAAGTGCACACTCAATTTCTTACTATAGCTACGGGTCCCGCGGACCACCCAATTTCTTAATCTCCTGGTCCGATCGAACTTTTAATGGTCTCGAACCAGCGGACCACCAATGATTTCGAACGATATAACAAGCGATATCTATAGATATGACAAACGATATCTATAGATATAACAAGGGATATCTAGATATAACAAGCGATATCTAGATATAACAAGCGATGTCTATAGATATAACAAGCGATATATATATATATATATATAGATAGATAGATAGATATTACAAGCGATATCTATACATATAACAGATATAACAAGCGATATCTATAGATATAAAAAGCTATATCTATAGATATAACAAGCGATATCTATAGATATAACAAGATATATCTATAGATATAACAAGCGATGTCGATATCTATAGATGTAACAAGCGATGTCGATATCTATAGATGTAACAAGCGATATTTATAGATATAACAAACGATATCTATAGATATAACAAGCGATATCGATATCTATAGATATTTTTTTATTTCCAATGGCAAGGCTGGGTACAGATTGCAAAAACAAATACAATACATGATACGATACAGAAATACAATACAATACAGTACAGAGTTGACCGAAGTCATTGTAGCCTTATACAAGGCCAGAAGTTACGATCACTTGTGAAGGGGCACCCAATGGGTGGACCATCATTGTCCCTAACAAAGGTTAGCACAATTTACATCCATGCCCTGACCCGGATTCGAACCAGGAACCTTCCAATCCAGAGGCCAACACCTTGACCACTAGACCGGTTGGTCGGCATATCTATAGATATAACAAGCTATATTTATATCTATGGATACAATAAGCGATATTTATAGATATAACAAGTGATATCTATAGATATAACAAGCGATATCTATAGATATAACAAGCAATATATCTATAGATATCGCAATAGATGGATATAACAAGCGATATCTATAGATGTAACAAGCTTTTTCTATAGATATAACAAGCGCGATTCTTATAAATTTCAAAGTGTAACTGATGTGCTGGTCGTTGTCTAAATTCTTTTTTGGTGCGATCATGGTACAACTGCTGTACCAGACGTAGTCTAAAGGTTAAACCACGCTTTCAAATGGTAAAAATTCATTCATTTAATCATAAAGTTAACACAGTTTATAAATTATTTTAAATGAACTTTTTTAAAAGGCAATTTCCGTAACCATGAAAATCACTAGTATGGCTTGCAAATTTTAATTTAAAGTCAAAGTTTTTAATAAAATTTATTTGTTTAACTGCTTTTCTCTACGGAAAATTATCAAATTACAGGGATAATAAAATATGTGATACAAAAAATGTAAGAAAAAAGGTTTACACATCTACTTTTAGTTCAGGTATATAAGGTAAGCTAATTTTTAATTAACGTCCTACAAGAGCAACACAACGGGCTATTGACGAAGGTCCGGGATCAATCTCTTAAGGGAAAGATCCGAGGGCTACGCCACGTAATTTTAACTACGGCCCGATGACGAGGCAACACCTGAGCTGGCACCCCACTCCTTCAAACTTCCACACCAACCCAACGTGAGGACCTTCGACCACAACAGATTTAAGGTGCGTCAGCTGCCTCTACACCATACGCTTAAAAATATCCATGTACTGACCCGGATTTGAACCAGGAACCTTTTTGATCTAGAGGCTAACATCCTTACCACCATACCGGCTCGTCGGCACACATAAAGCAGAGATGTAACTACTAAACACTTCACTGTAACATTGAAGTGAAATCATTTAAATATATATCGGTTTAACTATTACATACATTTATTTTTTTAAAGGTTTCACAAAAAATAGTTTAGTTTCTGGTAATGTACATCGGGACTAGAGTTCAGTTAATTCTACTAATGCCCATTATATCTTTAACTTCATTTCATAGAAATTAATCTCGCATAAACATTTGTAAAGCTGAAAGGGCAAATTTTTTAGTGTGTATTTTTAACCCCCTGGGCGTTACAAGATTTCCGGGTAGTGTAGTATTTATTTAACACAACACATTTAATGACCAAAAAACGAAATTTATTGGTTGAAAGAATCCGCGGATTTTTTTCAGCTATTGAAAGAAAACATTGTTTCTATCCCTGGAATGTATGCCTTTAAAAAATTATGTTTCCTTGAAAAAGGTAGGTATTTAACTGTCGTCGCAATGCAGCAATACAAGGAGCTATTGGCGACTCTCCGGGATCAAACCCTAAAGGAAGGATCCAAGATCAACACCACGTAATTTAAAACCACGGTCAGATGACGAGGTCGCATCAGAGCTGGTACCCCATTCTCCAAACTTCAACACCTGGCCAACGTGAAGACATTTAAGGCCTCGATAGATTTAACGTGCTTCATCCCCCTTTGTACGCGATAGTCTTTGGTTGGATTTGATCTCGCAACCCTCCGGTTGTGCCAATCCGTTACTCTTCCAACCAGACTATAGCGACCCTTTTTAATAAAATCCTTTAGAATATTGCTCCTTTCCTTAAAATGTAGCAACTGGAAGATTGCGAAATCGAAACTCAATCCATCCATATACGCGGGGGCTGATGCATGGCCTTAAATGTCCTCACGTTGGTTTGGCGTGGACGTTTGAGAGTGGGGTCTTAGTTTCAAGGGTTGATCTCGTCATCTGACCGTGGTTCTATTTTACGAGATGTTGTCCTCAGATCTTTCCCATTGTAATTGATGCTCGACCCTCGCCAAAATCCCATTGTCCATTGTGTTGATCTAGCGCAATGGTAATTAAAATATTCACCTTAGTGTACTATCCTTTGGAACGATTATACTCTACCTTTCCTTGGAAGAGAAATTGGAAAGATTTTATTAATTTTTTTTTTAGAATATACTCCTTTGGGAAAATTCTATTCTTCATTTCCTTGGAATAGATTCCTTTGGAAAGATTATATTCCTCATTTGCTTAGAAAAAATTCCTTTGGAAAAATAATATTAGTAAATATTGGTAAGATGTCTAGCAGAGAAGACTGCAAGATTGATATAAGCGTGTGAATCGCATCAGATGGTTTGGTTGTTTGAAGTTTAAAGTATGCTTATGTAAGGGGAAACGTCTTATGGTATCCTTATAAGGTATTTCTGGGAAAATAATTTCATTTTTTGAATCTAACATTTCCCCGATATTCTTATTTTTAGTTTGTTCAGCAATGGTTAGCTTGAACGAACCAAACCTCTTCTGCTGTGAGCGACGTATATCCCTTGTTTTATCCTTCCCGTGAACGATCTGGCCGGAACTAAATCTTAAATCGTACCAGAGACTAATTACGGAACAACCCTTAAGACCCTTGGGAAAGCTGCCTTATGCCAAATAGCTCTTCTTCTACCACTCTTTTAAAGCCTCATTCCGTGTGTTTCTCATCAAAAGCGCCGGGAAGAATCCTTATTTTTATTCCTCTTCCTCCATTCTTTCCTCTCTTCTTTATCCATTCCTCATTAACTAAGCGAAGACTGGGTGAAAAAACTCTTTACTCTTCCTTCTTCCTCTTCCTGATTAAAGGGAGAAGAAATGTCGATTGCTGAAATAAGACACCGGGGTGGGGGAAGATATTCCGTGGGGCCCCCGGGGGATGGTTTGAAGGGAGGAGTAACAGATTGTGGTGGAACACATAACTGATGTTGCCCCTTTTTGTTGTTTGGGCTGCTGCCTCCCGATGCATTCGTTCAATCACTCCGGATGGGCGAGGTAGGGAGCTGCAATGAAATGAGTGTGCGGCTCTTCGACGCTGATGAGTGTGAAGTTCTGGTTATGAGACTAATTTTGGTAAGAGCTCACTCTCCTCATCACGCTGCTGTGTGTGTGGTGCGAAGTTGATTAAGGAATTGAGGGTGGATTGAATTCTGGGGTTGAGGAACTGCTGCGTGTTCCGGAAGCAAAATGAAAGTAAATATGGCAGAAAAAACTATTTTTTCAAACTTTATAGTTTATGTGTTGGTGTGAAACTGCATATAATTTGTCTCGGTGGTGAATAAGTAATGGAATCGGTACAAGGTTCCCACGGTCCTTGAAAAGTCCTTGAATTTATTTTTCCGAACTAGGGGCCCTTAAAGTCCTTGAAAATTAAGGATCTTGGTAAAAAGTCCTTGAAAGTACTTGATTTATTTTTGACTAGTACAAAATTGTGTAATTTCGTGTTGCGTTGGAACTTGTCCAGACTGGTTTCCTTTACGGCCGGTGCGCCATTTGAGCATTGTTCTGAATAAAGCCGGTGTTACGCGCTTTGACAGCACGTGATATATATCAGACTAATCCAGGCCTCGAAATAGATTTTTTAATACAGGTGCACCTTGTGCACCTAAGTTTTTAAATTAGGTGCACACGTTATATTTTAGGTGCATATTAAAAAAAATATCGTAATATAAGAGTATTAATGTAATGTAAACTACTTTATTAGTTTGGTATGTTTATATAGGTTAGGTAATAGATAGAAAATAAAAATATTTAAACATCTAAATTCTCTCTTCTCTGGTTCACGGCTGTCGCGACAGTCGCTTCAACAGAGCTATCTGGAAAATGTTTCGATCATCGGAAAGTTCTGGCGGCAGTGGCACAAGTAAATCTTCTTCCTGTTTTAACCCGTTACGGCCGAGCGAATTTGCTTTGGCATAGTGTGTATTTAGAAATTTTAATTACGTTCCTTTAGAGCGAGAGAGGTCGATCCTAATATTTTGTTCAAACATCAAAATAACATAAAACACGCCCCCCTCTCTTTTTTTTTAGCGTTAGGTGCACGCAGTGGGAAAAAATTAGGTGCACAATTTTATTTACATGTGCACCTGTGCACCCGGGTATTTCGAGCACTGGACTAATCACAGTTGAAGACATGGGTAAAGGAAATAGAGTAAAAAATATATATTTTTTATTTTTCGCAATTTTCTTTTTAATTGATAAGTTTTGCATCTATCTTGTTTTAGGTCGTTATAAAAAATTTCAGGTCCTTCAAATTTTGTTTTGTTTTTGAAAAATCCTTGAATTTTTTGTCACAAAGGTGTGGGAACCATACGGTTAATATCCAACAGCTGAATGACACATTTGTTCAGCACAAGACAAATTAATCGAGAATATTTGCTCGCTTAAATTAACATCCCATGTTATATGCTAGTAAAGTACACTCGTGCAACATCTCTGTCTACATGTGGCAGTGTCACTGCGCACATTTCGTACCTTATTTAAATTAATTTATGATGAATATAATCACACACATCTCTCTCTATCTCGTTGTTCGTTGTAAATAAAATCTCTATTCACGATATAGCCAAATAAAACTAAATGGATTTAAATGTTAAACAGGATTTATTTTTACTTGTGTTAATTCGTATTCATAAAAAGAATTATTGTCATCACTGCTGTGTGTGTATGGATCAATGTTGACTAAGGAATTGAGGGTGGATTGTATCTTAGGGTTAAGGAATTGCTGTGTGTTCCTTAAGCAAAATAAAAGTAAATATGGTTGATAAAATGTACTTTTTAAACTTAATTTTACGTGGTTGAGGTGAAACTTGCGTACAATTTGTTTCGGGTCACATGCTTCATACCAGTATCATATGCTATCATACCCGTGCTTAACATCATGCTTAGCATCGATGTTCATTGGAAATGAAATCGGTATTCACTATATATCCAAAAAAAACAAAATTGTTTAAAAATTAAACAACATTTATTTGTAATTGTGTTATTCATATTTCTGAAAAGACAGCTATTGTCATCACTGCTGTGTCTGCTACACAGACTAGTATCTTGTATTTGTAAGTATTGTGACAGCACATGAAATATGAAAGAAATGCCTTCACACAATGACACGCATTGCAATTGGTAGGTTTCACTTTTATCCAATTCCATCATACTCACTCTAATTATATTGACCTTTCGGAAACTTTATCCATTTCCACATTTATCCGATTAAATTAATCCAGTTCAAAAGTGGTGAATAAGTAATGAAATCGATTAATATCCAACAGCTGAATGGCACATTTGTTCAGCACAAGACAAATTGATCGAGTATATTAGCTCGCTTAAATTAATATCCCAATCCGAGTTTTAAGTGCAGAACATAGGATAAGTGCATCTGTGATCGAATCCCGAATCTTCTTAAACTATTCCTAGAGTTTGGTTGATGAATAATTCAGTTTGCGGATCTTAAAATTAATATTTTGATTTGGAGTGGAAATGGGATTCCTGCGGAGAAGGTTTATCAGCTGCGCTGTTTGAACGGGAAGCCGCTACGTTTATTCCCAAGTGACTCCATTGCAGTGACCAACTGCACTTTGTTTTCTGAATTGCAAATTATTCCTTATTGAAATTGATATTATTTAGTCAATGGAATAGAACGGTGCTTGAAATGTATCTTGTTATTTGTGGACTTGCTGCATAATTGGAGATATAAACTAGGGCCCCTCTGTTGCTTCAGTTTGCCTCCAATTTTCCATTGGAATATGCGATTGTGCAAGTTATTGCGTAGAAAGTTAATTTGTTTTGGGAAGCTTTATGTAATGACTAATTTCCCCACACATTTTAGTTTACATTATACTTGTAGAATAACCTGCGTTACTTGGATTGAATTGGTTAACTGCAGATAGAAAAAGTGACCAAAAAGAATTATCACTTTTCTATTTCAAAAACAAAAATTTTCATTGAAGTGTCCAAAAATTATTTTTAATACCTTCGATACTTTCGTACTTTGGATATTAATCGCGTAGTGCTATATCCATGCGTATAATTCTTTTCACATACAACGCCATACATGTTCCCATAACACAATAACTTATGAATGAATGGGCATGACTGATGGAAAAGGAAGAGTTAAAATCATACGACTTACATTTTGTAATGGAACACGTAAAGCCCAAACAAAAACTCGCTGATCATAAAAGCGTAGTTTTGTTATTCGGTATCTGATGAATTTAAAAAGGATTATATCTATGACATCATGCATAAAGTAAATTATAGAAACTGAAAAAGTTACAACGATGTTGCGAAAATTAATTTGATGTTTGTGTTTTTCTATAAAAGACAAATGCTAAGTCTACTCATTTTTCAATCAACATTTAACCAATTCAACCCGAGCAACACCGAGTAATTCTGCTAGTCTATATATATATAAAGTAGAATGGGCGTTTGTCTGTTCTCTACAAATCTACAATGTTTAACCAATCGACACAATATTTGGTACACATAATTTTTAGATCCCGCGAGTAACGTAGGTTACATATTAACCACAGTTTATTGGTCCTGGGTGTGCAGAGAGGGCTAAAAACAATTCGAAATAACCTTAGAAAACACATTGAGTATAAAACGATTGTTTTGTTGTCGTTATATACTCAATCGTCTTACACTTATGTTATTCCAATGTGGATTTTAAATTGTTTTTAAACTCCTTTGCATACTTAGAATAAATAGAACGAGGGTTAATGTGAATCCTACGTTACCCGCAGGGTTCTAAAGAATATATAGGGAAAGTTGAACAAATCCGGGTAGGCAGATTTGGCTAGATTATTACTGCCATCTGTCGAATAACGCATGAAACTAGTTGCAGACAGCCCCCATGTTATTTGGCGTTCAATGAAAGGTAGTGTAAATTATGTGTTTGTCAATGTAGATAATTCGAGTAGAAAAGGTTCGATTTTTACTCCACCGATTTTACTCTGTAGTTTCTAATTGCTTAAAGAACTATTTTAGATAAGTACAACATCTGATATCACCTCTTTTACCTATTATTTTAAATTATTAAACCACGTTGTGCTTCATGTTTGAAATATGCTAAGCCTACTTTTCTGATTAATGATGTTGTCGGATAAAACCGGGACCTTAGGAGTCGGGAAGGACCGGGTAGGAATTGGAGCTTGGAGAACAAGAAGAAACCAATCACCAACTGTTTTAATCACCAAGCAAGCTTCTTACAAATCTGATCAATTAACTTATTTTACTGTCATTCCAAACACATTAAATTCAAAATTACTTTCCGTGATTCTTAAACTCAAGAATGTTCCTCAGTGTAGGAAGGCCAGTGTACTAATTTATTGTTTTAGTAAATATTTCAGCAGTAAAACAACAAAGTCTTTTAATTATTCCTATATATATATATATATATATATATATATATATATATATATATATATATATATATATATATATATATATATATATATATATATATATATATATATATATATATACAGGGTGGTCCCGAATTCATGGTACAAACTTTAATGGTAGGTACAGGACATTGTAACAATGATTTATTGTATAGGAATGTATAGTCGCAAGTGACGCGGTGAGGCGTAAACAGGGGAAATAAAAGGAAAGAGAAATGGAGTGATCGGTTGGTATCATTGCCGGTAGAGGGCAGTAGATGTCTAGCCGCTGTTGAACATGATGCATCGCAGTAGGGAAAAGCGCCATTCACAATTGTGCTGCCGTAGACGATGGGTGACTTTACGTATGCAGAAAAAGCAGACATGCATTACATGTACGGCCGTGCAAATGGTAACGGCAGAGCTGCGTTACGAATGTATCGCGCGGAGTATCCTGATCGACGAATGCCGGATCATAGAATTTTTCAACGGTTACATCGTCAACTTTGTGAAACAGGTGCGTTCGACGTCAACAGACATGGCGCTGGTCGAGTAAGAGCTGTACGCACTCCAAGGCTGGAAGAAAGCATCTTGAACATTGTGGCTGATAGACCCGAGTCAAGCACAAGAACTGTTGCGCGTGACGTAGGTGTGAGTCATCAGACTGTATGCAGAGTGTTAAACGAAAATAGCTTACACCCCTTCCATTTTCAGAAAGTACAAGCATTGAATCCGGCAGATTATCCTCGCCGCGTGAACTTCTGCCTGTGGGTGATGCAGCAATGTGCGTTGCAGCCGGATTTCGTAGATTATGTGCTATTTACAGATGAAGCGACATTTTCACGCGAGGGTGTCTTTAATGCGCACAATTCCCATGTGTGGGCAACCGATAATCCACATGCAACGCGTCGACATGCGTTTCAACAACGTTTCAGTATTAATGTGTGGGCTGGTATTGTGAACGACATTTTGATTGGCCCATACTTACTACCCACGCGGCTCACTGGCGGAAGCTATCTTATTTTTCTGAAAGAAGTGTTACCACAACTGCTGCAGGATGTTCCGATCGCCATTCGTAACCGCATGTGGTTTCAGCACGATGGGGCGCCAGCACACTTCAGCATTGATGTACGGAATTACCTGAATGCCACGTTTGGTACTCGATGGATTGGGCGTGGTGGACCAGTCCCTTGGCCACCCCGATCTCCCGATTTATCGAGCCTTGATTACTTTTTATGGGGACATCTAAAGCATCTTGTTTATGAGACTCCAGTTGACTCAGATGAGGATCTCGTCGCTCGCTTATCTGTAGCTGCTGCAGGTGTGCGTGAAATACCAGGCATCTTTGAACGTGTACGCCAATCGCTCCACCGACGCTGTCAAGCATGTATCGATACTGGTGGACGCAATTTTGAACAATTACTGTAAACATGACACTTGTCAACAACGCTTTCAATAAAATCTTTGTTTTTCCTTTCGGCCGTTATTTCCCCTGTTTTCGCCTCACCGCGTCACTTGCGACTATACATTCCTATACAATAAATCATTGTTACAATGTCCTGTACCTACCATTAAAGTTTGTACCATGAATTCGGGACCACCCTGTATATATATATATATATATATATATATATATATACCCTGTTTTATCCGACTTGGTACTTGCGTACTTCCAAAAAATAATTTATTTACCCTCCAAAATATAGTTTTTTTACATTGAAAAATATTTATTTATGGCACTAAAGAACTAATTTATCATTCAAATAGAACTTGAAGCAATTTTATTCACTTAGGTGGGTTTTGTCCAACTTTCCCCTACCGAATTTGATGTGGATTGGTCAAACGGTGTAGATTTGCATAGAGAACAGATAGACACTAACTCTGTTTGTATGTACATAGATCAATGATTTAAGTTCTGCTAGTCAGGACGATGGACACATTCTTCATTAACCCCCCAAGTGATTTCCACGAGATATATCAAATCGATCAAAATATGACCAATTTTGATAATAACGAGAAGATCAATGACGACGTCATCAAGGTATTGACAATTTCTGTTATGATGACAATGTCAAGATCTGGTCAGTTTTGATACTGACGAGGCAATTCTTTGAGACAGACACCAGGAGGATTTACATCAGGACAAAAAGCGATGCTTCTATTAATGGTAATTCGTTAAAATCTTGGTTTTAATGAGAATAATCTGATTGAAATCTCAAACTAAAAAGTTAAATTAAAATTTTTGGTAGTAAAATTTCAAAGGGCATAACTAAAAAAAATTTTAATGAAACTTTAAGGTGATTTTTCTCCATGATGGATTTTTCACACTTTTCCCAACTTTCAAATGATATAACTCAAAATCTATTCAAGATAATTGCACGAAATTTGGTTTGTATATTCTTCATACATATTTAAGTGATTTGTCTTCAGCAATTTTAAAAATTATTGATATGTCCTAAAATATAGGCGTTTTTATAAATTATAAAATAAAAAATGCCCATTTTTAATTAAAAAATTTTTAATATTTTTTTATATGCATGTATTAAAAAACTGTGAGGACAAATTTTTAAATATAATATCTGCTTCTAGAAAATGTAAATATTGTGTATTTTCCTAAATAATTTCTCAAGTTATATCAAAAGTAAGAGCAGTCACTTTTTTGAAAATTTTAAATTAAAAAATTTTTTGAACTGATATCAAGTTAATTTTTTATAATTTTCTATTTGTAAATTAGGTGCTATGTCTTCATTAAAAATTCCAAAACAATATCTTTATTAGCAAAAAAAATAGAAAATTTTGTCCCGGCCCCCCTTAAACATGAAAAAAAAATCAAACGTGGCCAGTTCTGATTGTGCTATCAGTTTCCGTAGAGTTGAATCCATTGTCCGAGTTGAAGTTGATCGGAGAGTTGAAATTAATATTTTTCTAAAGCTTTTGTCAGTAATTTTGAGATCTCATTGAGAAAAAAGAAACCATATGTGGTCATTTCGCACTCACGAGTGTTCAAGAAAACAGTAATATTGTTAAAAGTTTTCACCAATTCACAAGAAAACAGTTTTTGAAAAATTAGATTCAAACCACTCTGCAAAAGGGTCGTCTTATGTTTTGTAAAGATATGGAACCGCAGACCAGATTCCTGATTTTTTGATGCTGTCCCCAAACTTGACACGGCCTTCCATTTTCTTTTTGCCGACCCACAAGCCAGACAACCTGGTACGACTCACCAAAAATCTTTTCCCAGACCTATGGTCAGGTATAGCCCTCCGAACCTAGCGTGCTGACCCGATACAGATTAATTTTTTCTAGAGTATTCTCTTGCATTAAAATTTTTTTTTAATGTACAAATCGGAGCCTTACGTTGTTTTGCATACAGCTACGTTGAAATTTTCGCAAGCAGATTTATATTTCTACATTTGTTCACACTGATTACAATATGACAAAGTACTTATTGCCACGAAAACAAGCATTGCGGCATTTAACACATTTCCGAAAAATGTCAGTTTTTGATGTTTTTTTCTCCGGTGATGCGGTTTTTATTTCATGTAATCCCTCGCTTTTTGTTAGATATGCACTTAACAACAATATTTAATTGCAGTTGAATTATAATTAGATATTCCTTATAAGGCAAAAATGTATCTGCCAAAGTAACAATATTTGTTAAAATATTTTACTGTATTACTTCGTGTTTCTATCTTTAAGCCAAAAAAATTAAAAGTATATTTAATGCTTTCGATGAGTAAATGGTATTTTTCTTTGGCTAAGATTAAACGGATTCTTTAAAAGGAATAACCAATTTCGGTATTTTTGAATTATCTTTTCACCTAAGTGTTAATTAATACGGAACCTAACTTCTTTAATGAGTACATTGAAATTATTACCAAGTTTGAAAAAGATTTAAATAGAACTGTGTTTCGAAAAACATTGACGAGTTTAACGAATTCTTACTCGAAAAAATATAATTGATAAAAGGCTTTTATTACTGCTGAATTTTAAAGCTTCAAAATGTAAATTTTGTATTTTTTTTAAGTATCAATATTATTATTTCAATTAATGACTGAAGAAAAAGATTTGAGAGTCCATGGTAATCAAAATTCTATGAAAGAGACTTAAGTTTTGATTAAGTGAACCTGACTTTTGGGATAATAATTGATATCAAACATGTTAATTACTATCAGAAAAAAAAATGTACTTATAAACTCGTCGAGAGCATTTTATAGATTTCTGAATTCCTTCGTTATAGTTTTTATCAAGATTACAAATTAAAATCATAAAACATTAAAGGAATTTTTACGTAATAAATATAATTATAAAAATCCGTGCATTAGAAATATGTGTTTTTAAAACAAAGAAAAGAACAAAATTATTTTTTATAATCAGTGAAACAGTCATTGTTTGAAATTATTATTTTTTTTACCTTGTGTAAAACATATTGCATATTTTTCTTAGCTGAGTGATGTTCAACTAGTAGATAAACATGAAAGTTACAGAAAAAAAATCTTAATTACTCTTTCACACTGCTAAATTTATGCATTTGCCTCGTCGAATTCGTAATTCAGAAGATTAAAATAGGCGTAAAAAAGAGACGACTTAAAAAAGAATGACAAAATAATTGAAATCGCTGGTCCAAAATATGAATAACGCATTAAAGGATAGAAATAAACGACAAGAGATAAACGGTAATTTTTATTAAAGTGCACTCTTAAGTATTCCCTTTGAATGTTCTATTATAATCATGAACTCTTATCTTCTGCAAAAGGAAATAACTCCTTTCAAACATTATATATTTCATAAAAATATTTACTTGTACGAAAAAATCGAGAATCAGGCTAGCAAGTGCTGTTTTCCCTGTCTTGTAGAAACGATGATTTTATCTGCTCATCTACTAATGTTCTAGGTCATAGACATGAAATGTAGGTTAACTGAGCATAGCTATTAAGAGGAGCTTCCAAAAGTGTGACCATTATGTGGACTAGTGTTGTAGAAACGATGGTATTATCTTTTCGACTACTGTTGGTCAAGGTCATTACGTGATACCTCGAAACCAGCTTCTGACAACTGCATGTGAGAAAGCCGTTCAGCAAAACACTTTTTCTCCTCCAAGAGAGACGCGTTATCTCGTCCTTCAAGATCAGGCATGTTTTGCTAATGATAAGATATCTCGTCACCTAAATATTGCCGAGTTTTAATTATTCAAAATATCACCTGATAGAAAACTGACGAAACCAAGATCTTGTCAATTTTCTTATGACAAGGTACTACTCCGGGACAACTAGCAAGAATATTAAAAATATTCGGTCGAAATGTTCGATCGTTTCATTTCTGAGAACAGAATGTTCAGCTAAAATCGTCGAATTGCACCAACTTATAAAAATCTTTCTTTTCGAACTATAAACGAAGAAGCACTTATACGCTCAAAATATTCGATAGTTATCGATTCGACTATCCTGAATCAAAAGCCATTATATATTAGGATCCCATTAATTCCAAACTGAGTGTCCCTTCAAAAGTAGTGAAAAGGCATCCTTGCATTACGATTTCGGTCCTGACAAGTGTTGAAGTAAAACTGTCCCGTATAAACGGTATTTTCAAAATTTCCTAGATGAAACCCGTCAATGTATATTTATAATCACAATATTTCATCGAGAGCAAAACGTCAAAATTAAATTGTCTGTTGTAAATGTCATTCGCTTCAAACAACAGCCGAAAGAAAGGTCTGTAATATCCGTCTAATCTGAATCTGTCCCTCTTTCAAATAGTGAAAAGAGAATAAGAGTCCAGTGCTGACATGTGTAGAAATATAACAGTCCGGTGACACTCACAGTGCTAACTCATATTCTGAGAGACAAAACCTGTTACATTTCAGCTCGGTGTCATAAAAACCAGATTCCTGATCATATTCGGCATTATGTTGAAATAATTCATCTTATGAAGCTCCATTCGTGAGAACAGAAGGTTAAACTCAAATTGCGTTTTGTATCAGCTAATAAATGTCTAGCTTCGAACAAAAACGAAAGATATTTTTACGAGCCTATTATCTTCGTCTGTCCCGAATCGAAAGCAATCTTAGCGAAAATTAATCTACTCAACCCAGATTCAATGGATTTCCCTCACAACCTACCTCCTTTTCATGCTACTTAATCCATCAGAAAAATAGTTACGATCCATTTTAAGTACCCGCTCGGCTGAAGTAACTACATCCTTTCCTCCATAAGGATCTCATTTTGTCCAAATTGACATTGAGTGTCTGTCTTTCGAAAGTGAAAGATCCTGACATGTGGAGAAATAAAACAATCCCATTATACACACACAGTGTTAACTCAAATTTTGAGAGATGGGATCTGTCACCTCTCAACTCTCATAAAAACCAGATTACGGATGGTGTTAGGCAATGAAGAACTGGAATCCATCAAATGAAGATCCATTTGTGAGAACTGAATGCTTAACTTGAATTATGTTTTTGGTCCAGCTAATAAATGTCTAGCGTGAAACTAAAACGAAAGATTATTTTATAAGACCATTATACTCGACCTCCTCATCAAAGGCCATCCTCGCGAAAATTCATCCATACAATCCTAATTTTATGATTCTGACGTGTGTAGAAATAAAACAATTCCATTATACACACACAGTGTTAGCTCAAATTTTGAGAAATAGGATCTGTCACCTCTCAACTCTCATAAAACCAGATTACGGATGGTGTTCGGCAATGCAGAACTAGAATCCACCAAATGAAGATCCATTTGTGAGAACAGAATGCTCAACTTAAATTATGTTTTGGGTCCAGCTGATAAATGTCGAGCGTGAAAGAAAAACTAAAGATCATTTTACAAGACCATTATATTCGACTGTCCTCATCAAAGGCCATCCTCGCGAAAATTAATTTATACAACCCAAATTTTATGGATCTCACTCACAACGCACCTGCTTTTAATGCTACTTAATCGATCCGGAAAAATAGTTACGATCCATTTTAAGTATCCGCTCCGCTTAAGTAACTACCTCGTTAACTACATTAGGATCCCATTAATTCCAAATTGAAATTGAGTGTCCCTCTTTCCAAAGTGAAGTGAAAAGAGAACCGACGTCCGGTCCTGACATGTGTAGAAATAAAACGTCCCCATGTCAGCGCTAACTCAAAACCCGCATGAGATAAGACCCATGTCGTCCAGGGCAGAAAAAAAAATCTTTCAAAAACCACTTCATTCAGAAACGTATTCCGCTTTCGCGTTGAAATAATTTATGGTGTCCCTGAATCATTACTGATTTCCCATTAACGCTCGTTGCTGAATAAAATAATAAAAGCCCTCGCAAAATGACATTATTATGAGAAGGGAAAAAAAGCCGGATATCAACTCGTTTCTGCTATGGCTAATAACAGATTGGGGAAAATTTAATTGATTAATGGCACTTTATAAAAGTCACCCCACTTTCGCGTGGAGGCAGAACGTGTGTTTCGCGATTCATCGATTTATTGCATTTTTATCGCGCAAATTTTTTCCCCCAAAGGCGAAGATTTGTTTTATTTTTTTTCTCGTCCCAACATCCATGGATGTTTAATACTTATAAGATGCAAAATCGACGTCATTTTTTTTTATTTCGTGATTACGTTAAATTGTCTTTGTGCATCGGCAGAGGATGATTTGGGAACAAAAAAGGGGTCACATCGATTTTGCACGTTTTAAATGCTTATCTACGATTTTTTTTTTCAGTCGCTTATTTGTGTGTTTTTGAATGGGAAGTGTCAGCGGGATTGGGTTTTTTTGCTCGCGTTTATTTCCCCAAATCGCGCCATTTTCTCGAGTTTTGCTTCGGATAGAATGTAATTAACTTACGTTGTTTGAAAAAAGCTCGCTTTCTTTCAGCGGACGGGATGTTTCTAATGAGAATATAGCTGTGAGCGTTTTCTTTTAATAATTATCCACTTAAATGATTCCGTGTTGCGGGTTTTTTATTCTGTGAGCTTTCGACATCTACCCTATCAGCATTCATCCCTTCGGGCTGTGTTCTTTTTTGCCACAAAAATCTAGGCTGTAAATACTGAGAGAGTAGAAGAAAGGCAATTCAAATCATAAATTTCAAGCTGAATAAATAAATGATAATGTGACTTCGTAACGTCACAGTTGCAAAGTCATTGCTGTAGAGCAAATGGAATTATGCATGTCAGTTCGTTTGGATGTTTCGCACTGTAAAAATATGTTTTTCCAGAATTCCGCTTAGCTTTCCTGATGATTGTCACGACAATGTATCTCGTCATTATCAAAGTTGACCAGAACTTGATGGACGAGGTGTCTCATTAGAAAAATATAGACCAGATCGTAACCTCGTCCTCATAAGATGGCGAGATAACTCGTCACTGGCAAAATTAGTCAGGTTTTGATGAACGAGATTACTCGTAGAAACCACTTGGAGGGTTACTTTTCAATATCCAAGAGGAATGATTTTCTAAAGGCATTAAGTAATTATACAATCCATCACAAATCGACGCATCAAGAAGGAATAGTCCTGGGGTTTTGCCGGGCTCCATCAACGGGCTCCAAAACGTCCCCGTGTCAGGCTAGGACTTTACGTTCCTAGTAAGCGACTTTCCAAGTCGCTTACTAGGGAACGTAAAGTCCTTAGTCACTCCTGTTTCCATCTGCTCCCTGACGACAACTGCAGACGTGTCGGGAAACATCTGGGATCCTGCCCTTACTATCGCACGCCACACATGTCCACAACAGGTCGTTATGCTCTGGGGTGCCGTCTTCTTTGGTGGCCGGTCCCCTTTGGTAGTCATTTCTGGTACACTTAGAGCACAGCGGTACGTAGACGACATTCTACGACCAGTTGTGTACCGTTCCTTTTTCGACACCCTGGACATACTTTTCAACAAGATCATGCGCGTAGGCACACGACACGTGTTGCTATAAATTGTCTTCAAGCTTTCCCAACACTTCCTGGCCTAGCTAGATCTCCCGATTTCTCTCTCATAGAGAAAATTTGGGACGTTATAGGAAAGCGATTGTAATTATCCTGGAATGTTGACCATTTAGCCCGACAGCTGGAGACAATTAGGCAAGAAATTCCGCTGGTCACTACCCGGGAACTTTTTGAGTCTATGCCACGCCGGGTGACAGCTTGCATCCAGGCCAGAGGTGGACTAACGCCTTATTGACTTCCTCCCTTTGTAACGGTCAAACTCTGATATAAATCATTCAATTGTTCTGAAATTTTAATCGTTTGTTTTCTATGCATTTTCTTCACATCCACCAATTTTTATTGCAATCGGATAACTATCTGGGTGCGTTTATTTATTTTTTGTTATAAAGTGTAATTCTCAAGATGTGTTCAATGCATAAATTTAAAGCTCTTTGCAATCATTGTTTTAGATCCTATAGCAGTATGAACCCATAATGTAAAATTGTATTATTTAAGTAGAAAAATTACAAGAGATTACAAAGATATGAAGAGAAATTTGAAATGGGTTAAATCGAAAAGGGTGTTTAGATATCCTTGAGGTAAACAATTTATTCGCCATATTTATTGATGGATAATTACGATTAATGTAAGAAATAAATTATTTCGTCATCAGTAATCTTGGGCTTTAATCAAAACGAGTGACATAATATTTGATAAATGTTAGTCTTACGGATTAAGAGGACAATAGTTGATTTTAGTTTCATTATTATAGTTTGCGTTGAACATTTTTGTTTTCTTTCTAAAATCTGGTTGAGATGGAACATAATTTTTTTTTTTAATTTGTTTCTGGAAATTATTCGAGAGAACTTTACCTGCTATTTATTCGCTATGCTCAACTGACTTTCGTTTTTGTTGTACTCATTATTTAAAATCCAAATATTTTTTATAATCTCAGTAAAAAATATTGCATTAAGTTAAAATTATCCTTGGTTATACCTGCTATTTATCTACTGAAACCCGTATCATTCCAATACATCCAATATGAGAATTCTTCATTATTTCTGTTTTAAGAAACGCTTTCACAAAAACTGCATTATTGTCTCTATTATAGCCTTTTTTTTTATCTCTGTACATTATTAAATTCCATAAAGAGCTTCATGCCTTGAAACATAGCATATTTACGAATTTATTTTGCCTTCCTAAATGGTCTAAAGTAGAAGATGTCCTCAGGATGAACAAAAAGGATCCTTTTACTTAATCGGCTTTCTTTAATCCATATATATAAAGGATTAAAGAGGTCGGGTGGCTTTATTTTGAGGTAAGGTTTCAGGGGAAAAAATATCTTAAATTCTAGAAGTATTGCTGAAAAGTGAACCTTTGTAGATTATCTGTAAAGCACTTGACAAGTATTATCGAACTATATTTAATCATATTCTTTACGTACAATATTTTTTACCCCCTTTTACTCTTTGAAAACCATTCGATAAGAGAGAATAAAATATATTTTCTACGATAAACCGGAATTTCCACGTAATGCCAACGAAATAATGCGTGGAAATATTCTCAATTTAAATATTTATATGCATTCGTTAGTCTCTGTGGATTAAATGAATAATCTTTGTCGATATAATATAAATGCATTAAATCATACCAAAATACTTGAGACTGTATAATGAATTATCTTAGAGTTCAAAATATTTTCTATTCATATATCTTGGTTAATACACTGCAACTTCTTTATCCCACTAGCTTTATAACTTGTATGAATATTGTATTCAATTTACGTAACAGTACATTGAGAACTGAAGTTAATTCATTTCGGTATATTTTGATCAATTACTAAAGTACTGATTTTAGGCAATATACAGATTACCATATTTCTACAAATACCATGCCGAAACTATGAATAGATATTTGGTGTTTCGGCAGAGAAAAATTGATTGCCTTATTCTACATTTTAATATTTTTATACCATTGTTACTGAATTCTGTTGTAAGTAAACCGTTTGAGTATAGAAATATATATATATATATACATATATTTCTTTAAACATATGATGCAGAGACGTGGATTAAAGGGTTACGAATAACAAATTTTCAGCGAAACAGCAACTGTTAATAAACAAATAGCAAATTTTATTGCGGAACTATTTACAAAATTTAATGGATGCTTTAATATGCTGGGTTTCCAATTTAACATTACGTCCTGCGGTTGCATATTGGAACAGTCAGAAAAGCCTTTCATTCTCATTTCGTAAAAGAAATTACGATTCTATACTTACACAAGTTTCGGGTCTATTGTAGCACATAAACTACATAGTAAATACCATTTGTAGTTTTCAAAATATTCCGTTGATGTTTTTAATGCCTATAACTAAATCTTATAAGCAACAGTCACAAAACCAGACATTCTGGCATTGTAAACACATTTTAATATTTTTGTATTGTAAGCATACTTAACATTTTCTTAATGCAATTTTGTTTTCCAGGAAAGGGGTTTAAACCAGACAGTAGTGAAAGGTAAGATTATTTAATTTTTCAATTTAATTTCATAAATGTAAATGTTAAATTAATTGTAAATTTTTAGTCTCAAACTGATCCATGATAATATTAAACTACATACTTTAGTGAAGTTTTACGAATGAAAAATTAAATCAATTTTATTTTGAAATTGTAGTTAAATAATGTAAGGTTGTAGGTGTTGACGATTAATTAACAACGCGCAACACACAAATTTATTGAAATATCAAACTCTTCACAATACCTAAATAATGAAACAATACTTTTGTATGGTGAGGTAAATCGTCTATGGATCGTGTGTGATATTATTTTTTAACTTTTTAAAAAAATAAACGAAAAGTTAAAGCACACAATTAAAATTTTTTTAATAAATAATTTTTTCATAGGATAAGTATTTAATTCTATTGGTCAGTATCAGATTTTGTTGATTTCTTTGCACTTCACTTAAAAATGTCTTCTACAGAAAGGAAAATAAAACTTATTACATGTGTTTTTGTGAAACATGAGGCATTGTATTGTCTGTCTACCACGAGCACTAATCCAGACACGAAATCCGCTCCTGTCCTGCTGCCTTATCCTGTTTTTCATAGATGTCTTTAAAAAATGTATAAATTTTGTCACACTGGTGCATGGAAATATTTTGTCAAGCTTTGTACTTGTAACCCTGTACCAGTAAACTTCCTCTTTGTCTAAGCCAGCATTCGCGAACAGCAAACTAAACTAAACCATCCTCGAGAGCCACCCCTACTGAAAATAAACAGACCCCGTTTCTGTAGCGACCACCACAACTCAGATTTGGTATGTTGAACAAATCTCATCGTGGTACACAGACAGTAGGAGTGCATACTGTAGCATTTGGACAGGGGTTTGTTCCAAATTAAAACACGATTACTTTTTCAGTGATGCTGAAAGTGGTCGCTCTGCAGAATTGATCCAGAATGGTAGATCGAAACCTGGGGCAATCCCTCCTGACGCTCTTTACACGGCAGCTAAGAAGGACAACCATTCAGCACAAGACAACAGACCGCTCTATGAGAATATAAAGGTGAGACTCATTTTATAATTAATTGACTGCCAATTAAAAGTTATTGTTGTCATCGTGACTACTTTTAAGAATTATTTCTAATAGGTGTCCTTGCAGTATTTTGATGTCCTTAGGAAAGATACCACACATTTGTATACTAATCGAGATATAAATATCACGATTATTTTTAGAGCAAAACTTAGTTTATGAACTGTTTGTTTTTACACAGTGAATGTGTTGGAAACTGTTGAGAAAAAGCACTCATTCATGAGGTTGAGATGTGTTCTATTTAAATTGTTGCTCTGTTAGTCCTTATCTTTGTGGCCTATGTATATCCTAGACCAAGTCCGGAAGACCTTGTTTTAATGTCGCACAGTGACCATCGCTTGTTCATCCAGGAACTGTCACACAGAGACACATAAAATTTAAAATATATGAAGGACTTGCTGTGGTTGGTAACTCCTCGCAATAGGCCACCTTGTGTGCCAGATTCTGTCTTTCCAGAGAAGTCTGGTGCAGTATATTGAATCTTTAACTCTCCAAGTGGTTTCGACGAGGTATCTCACCCACCAATATCCGACCAATTTTGCAAATGATGCGATACCTCGTCATCAACGATTTTTTTTTTGTGATGATGACGAGATTAAGCTATAGTCAGTTTAGTTCATGACGAGATAACTCGTCGACACCACCACTAGGAGGGTTAAAATAAAATGACTGTCCATGGTGCTTTGTGGAGTACCAAGAAAACGCGGGACAGATCTACTACGTTTGTAGGGGTTTTTTTTCGACTTGTGCAAGGAGTAAATTTCCGCGTTTGTTAGATCATTACTTGTTAGACTGATGCTCGTAGCCTTCTTTTACCAGCAAATCAGTTAGGAACGTCATTAACTAATAATCCAATACAGGATACTGTTCACTGCAACAAAATAAAGTTTAAGTGTACAAATTCAGACAAGAATATAGTAATATATCGACTAGTTTTTCCATGGTGTAATTCCAAGTGCTGCATTTGTGTGGAAATTTTATTGTCTGTCATAATTCATATATGCTCCTCCTCAGGAATCAAAATTCTTGAGAACCAAAAGCTCTGATCGAAACACCGAACCATGATCGAAATTTCAAATTCTGTTTACTGTCACCGTCCAATTGCCTATGCAGATATTTTATTTGTTGCACTGAACTTAAGCAGGAATTACCCAACTTCGTTGAGACATTACATCTTCAACTCGTTTTCCAGACAGTCAATCTACTGCTAAAATAACAGTATAAAAGGACAATTCCGTGCCCTTTTAAATCTTTTTGTTGTGTTAACTAAGATTAACTGCAACTGTAACCAGTCATTAGTGCAATGGCGGATGAAAATTTTCCGTCTGTAAAAGGTGGCAGCCTCTCTTTGTAAACGAGTTATCCTGTGACTGCATTGGCGTTGTGCCCAAGATAAACTTCAGAACTTATACTTTAGTTCACTAACCACTGTTTGGTGTTAGTCTACGTCCACTAGGGGAAATTAAAATGGAATATCAAGAACTGTGTGCTATTATTTTAAAACTGGAATATCCATTTTCTTAAAAGTACTTGACCGAGTTTTGTCTATTTTATAATCTGAAACTTAGTGCTATGTGTGGTACTCGCCAATAATACATAGCGCCTTGCTTTAATGCCATAAAATTTTACAATATGCTAAAAATTGAAGATTTTACGGAACTAAAATCTTTATACTGTACATTTTATAAAATTGTCATTGAACGGAATCAGAATACTAGTATATCAAAAGAAAATTTTTGAGAATGTGTATCTTTGCTTTGAAGTTACTTTAAGAAATCGAAAACGGCTTACATTTTTTGTGTATTCTAGCTAGATGGACTTCGGTACAACTTGATACAAAGGAATGCAGTAATTGAATTTCCATGTCTATCAAAATATTTTTTATATGAACCTATGATAAATGGCTCGTCATACGACGAGTGCATAACAAAATTTATTTATTTTGGTCTAACTTCATTTATATATTTTTAAAACCTGACAGTACGTGATCACTGGCAGTGTATTAACCTTCTCCCACCACTATCTGTCAACTTGTCTTGCATGGTGCTGTTTCTTGAACAATACTGTTAAAACAATATTATTGGAAAAGTTAATTTTTGATCAACACTAGTAAAGCAATGAACTGCGTACATCAATCGTTTTATACTCAATGTTGCTTCCATAGTGATTTCGAATAATGATTTTTAATATTTTGCATTTCGTTTCGCTCGTGACATCACACAGCCAATCAAAACACTAAGAAACTCCGCCTACTCGTTACGTCACACAACTGATCAAAACTTTAATAGTCACGGAAAACACAAGAAAATCTAGCGGTTTATAGAATAAGATATGTTTTGCGAAAGAAAGTAAACATATCAAAATATTAATTATGTAGCCTTTGGGTAAAAATACAGTAAAACACAAAAACATTAAATATCATGCATGCCTACACAAATACAGTGTGGTTCTTTCTACAAAAAAAAAAGTAATTGTAAAGCAGTCCTCGAATTAGATTTTTTAATACAGGTGCTCCTTGTGCACCTAAGTTTTTAAATTAGGTGCACAGGTTATATATTTTAGGTGCACATTTAGAAAAAATCGTAATATAAGAGTATTAATGTAATGTAAACTACTTAATTAGTTGGGTATGTTTAGATAGGTTAGTAGTAGATTGTAAATAAAAATATTTAAACATCTAAATTTTCCCTTCTCTGGCGCACGTCTGTCGCGACAGTCGCTTCAACAGAGTCATCCGGAAAATTTTTTGATCATCGGAAAGTTCTGGTGGCACTGGCACAAGTAAACCTTCCTCATGTATAAACCCGTTACGGCCCAGCGATTAACGTTATGTTCTGACAGGCACAACATAAAATGTTTCTCTAACGCGATTACTAGACCCTTGAAGTTAGACAGTTACTTAGTTTTAATCAATAACCATTTGACAACCTAACACAAATCTTGCAAGCACATACTAGTATACATTTCACTAAAAACAAATACGATAAATGATCTTAATCTCCAATTAACACTTCCGAAAAAATAACAATGACGTGAAATACTGCTTACAGCAAAAGCATGATGTAAAGACAATAAAAACAGATTTTAAGAAAACTTGCCCATCATACGCTCTGAGCGACTCGAGTAAAAAGGGGACCAAGTTAAGTTATTATGCGCTGATTCTATTATAAAAGCAAAAGTGACAGTTTCAGGTGGTAACGAAATTAGCGGAAGTAGACTGAATGAACAAATGATGCGCATTACAGTCAAAAGAGATGGCGGATATTCAATTAAGTCCATACTTACTTAATGGAAATTTCATTAAATATTTAAGCCACGCTATTATTCTTTGTTCAGAGGATCTTTTATATACTTTGTGCTACCATTTAAAGGTTCAATAAATTTGAAGAACGGCTCGTAGAGGATTTATTGTCTGGAACGCCTCGTTTCTTCTTGCCTGCTTCAGCTCCAGTCTATTGGATACGAGTGCGATGTTGAATAATTAAATTCTTTCGCGGAGTTCTTTCTTCAGTTTCTTATGGGGTTTTTTATTGCAAATAAATCGTTAGACAGGTGATATGGTGCCTACTTTTACCGCTCTAGCACTTGCCTTATCTCTAACGGTTAACTTGTTAATTTAATTTTTCAACGTATGATAGGAAACTAGAATTCCTACTGTCAGTTCTTCAACTTCTGGGATGTTGTCGTGACTCAGTGGGTATGCAGACTGCGTTATCAACGTCCGAGTTGCAGGTGGCTGAGGACCGATTTCTCATGGGTGTCAGTAAAATGTTCTTTGTGTTTCTATTCATTACTTGATATTGTATGTCTTGTGTATGGTGCAGCATGGTAAAGACTCCATAGATGATGGTATCGGTTGCCCACGGTACCGGATAAACAGGACGTTGGGGCAGCCTGCTGTTCCTTTGGGCTACTCAGGAATGCCGATAGGTTCCTAGGAGATGCCTGGGTGTGCGCCTCTGACACCCCTCGGCACGAATCTATGAAGAAAACTTTTCCGGCTCAAAACGGACCTAAGGTTGACTGATATCATTGAGCCGGACCACATATCTTCAGCGCACACATTCCGGGGTCGACCACGTCCACGCCCTATCGTGCTCATCCTGGGCAGATAAGGGTTTTTCGGACGGCGCGTCACTAGGCCCACTTCTAAAATTTCTCATTAGAGGCTTTCCCTAGCATCCGCTAATCCGCTGTGGGTTTTCAGTAACTCGGTACGGAGGGGTCTGCTTCCATTCGAAGGAAGAAAGAAGGAAGGTGCAGCATGGCCAAATATGGCTCTTCCACTTTAAAACCTAAACAACCAACTTAAATTATGGTTTGTCTAAGATTAAAAATAAAATCTTCTTTACGTTCCTGAACCAAATCCGTTGAGTAACAGTTTTTTTAACCCTCTTAATGCCATGTTTATTTCGAAGGTGTGTGGGTGAGTTGGTTGCGCAGGTGCATAATTATATTTAGTGTTCTGCAACACAACTCCAAGCAATCGCAATTATTCTGAATTATTCTGAAGGCATTTTGTCCTAATTTTGAAAACTGCAGTTAAATGAAAAACAGACGGTAAAACACAACTAACGGCTAAATATGTGTTACATATTTATAATAAAAATCAAAATTAATCAACATACTTTATTTAAAACCAAGGCATACTTTCAGAATTTGAAATTCTGTCGATAGCATTTGAAGTGAAATATTTTGTCATTGACATAGAAGATGTGTTATTTATAAAGTGTTTGTAGTAATTTGGACTGTGTAGGGAGTTTGTTCCGTAGATAGAGAAGAAAAAAGGTGCGAAAAGGAGTGCGCTTTACACTGCAGAACATCGTAACATGATTTTTAAAAACATCTGCCAAAATTTTGATAAAATTAATTACAAATTGTTCTCTATAGAATTAGTTTGTTCTGTGACGCACGTCGCAGTTTTAAGCACTTTCTGCTACCGGAGTTGGTTGTGGTTTTTTGACGCAAGGGTCATATTTGAGCCATCTGTGTCAAACAAGAAAGGCAACCGTCAAGTGATAACATACTCATACATACAAGGAATTAATTTTATAATTGAATTAATCTGGTTTTATTTCCATAAACTGAGATCTTAATGTAAGTTCTCAATTTATGCTAACTTGCATAAATTTACATAACTTTGCCCACTACAAGAAAGGAATTATCTCTTAATGGTAACCTTTACTACATAATAGCAGTGGTAAGAGCAACAACGTTTCAGTCTTCCTTTCTTTAGCTTCTAAATAGGATTATGACGATTTAATTTGGAAGTGGATTACAATTTCTTTTCTTGTTTCCAATTAGTTAAAAGCGTTTTTTTTCCTTTTTTTTGTTCTCATTCCAGGGAGACATAATTATATTAACAAAAAAGGCTTCGAGGGGAACATTTATTGTTACGTGAACGTGCTTTTGACTACCTTAAAAATAAGTACTTTTTGGTCTAACACGAACAAGTAATTTTATTTCTCTGAATTATTTTAATGGATAGAAATAAATTAAAATCTCCTTTTTAACTCTTCAAGTGATTTCGAGAAGATATCTCGTCCATCTATATTTGAATTTTGCTAAAGCTGGGCGAGATATCTCGTCATTCAGATATAGCTCATTTTGAGATAATGACACGGTTAAGATATGGTCAGATTTCTTCTATTAACGAGGTATCTTGTCCATCAAGATTTGATAAGTTTTCTTCTATTGACGAGGTATTTTGACCATAAAGATCTGGCCAGTTTTGCTTAAAACGAGATACCTCACCGAGACTACTTCCAGGAAGGAGAGAATTTCTTTGCTGGGGAAATCTATCAATATGATTTTCTTTTAAATTAAGAGCAAACACTGACATTCAAAGATCGATCGATGTAGATTATTTATTCCGAATAAACCAAATAACCGTAGTAATGTGAATTTAAGAAACCTCATAATTCTCAAAAGAAATTAGTTATATGTATACCACATGAATTAATGCTTTGAAAGATAGTTTTCTTTACAAATTTCTAGTGCTTAAGGCGTAGAAAATATCGTTAACCTTCCTTTTTGTATTTAGTAAAATTAGTCATTAAAGTTTGCATTTTAAAGTACCTAGTAAGCATGACAGACACCATAATAAAGAAATCATAGTACGAGGGCTGTTCGATAAAGAATGATCATAATTTTTTTAAAGGTGATTAAAAAATTAGGAAAAATAAAATTCATATTGAATGTGTAGCGGGATAAGTGGAGAATAGATAGCTCAAGTTTCACGGTCATGACGTCATTGCTGAGGCCTTGACAGCCGGCCAAGAACGCCTAGTTTTACTTTCGACTAAGGCAAAAATGGGTGTGACACGCGAAATGCAATACACTGCATTAAAATTTTGTTTTCGCCTTAAAAAATCGTCAGATCTTTCAAAAACTAATGTCATGTGTGTTCCCCATCCTCCATATAGTCTTGATATAGCCATGCGAATTTTTTCTTTTCCCGAATTTGAAGAAACGCCTCCGGGAAAAGCGGTTTTCATCATCACAGGCAGTGATAAAAGTTGCGTAGGCGATTTTGAAAGACCTGTCAAAAAATGACTTCCAGCATATGTTTGAAGACTGGATAAGAGGTGGGATAATGCATTGCATATTAGAAAGTATTTTGAGAAAGATCATAAACATTTGGAGGATTAGTACAGGAAATTATTTTTATTAATTTATGATCATTCTTCATTGAGCAACCCTCGTGGAAATATAATAAGTTGAAATGAGATCCGGCTTCTATATCCCTGGTTGACTTGTGGTAGAACCAAGAACGTTAAAAAGTGACAAGTCACTCAAAAATACGTCGTTTTTATACCACATTTTATTGATTTGAATAATTCTTTAATCCGGAGGCGGGCAATTTTCTGGACTTACATGGACGCTAAGTCTTTGTCTAAGTTTGTTAACTAATATTCAAGGCTTACTCAACAATATTTAAAGGAGTTTGTTGAGGCTTGTAATATTGTTTTAACATCTTAAATAAGCAACATCTTAAATAAGCAACCTTAAGCAGACATCTTGGGCATTTCAGGGTCAACATTCGTAAAAATACCAAATCGTGTACCTATGAAATACACTTTAATATTTCTTCTATACCAATGAGATTGTTGAATTTTCGTCGCACTTGATCAAAACACAAGGCTATTTGGCGATGTTCTGGAATCCATCTCGAAGAGAAATATTCGAGGACAACACCTCGTAATTTCGAACCACAGTCAGATAATTAGGTCGATACCTGAGCTAACACCTCAATGAAATTGCAGTCAATTTTCAAATCGAAGTACCCGTACAAGTTAAATCGACCTTCTGCGATTCCATTCCTCAAAAACCTGATCCCCTCTTGAAAATAATTTCGCTTCCGACTTCCCCACATCTGCTCCGGAAGTTAATTTCGGAAGCAAGAGACAAAACCGAAGATTTGCACAACAAAGAAACACCCCTCCCGATCAATGGACGCTCCGAGGTTGAAATATTAATGACTGGAAGGTGTTATGCCTTAAGATCCAGCGGCCGCTAATGAAGGCCCGATCCCCGGCAATGACAAGTAATTGGCAGAAGGCACCCAAAGACAAAGTTTTAAAACCTGCCAGGTAATGCACCCAAGCCTTGGGAAAGTTGAGGACGGAATATAAATTAAGGTTAATGAGAAAAGGCCTCCCCCTAACCCCCAGTGCTCTGCTGCTGACGACAGAATCGCCATTGTTTGTTTCTCTGGATCACTCATCGCCGTGTTATGGGGGATTACTCTTCGGCTCTGTCAAGATTCATTGCAATGCACGGATGGTAACAGATTGGCGCACCTTTTGATTGCCTTATGGGGTGTGAAAAAAGGAAGTAATTATTCGTGGAGAGCAGTGGCTTTTGTTTTTTAATTAATTGCTTCGGGGGTTGATGGATCTGGAGTTTCCGCTGCTGGCGTGGTGCGGGTGTTTCGGCGTTGATATCCGTCTTCTTCTTTCCGTGTGCTTAACTTTTTCGGTGTTCGCTACCCCCCTGAGTGGCATTCACTCATCTTACACCCAGGCGTGACTTCTAATCGATTTCAGCTTCCAACTGATCACAATGTTCCTAGGACGCTTTCAATCAATGGTCGGGTTTATTTAGTCAACTTTAAAATTCCAGGTGAGGAGATTATAGGGTTCTACGAGGTCGTGGAATTTCAAGGACAATGGATTTTCTTGCCCTCACGTTGGTGTGGTGTGAAGATTGGGTTGCTAGCTCAGATGTGAAAGCGTTATCTGACCAAGATTCAAAATAACGATTTGTTATCCTCGGATATTTCCCTTCCTGTTTGATACCGGATCGGTGTTTGTTCGATCAAGTATGCTCCAGGGGACAAACAAATATCCCTTCCAGTCTCACATTTCAAGAGACTCGCTAGAGACCACATCCTGCAACTGTGACAGGATGGATGAAATACAGAATGACACAGGCCGCTCAACACTTGATCTGTTTCCAGATGTCTCCACGGATACCAGCATCAGAGATTGAAGTCTTTCACAGCTTGTAACGGGCCATGTCCGACCCATTCCATAGTTATCTCCACAGATTCGGGTTACCTCTTACCAACTAATGAGGGAACTCTAATGCATTATGCCTTGGATTATCCCCTCACAAGCTCACTTCACCTGCGTTGCCTACTACCAGAACCCACCCCAGGATGGCTAAACCTAGCGCTGAAGAATAGGAATTGTAGAGAAGACATTTGCAAAATCGTGGTATTGTGACAGTCCGCGGTAGGGATTTTATAGCAACGACATAAATACGGTTCCCATAGAAACATCAAGAAAACCCCTCAGAAACTCTGCAAATAAGAAACTAATAAATACCCAAGGGAGACTACTAAACTAGTAAATCAAGAATAGGTGACGGAATATGTTACTCCAGTGCGGAGTCAATTAAATACCTACCTATACCTTTTCTATCCTCGCGTTACTGCGGTACAGTATTCTGTCTGAACGTTGTGAGCTCAGTTTTCATATCTTTACTTTATATTTACCAGTTTTATATTTGGATTCCACCAGCATCCTCCTTGCGGTTGTCTTGACGATGTATCTCGTCATTCGAAGAAATCAGGCGAGATCTTGATCTCGTCTTCAAGCGTTAACAAAATTGTCGTATCTAGATGGACGAGATATCTAGTCAAGGCCCACTTGGAGAGCCACGGTAGCTCAGCCAGTAGAGCGTCGGGCTCGCATCAGAAGGGTTGTGGGTTCTGTCGTCGGCGGAGCCTGCAATTCTGATGATTGCGAGATCGGCGCTTCGACCTGGCTAAAGACCGTCGTGTTCATTAATGGTGACTGGGGCGTTTTAAATAGGTCGTGGTCACAAAGTCCCCCATGTTCCCATACCAAATCAATACCTCTGGGGGTACCTGATCAGGGGGTTATCGGCCTCTGGGATCTAAATTACGATATGTGTGAGTTAATGGATGTATAAAAGGGACCTTCCTGTAAAAACGGATGTGTCATGTATGTCGAGCAATGTCGGACTTCCTCCCAATGGGGCTCAATAACATGGAAGGAGCAAACCCCGCCTCTTGCCGTCTTCGACGGGCCTGGCACTCCTCTGGTCTGCCAGTGTAGGCATGAGAAACAACAACAACCCACTTTGAGGGTTAAACCTCAACAAATGAATCTCTATTCTTGAATAAAGTGGGGAAATAAGTTTCATGCATTGATGAAGGCAAACGTTTCCGTTGTTGCAAAAATGTGGTAGGATGATGGAGCGCATAACCTTGAACGTCCTATTTAATAGACATGAAATGTGTAATACTTGAAAATAAAATACTTTATCAGAAATTATAATTTAAGACAGACAACTCAAAAGGGTTTATAAATAAAGCCGCCTATTAATTTGGGATACTTTTATAAATTTTAAACTCACTGCCATTATATGAAGTTGTCTGCCCAACTGGGGTTATCTCTTAAAAGCATTTTAATGTTTTCTGCATTTTAACTATTTGACTACGGCTACAGATATAACCGGCGCGATTCTTTTAACTTTCGAAGAGTACAACTGCAGTACGTTTGTCTAAAGTCCTTGGCGCGATCAAGATACAACTTCTCTATCGGCCATTGTCTAAAGTTTAAGCGTTGAAAGCATTTATTCCACACTGTCTCTCATCATTGTTGCAATTATGTCGAACTGGTCTAGACATCATTTTCGGAGTTTGGCTCAGACATGACTTCTTTCTACATTACATTTATTCGTTTCTTCCTCATTGTCACCTATGTTCGCCACTTTTAGAATTTAATTTGTGCATCATAAAGCTCTATAATCTATTAGATAAAGTGGCTCAGTGGGTTTATCCATCACAATAGATGCCTCTGAGTTGTAGGTGTCGCTGGTTCTGTTCCTGTCATATTCGATCCCTCCCTGGGTGCATTTCGTTATTCTGTGTCAGTAAAACTTTCATTGTGTGTACTTGTCCATCACTTGATATTGTCTTGTGTTTTGCGCTGCTTTGCAGAATAAGACCTCGCGCCATATTTAATCAAGGGTCATATTTGCAATGCAACCAACTAGGAAATAAAAGTAGCTATCCATATTTAATCGAGGAACTCTACCAGTGTCTTAAATGTTATCTTAGTGTGATCGTAGATATACTGTAAATAATTAATAATGATTGAAATTATTTAAAATATTTCATAGGTTTTGTGGCTTCTAGTTTCTAAAATAACCACGTTTCTGAAAAATATTGCCCAGGGGTGGGGCAAATGTAGTTCGACTAATTTATGGTGCTTAAACTACTCCTATTTTACTTTGAAAAATAAAACTTTGTGACACTCAGTATCTGTACTACAGGGGCTTGATTGTATCTAACCAGAAACTTATTTTCATTTGCTGCTTATTTCTTTACAGCCGGACAAGAACGACAACCGAAATGATTCGTCGTTGGTCTACGCCAGTTTGGACTTGCCCAATCCCACCGTACCCCACTCAAGGAATGGTCACTCCAACAAACCCAAACATAATCCTCCTCCACGACGGGACCGAACCGAATACGCAGAGATCCAGTTCCAACCCAAAATTTACGAACAGGCGTCGCTGTAAATTTGGATTGAACTGCTAGAGTACCATTTTGTTTCGGCGACACAATTTGCCAAAACTTCTGTACATTCCACTCGAGTGGGCTTCCAGTTTGAGGACCTCCTCCACAGATGATACTTCTCTTGTTTCATATTGGACATTAATGTTTCAAGCCATTGAATATCATCATGACTTAAGTGTAGTGAAATTGCGCCGAACTCTTGTGCTTAACCTTTTTTAACCCTCCCAGTTGTTTCGACAAGACATCTCAAGACAAAACTGTCCTTTGACTCCAAGAGGAATGAAGATGCAAGGAACAACAAATTGTTCCTTTCCTAGAAGAGGCGGCAGTTTGTAACTGGTTTTTGCATCAGAGATGTCAGCTATACGTTGGTTTTCGATTCGAAAATAAACCATTAGGAGGGTTAAAACGCAGAAAGTGGTGTACACTGGTACTATGTGGTATTCAACTACTTGTTTACTCACTGATTACAGTACAGAAGGATAGATTAAATGCGAACGAGTGTTTGAGATAAATAAGAAGTCTAGTAACTTTCATTAACACACTATTTATTTTCAACAATCACCAAGGAGAATTGCTGACATTGCTTTCCTTCTGAGAAGATTCGCTTTCTGTGTATAGATGTCGCGTTTGAATGTATGGAGTCTACCAAAGATCAAAATTGATGGTTGTGTTCGTTGAAGGAATGTGAAGGTGTGAAGCATTATATTAAGGTATTGTATCCACATATCTCTTCTATTGGAGTGTGCTACACTGTACTTTGTATTTCATCATCGAGGTATTAAAATCATTAAGATGTGAACACGTTTACCTTTCTCAAGATTCAAATTAGTGAATTTTAATGTTATGAACCCTGTCTTGGGATACCTCAGAGTACAGAACGACTGCATAATTCCCACGGCGAATTTGAAAAACTGAATGTGGCTTGTGGCATACTTGAAGACTGAACAGTTTACTTACAAGTGCATGAAGATCACTTTTAAACTAATAAAAAGGCTGCTGGAACACTTATATTGTTTAGAGTTGATGTATTGTGTGTCTATTAAATGTTTATGCTTAAAGTTTTTACTCTTACAGAATTCTAAAAAGGAGCTTAAAATATTTGAAGATTAGAAACTCATGTGCTGCTTTCATTCTGAGAGTGAACGTTTGGTTTAAAGAAAGGGTATTTTGGAATTGGCTATATCACACCGAAACCTGTACATGCTTTATATAATTCAACTATTCTGTAATTTACCGACATAAATCAAAATTGTTCTGTTGCATGTGTTTAGTTTTTAGCTATATGTATATCAAGTGCATTGTTTTTATACATTGATAAACTTCGAGTCTGCAAGAAGATTCGCAATGCTGAATCGAAAGACCATGCCGATTCTGTGTGCATTTATTGTGTTTATTCCTTTATACAAGGAACAGATTTTAACATGAGGCTAAAATAATGTAATCATGTTTAATCTGTCATACATAAGCTAACAAAAAAAAATTATTTCTAATTTATCGCGCTAGATTTAGTACTTTTATGTTTAAGTTTCATTATTTGAGTAATTGGTACAATCCATGAAATTAAGCATCTTGAGCCCGATTGCTCTTTTTTATTTTGAAATTATTTTCAAAATTTTTTAGCTGTGTTATCGATCTCAAATTTAAGTATAATTGTATTGAGTAATATTGTACTCGTTCATATTACTTCGTGCTTATCCTCAAGCACTGTAACTGTTAAAAAAGTGTCTAATATTGCTGTTAAATTAATGTTTTCGAAGTCTATCCATGGCTCAAAAATGATTATTCTACTTGCTTTGCGTGATTTTACCGTGCTGTAAATGCTTGCGCAATATTTTCTTGGGTGTCTTTTTTCATCATGTTGAATACATTGTTGTGATGTAAATAGTGTGTGAACGTTCTGAATAAAAAAATATCAATTGCTTAGGAATGCAAAACATTGATAATTCCCTAAAAATTACTTTTCATTTAGTTTTATGTGTATGTTTTTAAGTTTTATAATGCCTAGTTTGTATTAGGTGTAAACAGTATCGATATAAAACATATATTTATGTTGTGCATCAGTTAGAAAAGAATTGTTCATTTCTGAAAGTTGTTGTTAATTTTGCCCTTTAATTTAAAGTGCATGCTTAGTGTTATTATCTTGTTTCGTGATTCCTAATTTTAATTCTAAGTAAAGCTTTAATTGATGAACGATTAAATTTGAATGTTTACAAATTAAGCATATTTAGTTCCAAGCTGTTTTAGAACATGGCATTATTTATTTGGTTCATCAAACATGCATTGTGTATATATTCACTCTTACTGTAGAAAAGTATGACACTGAAAATATCATTTTGCTAATAAAATAAAAGTTATTCCAACACCGTTTTCAGTTTTTATATTTTCATCGCGTACCCTTTAACCAAAGCAAACATTGGAAGCAATGACCTTATTTGATCTTGTGATGGAAGAGGCGGAAGTAATTTATTTCAATTAATCAAGACTTTAATGAAACATGAAAATACACAAATACTATCCCAGGGACTAACAAACAAAAACATCTCTGAGGAAAACTGCTGTTATGTCTTGAAATGTTGGAATACCAATGTAATTCAAGACACTAACAAGACATTAATTAAATACAGACATCGCAATGGACAAGCATTCAACATATTAAGAACGACGTAAAAACTACAAAACAGCTATCTTTACAGCATGTCTTAAAATGGTTTGCGCTGTAAACTAATAATACATACGCCGTTAACTAGTAATGTTCAATTACGGTTCGATGTTTGAAGTTCCGCAACCTGACTATCAGAACTGATGTCCTTTTTAATTTTGAAAGCTTCACAGATAATGGAGATTTATTGCTCCACATCCACCGGTGATGCACTTGCTACAGATTAGAGCTTACACAGTTCATTCATCACGATCCTACTTTTTGAGAATGGAAGTAATACAAATAAAAAAACTCTCCGGATAATATTTAAACCTCCTTGTACCGCCAAAAAAGTATGCGTTGCTTGAATCACCACGTAATCTAACATTGTATCCTCTAATTCAAGATCCGTGGAATTTAATCATTTTTTCCCCTTTACTTTAAAAGTAAGCTCTCTGTGATTTGAATTCTCGTTACTGTTGGAAAAACTAATTCCTCAGCAAATTTAGCAGCAGTACCAGTAATTCTACTAGGCAGCTACGTTTTAGAAAGACATGATAGACAAAATAATTAGGTTCCAAATGTAGAATTTAACGTATTGACATCGTATTACGGATACGATCTGTGGTTAGTGACAGTTGATGTAATATGTATTATCTGAACAAGACTTATGACTTTCTAGTAAATGAGGACGATGAAAATTATCGCATGTAAATGTCTCGTCCTTAACCTGTACTTATATGTATTCCTGTAATTATAATATACTAGCCACTGCGTGGCCAGCATGCACGTGACAGTTCTTTTCGTGGGGTCAGGTGTAACTTCCAAACCAACCTTCAACTCAAACCAACTTTGCTTTGCAAACCAACACCACAAGTGTGATGACCTCAAAGTAGCTAGTAATAAATAAATGCCAGTAAAAATTAATTTAAAATTATTTTAGATTAAATTTAAAAATTGGGCTGGACACATTAAATCTTACTGATACTGAAAACATTAAAAAGAAAAAACGATCATTTAAAAATGAGCCCCACTTTTACCCGACATAACACGTTACCCAAGGTTACAATTGAAAATGATCTATTTAAAGAATATATTATTTAAGGTATCGATCCGGTGTAAAATTTTCCGCAGATTTTAAGACCATTGAAATTTTTACTCGATTTTAGAAAACCTCAAATAGTCTTTGCCCGTGACAAAGATGAAATCGCTAGCAAGAAATATTTCTAATCAACGTAAATTAAGGCACGCTAGAATCGGAAAACGTGGCATGGTTCCTAACGCATTAGGACGAAAATCGCAGAATATTTTTTCTTCAATGTGACATCAGCGGTTGAAAATCGCAACAAAATCCTCTTCAATCGAGGAAGCCTTCCCCAAGAGAAGAACGATGGGAAAAAACTAATAAGTTATGAAAAAATGTCCTAGATTAAATTTTAAAATTAAGGCTAAATACTAAAATCATAAAAAATTACGACTACGTGTGCCAAATTTCATTATTGTAAGTGTCATATATTCGTCAGGGCACTGCTCAGAGAAACACTTCCTTTTTTAATAGTAAAAATACATGGTTTCGTTATTAAGTCCTAGCATTAATTTATAAGAATCCCTTCCACAAAATATTGGGTGCCAAGGCATTAAGTTGGCGCAACAGGAATTGGCGACAATTTAACGAATTGAATGACGACGTTAAATAATAAAGATTGAAGACTAGGAATGAATTCCTGTGATGTTAATTCATTCAAGACGTGGAGAACATTTCTGGGGCATAAATTCAATGAAGACGGAGATTAGCATTCGGATGACGTGGATTCAATCAAGACGAGCCTTTTCAGAAGTCCAAATTTAGATGACGTAAATTATGTGCTTTCCAAACAATAACATTCGGAAGGCTTAAATACAAGCATTTCTGTGACGTAATTACAATCAATACGTTAATGCGAGTATTCCTATGAAGTGAATTCATTGAAGACCAGCATTTCATGACATAAATTATGAAAGTATGTGCTTACCAAAGAATCAGCTTTGAATAAGAAGCTCATGAAACATTTCCTTAAATGGAGTATGACTAAATTTGGGCTCTCAAGATATTTTTGACACCGTAGACTACACTATTTATGACCAACGAAATCGGTAACGATGGTGACTGCCCATAGAAAACTTCTCAAACCCCTATTCCCGCATTCCTTAACACCCCTCGATTAATCAACATACGTTTTGATAACACTTGTAATCCATCATCTCCACCAGCTAGAAAAATTCTCACGCATCACCGTTTTCCAGTTGGGGTGTAAACTTATCCAAACTACTTCTCGAGTAGTCTGGACCCGATTTTAAACTAGATTAATTTAAATCCCAACGCATTCTGAGTAGCTTTACTCCAAAAACAAATCTCTCGGAAGGGAATTTTCCTTTGAAGCGACCAGGATCCGTTAAAATTGCATTCCTTCGCCTCCAATAACTGTTCCACAATCTTGCCCCCTTTAATTAAGAGCAGGGCGCTATCGCTGTTCGAGCGGGGTTGAAAAGATTTTATCGGTAATTATTTAAGTGGCAACATTAAACGTGTCAAAAGCTTCCTTCGTCGCCATTTTGTGGTTGTGCGCTTCTTGTTTGGCCCCAACTACTTTGATTAGTAAGGAGAGACTATCTTCATTAGGGAGTCAGTTTTTAATCTCCTTTCGTGTGTGCGCGTGGACTTTTAATCTTCTGTGTTGCCCGGTACATTTTGCAACGCAGTTTAGTTTCGGGTCTTAATAACTTTAAGTGAAATTTTCACTGTCGAATTTTATAAAAGTCCACTAAAGCTCAGTTTGCTTCGACGATCTCTTAATTCCATAGATATAAATAGACTTCCATCTGTAGCTTTTAGATTCTCAAGTTCAACGAACTTTAACCCTATATAAATATCTCAAGTACAACGAACTTTAACCCCATATTAACACGCATACAGTGGCTGTTCACACATTTTTTAGACAATGTATATTGTATTCACAAAACTAAATTACATAAAATTGTTGTGTTTTAAATGTTCTATTTGAGATCCCTTATTCTGAACTATCTTTCGACACCGTAATTTCCAGGATAATAATGCCTTTTGAAGTGTCAGAAGAGGTATTCTATCCCATTCCTCCTGAACAGCTTTCCAGAGCCCTGTAAGGGTCGTGGGACGACGTTTGGATAATGCAGATTTTAAAAGTCTGAAAGCACAAAAATCCATAGGTGATACATCGGGAGATTTAGTAGGGTTATCAGTGAAGGGTATGGCCTTGATACCGGTTTTTTGTTCCATTTCTTTTAGGAAATTTACAGTGGATTTTGATGTGTGACTGCTAGCTTTGTCTTGATGGAGTTCCACAGATTTGATGGCACTGTGGGTAAAGCGATGGTATTTCTTTCAGAAAAATTGGCGATAAAATATGTTCCTGATAGTATTTGGAGATAATATCGACATTTTTTTCCACTCTCTTTATTTTTAACTTGCCATTATATGAAAAACCAGCAACAATCATGAATCCCTTAGAAAAACTTTCCTTCAATTCTGTAAACCATGTACTTAAATTTTTTATCTTCCCTTTTATGATAATAAATGGATCTTTTTTTGCTGCAATCATTTAAATAAACCCATGATTCATCTATTGTGACAATTTTTTTCCATTTTTCTTTGGATAAGTGTTTTATATAGAATTCGGCAGCGTGTTCTGCGTTCAGCGATATGCTTTGGAGAAAAAAGATACACATTGCATTTTTTCGCTTTCTTATTATTTAAATCAACGTTTATTATTTTGTTTACAGTGGAAACCGAGCATTTTAATGATTTTGCAACTGTTCTTTGACTAGGGAGATTTTCTTTTAACATTAAACAACGTACCTTTGCAATAGTCGAAGATGTCCGTTTCTTCCTTGGATACTTGTTTGGAAATTTTGTCCCACTTGAGGCTCCAATTTGACGTTTTTTTCCTTTCTTGTTGACGATATTATCTATCGACGCTTTAGATATCACAAAACCATGACTCTCACATCGTTTTCGGGTAACGGAATATGAATATTTCTCTTCGGAAAGAGCATAAATATAGCCTTCGAACCACTGCTTCGTTAAAAACGCAATTTTGAATAAAAACAAACCTCTCAAGCCGCAGACGATAATTTTGACTTTTAAAAACATAGTACAACTGCAATTATTTATTTTGCAGCTAACGATTTTTTTATCACCGCTAACCAAAATCGTCTAAAAAATGTGCGAACAGCCTCTGTATACCTATCCTGCGTGAGATGTATGACATGAAAAGGGATGTTTTACATCTCAAATTTTCTCGAAACGAAAATGCATATGTGCAAACCTACCAACCAAGGAAAGTTACTGAAATAGTTTTTGAGCATGGGATATACGATTTCGGATATCTAATACGGTGTACTGATACTCTCCACTACATGTTTGAATACAGGCTAAACCCTCCCGTCGGTTGTATCGTCAAAGTATCTTGTCATCAACTAAACTCTACAGATCTTGACGGACGAGATATCAGATCATTAGAAATACTTAACAGGTAATGATCTCGTTATAAAAACAATAGACATTATCTTAATAACGAGATATCTGGTCATCAGCAGATGGTAAGACTTTAAAGGACGAGATATCTCGGCAAAGTCACCTGAAGGTTAAAGACGCATCTCCGAGAAGGCCTTAAATTCATAAACAATCGATCTAGTGACCCAGGTGCAGAATTATATTCAGTGTTCTGCAACACAACTCCAAGCAATTGCAATTGTTCTGCAGGCATTTTTTCCAGATTTTAAAATCTGCAATAAAATCCAAAACAGACGTAAAACACAATTATCTACTAAATATGTATTGCACACATATAAAAATAAAACACAAAATTAACTAACTTACTTTATTTTAAACCAAAGCATACTTTCAGAATTTGCAATTCTGTCGATAAGTCAAATATTTTGTAACTGCCATGGATGTGTTGTATACATATAAAGTGTTTGTGGTATTTTAGGCGGTTAATGGAGGTTGTTCCCTAGCTAGAAAAGAAAAAAAGGTGTGACAAGAAGAGCGCTTTGCACTGAAGAACCTCGTAACTTATGATTGAAAACAAATCGGCCAAAATTTTGATAAAACTAAGGAAAAATTGATCAGCAAAGAATTTATTCTGCTACGTACGTTGCAGTTTTAAGCTTTTTCTGCTTACAGGCCAGTGACACGTAGAATAACTTGAAGTGTCACCAATAAGTTGGGTAAATTTGGACGGTAAACTCCTATCCCCTGACCAGAACTGGAAAAACCGTTCAAGCAAAAGAAATAAGAAAATGTTTATAGGTTTGCATAGGTTTTCGAGTCTAAATTATCGACTATCACCGAAATAAGTAAAAAGTGATGCTTATGTACAAATTTTAACACTCGGACCTGCAAGCTTAACCATCCTGTGGTTATGAGACAACCACCTGGAGAGCTCATTATTAAAAATGACCTGATCTTGGTGGACGATATATCACGTCATAAGAAAAAAACAGACCAAATCGTGATCTCGTCACCATAAAAAAAAATCAGCAATGTCTTTACGACGAGATATCATGTCAGTAGCAAAATTGATCAGATCTTGATGGACGAGATATCTCGCCGAAACCACTTGGAGGATAAAGCCATAGTCAGGCTGTAAATGGTAGTATAAACCAGATTGAGAAAGAGTTCCTTATGTCCCTTCTTTAGATACGATTTAAGGTTTCTCTTGAGTTTTAAAGATACCTATCACAAAATCACAGAGGGGAAGCTTTGTGAAGCAACATGATCGGCATGCGATGTTCAGTGTTTAGTTTGGACACCCTGTGAAAGTGGATACTTATCCTTACCTCGGGACCTCTGCCAAAATTCCTTTGAGATCAACCCTATAACTGTAATGACTTCAGAGAGTCCGAGTGGAGGGTTTGCGGTCCCCCAATCAACAATGCACGGAGAATTCTTCTGACTTATTAAAATTAAATTTATCAAAATTGTATGTTCAAATCACTTAATCAATTATTAGATTACTATGTTTAGATAATCAGGGGATATGGGATTTAAAGAAAAACTACTACTTTAATAGGGTAATAGACAGTTGGAACGCGTTGCCAGAAAATATAGTTAATTCAAAGGGAGTGTACGAATTTAAGATAATTGGATAGTCAGTGGGAATTGGGGAATTCATAAACAAAGGACCAGCCTTGTTGGGCTCGAGCCTGTAGCTGGTCGTCAATATTTGTATTTGTATTTGTATTAGAACTTTCATGTCTGTTTTAGAAAATCTAGCTTTGCAAATGTCATGTAGTAATAGCAGAAAATGAGGACTTTAGGAGTCTAGGAAGGTAGTAAGTAATTTCTTAAACATGAGTTCCATCATTCATAAAAAAAATTTTAAGGATTTAAAGTTAAAATGTTTAATAAAAAGTTTTTCCAAAGATTTTAGATTTTCGTGTAACATTGGCGAACTGTTTATTGTTATTATCAGAGGTTTTTAATTTTGTATTTATAGCCAGGTGCGCAGAATTGTATTCAGTGTTCTACAAGACAACTCCAAGCAATTGAAATTGTTCTGCAAGTTTCTTTTTGTCCGAATTTTGTAAACAGCAGTAAAATCACAAAAACAGACGTAAAACACAATAATCGGCTAAATATGTATTATATATATGAGCAGACAGAGAGCTTGATATACGTGAAAAAACATAAAATTAAATAAAATGGGGACAGTTACAATATGAGGACAGGTAACAGAGAGTGGCCACTTCGGGCCTGGCATCGTACATCATGATCAAAAAGCACTACTCCCCGCCTGAAAGTGTTTGGGGCGCTTTTGTAACCTGAACGTGGTGACATCATGGTTCTGGATGCTGATTGGCTCGGTGATTTTGGCGTTATCCATTCTCGCCTTGTAGTCTGTGAAAAGGGTAAAATATATGCATCTCAACACACACACACACACATATATATATATATATATATATATATATATATATATATATATATATATATATATATATATATATATATATATATATATATATATATATATATATAATAAAACACATCAAAAACAAATTAACTTACTTTATTATTTAAAACCAAGGCATACTTTCATAATTTGCGATTCTCTCATTAACTTTTGAAGTTAAATATTTTGTCATTGACATAGAAGATGTGTTATTTATAACGTGTTTGTGGTAATTTGGGTGGTATAAGGAGGTTGTTCCGTAGCTAGAAAAGAAAAATATGAATGGAAAGGAGCGCGATTTGCACAGCAGAACATCTTAAGATTGAAAAAAAATCGGTCAAAATTTTGATAAAATTAAGGAAAAATTGTTCTACAAAGACTTTGTATGTTCTGCCACCAGCTTTAAGCACTTTCTGCTCCAGGGCTGCTGCTCCTACATCCTCTATTTGTTACATATATTGATGTCTGGAGATATGTGTATGTGTTAGAGTTACCTAAATTGATCTGTGTAGTTTTAAATAAATCGTTTAAACCATAAGTGGAAAGTACTTTATATTTTATGATGTGGAGATATTCTTTAGCCAATCTTAATTTAGTATTGTTAATAATTCCGAGTATTGGGATTTTTGCATAATTGAAGCCATGCGTAGAGAAATGATAGATTTCTTGGCTGCATTTTAGATGGTATGTGCCATTGGGTCTTTAAAAGTGGGTGAAAGCAGATATGCTCATGCCGGAACCTTAAATTACATTAGAACTCTCTGGCTATGGACAAGTCTTACAGTGCTTGTCGCTACATTTATATCAATTAAATTTATTCTACACAACGAAATTGCTCATGGAACAGATGCGACATGTATTTGTCTGAAGCTACAAAGACTCAAGCGAAGCCAGGTAGTATGACTAGGAATTTGACAAAACTCAAATTGTATTTCATTTAAAACTGTGACGACCATGTGTGTTTATTTTATTAATATCTTCTCTGTGTCCATGACATCTTTTGTGACATCTATTAACATTACTTTTTATGCTTGCGCGAAATCTTGACAGTCTAAATGTATTTTCTAACAGGGATTTCACGAAATGAGTTTCTTACAGCATTTTTGGCAATTAAATAATAAAAATTTCACTTAGGCCCCATGCCCCAAAAGCAAAACGAATGAATATGGCAATTATGTTACACTTAATGAAACGCTAAATAAAACAAAATCAGGGTAAGCATTAGCACTTCTGATTTATTTACTTAAGTGCTTGGATGGTGTCCAATAAGTTTCTAGCACCGCATTTTCAACAAGGCTCCCATACATGAACTTGTAAGCTTGGCTTACGACCAAAACAATTCTTTTCAATCAGAGACTGTCTAAAGGCTCCGCTATTCTCTTCATTTACCTTCACTAGCAGGAATAATCATACAGAAAATCATCAATGTCATGGATAATTAATAGTTTTCGCTTTCACCGAGTTTGTGTATCATACGAAATACATATTATCCTGCCAAATTAATAACCTTGTACTAAACTAAATTAAAGACCGGTTGGCTGGATTTCTCGAAATACTCCAGAAAGACATGTTCCTACCACAGTTAGAGGCTGACATGGCTCAGTGGATAAACATACTGCGCTAGCAACCTGCGAGTTATAGGAGGTGCAGTTTCGAAGCATATAAGATTTTATTCATTCCTGCGTGTATTTATTTCTTCTGTGTCAGTATAACTTTCATTGCGTGTGTATGTCTAGTACTTGGTGTTGCCTATCGCGTTTAAGTAACAGCCTGACCAAATAACCAAGTTCAATTCTCCATGAAACGCAATAAACCAACCTTTAAATCATGCCGCAGTTCACGTTTGGTGTGATGAGCAAGCACCATTCCATGGTCATCAATGTTAACACAGACTGCCACGTTCTGGTCAATTAGTACTTTAACCTTCCTCATGGGTATCTTGATTGTAACCAGATTAACAGACGAGGCAGTCATTAGAAAAACTGACCATATACCACGACTTTAGAAAAACTGATCAGACCTTGACTTTATAATCATAAAAAATTCGACAGTTATCTCGATGACGATATATCTCGTCTTCAGCAAAATTGGTCAGAGCTTGATGGACAAGATATCTAATCGTAACCACTTTGGGGGAGGGGGGATTTAAAAGACATACGATTCATAAGCTATGATTGGTAGGTAGATAGTTACTTAACATCCATTGTATCAGCAAAACGGGATATTGACGACGGTCAGGGATCTGTTTCGATGGAAAAGATCAAAAGACTACGCCTCGTAATTTCAAACCACTGCCAGGTGACAAGAACAACACCTGAGCTGACACCACATTCTCTAATCCTCCACACCAAACCAACGTGATGCCACGACAGATTTACCATCTCCCGTGTACATGGTGGTCTTTTACAAGACTGAGTTTCGAGCTAACAACCCTGTGGTTGCTAATGACTAGAATTGTTAAGAAGAGATTTGTTTGAATTAAACTTTGGATTGGGGGGGGGGCAAATAGTAATTTAAAAAACATTTTCCTCTTTCGGTTCCGTGTTGAATCGCTCATACTTCCCTAGAGATTTAAATAGACTCAATTTTAATCGAAAATCTCTTAAACAACTACTTCCGCAAGTTACGACTAGTTTCCCGACTCTAATAACTCATTATATTCTCGTAACACCACCATGCGCCATCCTCCCAGCCATCGCTTCAATCAGAGAGTTTCGATAAAGAAAGAAATTAGATAACGCGGATTTTCCTTCGGATCTGCCACGCATCGCCGTAACTCCTGCTTTTCTGCTGATAAGGTCAAAAACTTTTCTCTCATCCCAGCAGAGATCATTAGCTTTGAAGCTCCTCCGGAAAACTTTTTCCTTCCAATCTTCTCAAACTCCGGCTTCTGGTAATAATAATGCAAGCATAATACTGCCAGGCTCCAGAAAGAAACGAGATCTCTACAGTTGATAAACATTCAACAATTACCGTACCCCCTCTTCACCTCGCTGCCTTTTTTTTGCAGAAGTTCTTAAGTCATTAGGTGAAGAAAAGTCCCGTTGTCAAGGTTACGTTTTCCTCCCGGGGTGCGGAGGATGAGGGCTTCAGTATTTTCAGTCCTTCCTCCTGAATCCTTCAGAGTCAATAACTCCTAACGATGGGGATCGTAATGAAACCCAAAACTTCTCCGGGATACCATAACCTTCGGATGTATTAAGGGAACAATATCTGGGACACAGAGCAGAAATGATGCAAGTGCGTTCCAAAATTCTTTGGAGAAGTGAGCTTTCTGTTTTGATTTCCACATCGCATACCTAAAGCCGGGTTTACACCGAGTGTTTCCAGACATTTGTCTGTAATTTTTATGTCGAAGACGTTAGCCGACGATTTTTGATTGCAGGAAAAATGCTAGTGGGTTTTTGAAGCTTTTGTCGACAACTCAAAGAGATGAGCATTCTTCTCATTTCATTGGTCAAGATGTCAAGGGTGCAGGATGTTGTGCTTGCAGCAGTAGTCAGCGTAATTTAGTCAAAACAACGGGCACCCCAGAATTAATAGTTGAGAACATCGGTAAAAGCTAGAGCTCGGTATACTGGAGGTGAGCTCTTAAAAGATTTAAATTAAGTTGACTTTGAACCTTTGTCATATAAAGTGAGATCGAATCGAAGTTTTTAAGATTTTTTTTAGAATGGCCAGCTGCTATTTTGGATGTTTGATAGTGATGCCCGTGTTTGCAACTGTCAATCGCGGTTAGGAATAATCGCGGTTGATGTAATATCACTAATAACTTCACTAATAAGGAAAAGGCTTATATTCATTTTATCTACGGACTTGGAAATGTAAATGGCTCAGAGACTCAACTATTCAACGGAGAGAGGTTTCCTACCGTAAAACATTTGAGCGCTTGCATCAACAGTTGCGCGAGACGGGATCCTTTCTCGCTTCCCGGTCTGATGCAGGTCGTGAAAGACAGACAGAACGTCAGTCGTGGAAGAAGCCATTCTGGATATGGTGGCTGATTATACAAGTACAAGGACCCGAGCAATGGCTATTCAGTTACATGTATCACAATCCACGACATAGCGAGTACTGGAGACTGCAAGGTAAAACTATTTTGCATACAAAAACAAAACACACATGCACGTGTGGTGTGACCAGTTGAACGCGAACTTGACAGTCAACTGAAGTTCACACGTTTCAAGACAAGTTTCAACTTGAAAGCAAATGGTGGATGACTCATCATTTGAAGGATAAAGTTTGAATGGGTCAAACCTTTTTTGATCCATTAAAAAGTTGATCAACTCTGTTGAAACAAAGGTTCTTATAAAATATCTTAACAATATAGAGTGGAATTTGTAAGTTTGTAATTGATTGCGATTTTGTGAATAACAACTTTTGTTTAGTTAAAACAAAATGTAAATGTAACAAGTGAACTATAAGCGCAGCGTCAGCTGCAGAACTATAAACCTCCGAACTAAAAATGAGAACCAAAACTAAATCTAACCCTTGCTCCGATCAAGGACACCCTCAGGAGGTCAGGGAGTTATCGGCGGCGTAAAATGAAGACGCGTCGTAGCGTCCGTTATGTCGGGTAGTTATGAAAGGTTGTATAAATAGTATATATTGTGTCCACGTTATGTAAATTAGATTAATAAATGTTTGTGAGTGTAATAATAGTTTGTCGCTTGTTCGCCCGCTTCAAGGAGGAATTTCTCAGCACACGGTCACGGAAACTAAAATCGACTGTTCGAGTCATTCTATTCTCTTGCATGACCTAACAAATATTTCAGGTATATTAAACGCAAATGTGAAATATTTAGCGATTTAATAACAATTTCACTTTATTTAAATGATATGCGTGTGTTAACCAAACACCTAGAGTCCTCTGATCTTTGGAGAAGATATATTAAAAGTTAAAGGAATGGTTCTGTACCTTTACTAGTGTTGATTATTTCAATGTATCTTGAAACCTGTATTCCAATGTGAGTTATGAAATTCTACAATCAGCTACGAAGGTGTGCTGCGGATTTACTTATTTCAAATAGAAACTGGTAACCATTAAATGGTTGTCTCGACAAAATATATCGTCAATAGGAAAACTGGCCAGATATTAATATTGAGAACATTAAAATATCGGTAATATCTTGACGAGATAGCTCGTCATTAGCAAAATTTTCAGATCCTGATGGATGAAATATCTCACTGAAACCGCTCATTTGAAGAATTAAACAATGTCTCTCAAGCATACCCTATTTAGTTAATATAAAGTATATATTTATTTCTTGTTGATTTATTTAAAAGTAATATAAATTTATGCTGTAAGGATATCTTCAGATATGAGAATAGATTTCATATTATTTTAATCTGTCTTCAATCATATCATTTTACCTATCTTCCATCTTATAATTTTAACCCCTATCTTGAAAATGATATCATTTTAACATATCTTCAAATTGTTTATCATTAAATGTAAACTAACTTCATATAAGTGTAATTCATATAATAATGAATCGGTTTTCAATGATAGTTTTGTAGTCCTTGTATTCAACATTTTTAAATCAGGCATGTGCCATAAGTTTCAAACAACATGATTTTTTTGTGGTAAAGATTAGTTCTCCTCTCTACACGAGTAGAAAAATGAAGTTTTATTAATTAATTGAGAATTGCTTTTCTGTTGTTTTAAATTAAAATGAAACTATTTATTCAGTTTTAATCGCCCATCGTTTTATATCGATATTCATTATTTCTTTCATAATCGAAACTATCCCGCATCCAAACAAAACTACTACTTGGTTACACTTGTGGCTAAATCCCGTAGTCAAATCATTACTAAACTTTCTTAGTTAATCCTTGCATTAGATGTGTTAATTTAAACATTAATGAAACTGCTCATTGATTTTTAGTTCATATTGTTTTTCTTCGATAGTTAGTCTATGTCGCGAACCAAACTATCCCGTATCCAGGCAACAAAACCTTATTAAACTTCTAGTTAATTTTTGTAGTCTGACAGCAGTTTATGCATACTTTTACACTTTCGGAACAAATCACTGTATAAGTTATGTTATAAGCGTTGGTCAAAACAAAAAATTTGATGTATAAATTTTGAACTGAAGACGACTAGTGTATGTATAGATCGAACGGCCACTGTTCTAAACCTATTCACAATTGCAACACATGTTTCATCAGCCGAAATTTCTCCACCAATTACAAATAACCACAGTATTATAACACTCCAAGTGCTTCGACGAAATATCTCGTCCAAGATATGATCAATTTTGCTAATGACGAGATACCTATACTAGATTGCAATGTTTCTTTGCACTGACGTCACCTTTTCGAGGGGGATAAAAACGAGTAAACCGGTCTCCTGTTGGGTTGCAGGCAGAGGCTTCGAGTAGACGTCACACTTACAAGCTTCCAACTTGGCGCAGTAATCTAATTTGGCCTTATATTTAGCACATAAATGTTTTGACAGCTTGCCTGTCAGTTTATATAAGAAAAGCACAATTATAGTAGTTTTAAAAAAGATTAAAATAAAAAATCTAATTAATAGTAGATAATATCGAAAGATATTTTTTGAATTTTTAGTAATATTTGTTTAAATTATTGCCTCCTAAAAATTTTCCAAAATAATAAAATTTTTGTAGCAAAAAAAGCTATAAAAGTAGGTAGCAAATAAAATTTTTGAGATTATTTCAGAGAAAAATATATATGAGGTGTGCCCCAGCGTATTTTATTACTATTCTATGTAATATAATGGAATTTACCGCAATAAATACTTGCCTGAAATTTAAAAGAAGCTTGTACTTCAATTATTTAAAACTTATATTTCAGTATAAGTTTTATATTATCCTTTAAGTTGATTTTTCTCAAATGCTGCAATTTTGAGTTATGTCACTTTTCTTGCCGGGGTGCAATATGTCGGTCAATATTACAGTCGATATTGGCCTGCGTAAAAATGACCCTCTGGTAATATTGCTCAATATCGGTTTTATGATATTACTCGATGTTCTTTTTTTTTTCATTCCTCAATATTGGCTTTACGATACAGATCGATGTTCTTTTTTAACATACTCAATATCTGCTTCACAATATTGAGTTATTTTATTCAACATTAATCAATATACTTCTTATGGCATATGTGATTGTTTACTTAGAGGGCACACAAGATTACAGCTATCTTAAATTTTAAGTAGTATTTAAAAAATATTAATCATTAAAAAATATAATACAATAGTTTATGAAAGTGAAGAACGTAGAATATTTTTAATACTTTTAAATATTAGAACTATGTCTATAACATTTTTTGTAAGCATTGTATTGAAAATAAATATATTTTTTAATGATTATTGTTTAATATTACTACAAACTTTTAATCGAATTAAAAAAAATTTGGAGGAATAACCTTGAGTGTCCTCTAAATAAATCATCACATGTTCCATAAATAGGATATGAACCTCGTTAAAAACGCTTAGGGGAGGGTTATATTCTTCACAATTTTAGTAATTCATGATATCTATAAAATTCAGCGAAATTCAGTTTGGAGAATGGTTTTATAGGTCATGTTAATCACATATTCACATTAATGAGGTGTGATTTTTCCTAGCATAAAAGGAAACACGTGAAATGGATGGCTATATATATTTTTTTACGTGAACAAAATTTACTAATTCTGTGTGTGGTTGTAAAACGTAACTTTTAATAGAATCCGGAGTAAATTCCATTATTAATAACAAAATACTCAAATAAACACTGAAGAGACAAAACATTATGACCACCAACTCAATAACGTGTTGAACCTCCTTTGACCTGCAAAACAGCTGCAACTAGCCAGACCATAGATGCCATAAGTTCTTGGTATATGACTGGAGTAAGGTTGTACCAAATGTCTAAGCAGCGGTCACGTAAAGTCGAGATATTCCGACATAGTGGTGTTTGAGCTCTGAGCTGCCGCTCCATGACACCCCAAATGTGCTCTATCGGATTAAGATCCGGCTTGTTAGGTGGCCAGGACATTAAGTGGAATTCATCAGTATGCTCCTCGAACCACTCCAACACAATCCGAGCCTTGTGACATGGGGCGTTGTCCTGTTGGAAGATTCCATTTCCAGTTGGGAAGACAGACGCCATGTAAGGGTGCAACTATATCCGCAATGATGTTCAAATAGTTCGCAGCGTTCATGGTCTGCTCTACCACAACTACGGGTCCCAAAGTCGCCCATGAGAACGTCCCCCATAGCATAATACCTCCATCACCAGCCTGTGTATGACCTGCTGTACAAGAGGGGAGCAACTGCTCGCCTGGCATACGGCGTACCCTGACACAACCATCGGCGTAATGAATGAGAAATCGGGATTCATCTGACCAGGCAACTCTCTTCCACTCGTCCATGGTCCAGTCTCGATGTTCCCGGGCCCACTGTAGATTTGTACTACACGACTGTAAGTTTACGATGACGCTTGGTGAACAGAGGCACACAAGTGGGACGTCTACTGCACAGTCCCATATCCAACAGTGTACGCTGAACTGTGTGTTTTGAAACACTTGCGCTTGGACCTGCATTGTATTGGGCTGTCAGCAGAGCAACTGTCTCGCGCCGATTTTGCTTTACCAAGTCCTTTTTCGTCCTTTTTCTTTAATGACACGTGGACGACCTACACCTTGGCGTCTACTATTGGTGTCACCGTAATTTATCCACTTTGTATGAATACTAACAACGGTAGATCGTGAACAAATTACTAGTCGTGCAGTTTTGGTTATACTCGTTCCTAGTCTTCGGGCCATTACGTTCTGCCCTCTGTCAAATTCGCTTAGATCAGCAACCTTTCCCATCACCCGCAAAAGGAAGTGCAAGAATGATTACTTACCTATTAGAAGATAAATACCATTTTCACTTAATCACGCGCCTTCCACCTCATCCAGAATTCATTGAAAAATGTGGGGATGGTCATAATGTTTTGGCTCTCGTCAGTGTAGATACAAATGCTAGCAACAATAAATGCAACGCACGTTAGTCGAAAAATAAGTAAGTATCTGCCATGTCGCCAAGCAAGAAGAATCGAGAGCGCGCGGGAAATGTTGGTTCGCTCTTATTGGCTGGCGCGCGTGATTCTAAATGAAATTACTACGCCGCATATAAAAGGCAAAATATTCAACATTTCACGCTAATTACGACCAAAAATCGTTATATATGTGTGGGGTTAACAAATTAATCACATTTCTAAGCTGCAGCGCCTCATTACACTCAAATATCGGACAAGGTGCTGGGAACTATTTGTTTCGTTTGCTTTCAACGTATTTCTCCACAGCCAACAAAGCCTTCCACTGAGTATATAATCATCGAGACAAGGCTGTCTTATTAAACAAATTATCTCTCTCGCCTTGAACTGGTGACATTTGGAACAGGTTTTTGCAACAGTGGCCAAAACAGGACAGTTTCCGACGTGAAGATAAATTAACATTAATATACATTGGAGATAATGGTTCATCTTTTTGTAATTAAAGGCACCCCATATAAGAAATTTGCATGCTCAAATCAAGTCATCGGTCAACAATTTAGCAAGACGTGTTGGGTTGGCTGAAGTTGCACTGTCTTGCTAAATTTGTAATTTAGCAAGTTAGTGCAACTTCAGTTAACCCAAAAGTACTTCTTGGTGTCAGTAGGTTGTACATAAGGTTACCAGAACAGCTCTTTTAAAGAGAAATTATCCTCTTTTTCCGCTCGGATCTTTTTTTTTACTCTCGTTTGTAAGTCGGATCTTTTTGTCTTCTTTTTTTATGTTGTTCATTTTTTGTTTAGTTCATCATTTCGGATTGTGGCAAAAATATATATTTCACATTTAAAACTTTACTAGCTAATATATTTCGCATTGCCTACTATGTATATCGCTATGTCAACCACAACTTATTCAAATACGTACTAGATCTAGATCCAGTACACTGTACGAAAATCATACTCGTTATTAAAACGCATCAGCGTATAATTGGTAGTTTAACGTCTAGTGTATAGTGAGCTCCATGTTAATAAGTCTCATTAGGAGATTAAAGATAAGCAATGAGAATTTAGATTCGTGTTAGAATATTAAGAATACGAAATATTGTTCTTATTATACCAGAAGGAATTGCAAGACGGACCTTTTTTTAGTTTGGAAGGAAATCGCGTTGCTAACTTACCCTCCTTTTTACCAATTTCGAAGTCGATAACTTAACTATGATTTTTGTGCAGAATTCGGCGAGTTATAATTATGTGTTGGTGTATTATTTACATGTGTAGGTTGTCAGTATTTGTATTATTTATGCCCATTGTTAATTTATAATTTCTCATGTGGAAATAAAAAGTTAAAATAATATATATTTGTTGCAGTTCATTTATTAATCGAAATTCTTAACAGGTGGTATATTTGGATAGTGAATTTTATAGGATGTATAGAGTCTTATCCATAAATTTTGAGACGTTTGTCATTTAACAGCGATTTTCTTTCAGTTAGTGGTTAATTTACTACTCAAGATTCGTCAAAGGTGATTCCTTTTTTTTATTAAACACCTAACAATTGTACATTAATAATGCGTGATTTTCGTGTCCTCTTTTTTTTAAAATAATTTTACCATATGTTCTCTTTTCTGATATTCATCTTCTGGCAACCTAGTTGTACAGCTATATATACCACTGTATTGTAAGTTTAATTTTTGTATTAGAGGCTATAGTTCAACAAAGTTTCATGTGTCAAACAAAAAGCAGTAAACTTGACAGATGTGCTCAAACCTGAAATTATTCCCATAACGATTACTTCAGACGCACACCACTTTAGATCGAAATATTTCTATTCCTGAATATTAGTTTCGTAACTCATTTTTAGTTTAAAACTATAAAAAAAAAACCAGGCACATGAAAAACCAATTTCTCTATTCTAAGCGGAATGAATGCTGAATAGAACATCCGCTTATATTTTTTATTCTCCTCAATTTTGTTTCATATCCCAAGAAAAAGGTTTATTTCGCAAATTCAAAAAGTGAATTCAACGATCCAGATAAAAGAAGCTTTCTGCAGCTCCACAGAATAAAAGGGAAAAATAATCATGAAATAGTCATGCTCTTCTGACTTCAAAGGAATCAGATAGGCATGACTAGTCGTGACTTTTTTACATAGTTGATGCAAAATATAATCTGCATTTCTGTCCATTAGTACTAATGAGATACTTTAATACAATTTATTTTTCAAGAATGTGTTTCGGTACGATAGGTACGTATTTAATGATTATAATTAAGTGTTTGTAAAATGTATACAAAAAGGACTATACTCGCCGCGAAAATTATAGTTATTATTCATAGAACTGCTATCTCAGACACAGAAGGAGTTACAAATGATCGTTTCATTACATCTGTTCAACGGGGTTTGTTAAATTAATGTCTTAATTTGTATTCTTGTGGTAAGGAACATGAATGACATCATTCTTTCGACAAAATGACGGGAATGTGAATACAATCAATATTCATGTTTTCTCTTGAGTAGATGATTTTGTTTCCTGCCATTTTGTGCCACGTGAATTTGGCTAATTTCGCTAATGACGAGGTACCTCATGATAAAGGTATTACCGATATTTTACCGATGACTACATCAAAATCTGGTCAGTTCTGTTGACTAGATAACACGGCAATTCAGATCTGATCAGCTTTGTTGATGCCGAGATTCATTAGCTTCGTGGAGACAACCTTCGAGAGGGTTAGAAAACGACACAATAACATCCCTGCGGTACAAATTAGGGATGTGACATCGATGTCGATGTTTTCAAAACATCGATGTTTCATAAAAAACATCGATGTATTGGAGCCGATGTTTTTGTAACATCGATGTTTATACTTATCGATGTTTTTAGGTGTCGATGTTTTATTTTTAAATAAAAAAATACCACTATAAAAATTTAAAAAAATTAGCATAATTTTCGTAATCAGTAAATTGAACATATATTTAGACAAAAGTGGCCAAGGGTGAAGTGTCTGAAAAGTAGGGATGCGACATCGATGTCGATGTTTTAAAAATCATCGATGTCGTTGTTTGATGTTCAGTGATGGCGACATCCGTTACATCATAAAGAGTTTTTTCCTAACTGGTGGGATAGTGAGTGAAAAAAGAAGTCGACTTAAGGTGGAGAAAGTTAACAAACTTATTTTTGTACAAACTGTAAATTACAAATTTTGTGGCAGATAATAATTACAGGCCTGTTTCTCCCCATCAGTTGATAAATAATTAATAATAACTAACAAAAATTATTTTATGTACCTTCCTAATAATAGTTATAGTTATGAGTTCCTATGTCAAATTGTTGTAAATATTATTTTCTAAAAAGTTTAAATACACTGATTTTGAAATTTCGATGTTTAAACGATTGATTCGATGTTTAAAAACATCAATGGTTTTTGGTCGATGTATCATAAACATCGATGTTTTAATTTTGAACATCGATGTTTTAATTTTGAACATCGATGTTTTAATTTTGAACATCGATGTTTCAAAACATCGATGTTTTGCTGTCGATGTCGCATCCCTAGTACAGATCAATGGAGGGTTTATATTTTTTAAATGCTCATGTAGTTACAGAAATATACAGGGTGATCGTAAACTTTTTAGAAAATAATAAATGGGTGATAGTACCTATGAAGATGACCAATATTTACAATGGAACCTATAGTAGCAATCCACTCAGAGTGTCAGAAAAGTGAAACTTAGAAACACGTATAAAAATAACAGACATAAGACACTTCTGACGTCAATTTTAATCTGCCATAGCAGCAGCACTTCTCCAGAATATCATCGTGAGGCATTAGCCATATGCAAATGTCTAGCGCGTTGACGCAGCATTGATACTTCCAGCTGATTGTTTGATCAAATTCGAAGCCAGCCGAAGCAAAATTTAGGGAAAGGTGGTTTATGTATAATGGAGCTCTAGTACACCTCAGCATCGTGGCCTGAAATGTTCTGAATGACAGATATCGCGGACGGTGGATTGGACGTGGTGAACCTGAGGCCTCCACGCTCACCGGACCTAAATCCACAACACTTCTTCTTGTGGTGTCTCTTGAAATCATTGGTGCACGAGACACCTGTGCATTCTGCGTAAGATCTCGTCGCAAGAATCCTTGTTGCAGCATGCAAGATCAGTACGACACCTGTAATCCACGAGAGGGTGCGACAATCTTTCATTCGCCGGTGTGAAATATGCAACGAAACCCTTAGACGTCACTTTGAACATCTAATTTGAGTCTTTTGCTGATCTGTCCGAGATTGTGTAACTTATTATTTCGTTACATCTCCTTTTTACGCTGTTGAAACTTCAACATAGATAATTTACTTCACGCTTTTCTGATACTCTCAATGGATTACAACCATAGGCTTTATTGTAAATATTGCTCGTCTTTGTGGATACTACAACCCTTTCAATTTTTTCTAAACAGTTAACGAACACCCTATATATCGGCAACACAGAACGACTGAACTTGCAAATAAACTTTTTAACTATGACATTCAAAGTGTAAAGTTTTGTGGCAATCAAAACTTTATGAATGTCATAATTAAGTCCATTTTCAAATACATTGCACACTTTACATCCAGAAAACTTCATTTCACGAAGGCAGGTCGTTTACTGAAAATACTTGGTAAAATATGCCTATAAACTTCAAATCTCCCTTAGACAGGAACTTCAAAGGATTCTCAATCCATTGAAAAGTGGAATTTTACTGTCAATTTTCTCACACCCTGGGTTTCTATATAGAGATTGATAACATATTATAAGATATCGCACTTTATCAGTAAGAAGCAAAAGTCATAAATAAAAGCATTCTTTTAAAGAACGTCTATGTTTTTATCTCCGCTGAGTGATGGTCTTCTCCGACAGAATATCTCTCGGACATTGCAAGAACACAAACATTCTCGGAAAATAAATGTCAGTGTTCTTGTTTTGGCGACCGAACGATAAGAAAGACTAATGGAATGTTGGAAGAATGGAGCTCAGGTATATAGGGTCTAGAAACTGAACTCTTATGCGTTTCTATTTCGAGTTTTTCTTTTTTGTAGGTACATTTTACCTTTGTGCTTTCATTTTCAATCGATGTTTGAGAAAAATTCCGCACATTTCTGTACAGTATCGCAGTGCGTTATAGAAATACGATATTGTTATCCCTGAATTTTGAGGAACTTCGAAAGTAGGATTAGAATACTGCAAGTCAAATACATATTGAATTTTTTAACGTTGTGAGAAAAATTTATGGGACAAATGAATTTTTGTCGGTTAGAAACAGCTTTAAGACATACAGCACATTTATTTAGGTATTGTAAAAGGTAGGGGTGTTTACAGTTATAGCTGCTCAAAATACATGAAGGAAAAAATGACTTTAACCTAAGTATTTATTTGAAAAGTTATTTACACGAATTACATTTACAAAAACAAAGAAAAAAAGAATAAGAAAATTTACAAAAAGGGGTTCCGAATTAACTGCGGACATAGCACATGTTACTCCGTTGGCATTTCATCGCAGACTAACTAATTGGAATGCTTTCCGCTAGGGGTGCTACATGGAACAAGAGTGGGAAAGCTTCACTGTCCGTTACAGTATTTAAAAAATTTACGAAGGTAACAATGTAAGGCAATTTTAAGTGAAAAACAAAATGGAATTGGTGCAGACCAGCTCAGCGTTCGTTCACGTCCAAAAATCCAACGATTATCTCTTGTCGAGGGGCCAGAACTAAGGGTCATTCTAGAATGGCCTTGCCAGAACATAGCATCACCTCTCCTCCCGTACCTTGTTAACGACACTCGACTTTTTAAAAACGAGGACTACAAGACATTCCTTTGCCCCCATCCGGTCATAAACTTCCAGCCTCCCCTCATTGACGTCGAATTCACGTAAGCGAGGAAATTTCGAAGGGAACCATGACGTTACAGTCTGCTTTCAATCAATATAATGAAAATAGAGCTCTGAATATTGTAGGTTATTGTGTTCTACGGCAGGGGCCCGAGTTTAGCACTCGAATCTAAACTTAAGGTGTACTGCCGATAGGTGAAATAAATTGAAAGAATTGTGCCTTTAATGATAGAAGCATACAACTTGGGGCACATATACTCCATATATGAAAATTTGATTTCGGATATGAGGCCTTCTCAGATTTCGCCTGTGGCAGTAATAGCGGACATTCAAAATGGTGGCTTCTGAATATTTTTTGTGCTCCATTTAAATGTTATTTGTTGATGTGAAATGACAACTATTAAAGTAATGTCGAGTAATTGTAGTTTTGAGCATGTAGTTTACTATTATCTATGTATATATAATTATCTTACGCGGCACACAAAAAAGACGTTATTTTTTGTTGCGTTATGGCAAAACTGTACGATTGTTTGTTTTCCACGAAACCGCCTCGCGCCTCAATTTAATTTATAGCGTTATCGAATGAAATTTTATTGAAAAAAAAAATGAATGTTAGTCGAGCTGTTGCAGCGTACAAACAACATGCTGAGTATTCGATTTCCAAAGCAGTGCTCACATTTCGAGTCAAAATTTGCTCAGTTTTCATTTGAATTCCAAATTGTTCGAGTTCTGATTCCAGAAGTACTGTATAATTTTACATTTTACGAATTAACGTTTCAAAATTTTATTTTTTGAATATCATATGTTGTAAACAATTTCTTCTGCATGTTTTAATTCATGCGAACGGAGCGAGCAAGGTTCGCTCAGCGTACCGATGAGGAGTGCAAAGCAATACTCCGGGGGTTGGCGATCGTTAGCGAGCATTGGGCGGACCCCCTAGTATAATATATTATAAAAAAATAATTTTTTCTCTTTATAAAAAAATGGCGCATTCAAAATGGCGGCTTCTGAGTATAGTTTATGTTGTTCTAGATTGAATTTTAAAATTTGCCGCAACCCAAAAATTGCAAGAAATGTGGACTACCTGTGTGCCAAATCCAATTACTGTAAGTGCCATAGATTGGTCAGGACTTTGCAGGAAGAAAACAAACAGACAAGCACTTCCTTTTATAATATTAGAGAAGAGATACTTCGTCGACACAACCACCTGAAGGGTTAAGCAGAGAAATACGCATCTATTGGAGTAATGTAAAAGTTCGTTTTCCGTTTTTTGATTAAACTTGCAGAAAAATGATTTTATTTACTAAAAATTATTTATTCAATATAGAATGTGTCGATCTGTTCGATGACTTTTTTCCATCTCTCAGGTAGCTGCTTAATCCGCTCTCATAGGTTCTGAGGTGTCTGACTAAAGAACTGATACAGGTGACGAAATTTTCTGAACCACTGACGGCACGTGGGATCATCAACGGCACCCTCATCACACACAACACATATCCTCTTTTGCGTCTGCAAAGCATTCTTGCCTTTTAGGAAATGGAAAAGCATAACAACGGAAAAATGCTCCTTATTTCTGCCATTTTCAAATGCTACAGAAAATCTTAAAAATACAAATAAATATTACATTTTTTCCCCAAGTACTCGCTGAAAAATTACTTCTTGTAAACATCAAAACTTTTCATGCGTGAAGTAAATAACGCTTCGTTTTTGCGATGCATTGCCATTTAGAGCCAAAAACGGGACGAAGTTTTGCATCGACCCAATACATTAAATATTTTGAGTTGTGTTTTAAAAAGTATATGACCACACTTATGGATGGAGAAATTCTGTGAATTACATGGTGTAAGAGACGTGCATTAGGAAAGATAGCGCAGATAATGAGAGAAGAAGCAATTTCATTGTCAAATGAATTGCGAGATAGCAATTTCCGTGACGTTGAAATCTGTAAGGAATAAAAAGAATGTCTTTATGAGGGTGCAATATGACTTCAATCCTTTGTTAGCATTTATCTCATCAAAAGGAAAATTTAGAAGTCAAAGCACAAAATAGTATACAGAACATCGACGATAACGTTATACCGAAATCGCTTATAACGAGCACGATGGGACCGCGATATTTGCTCGTTATAACCAAGTTCTCGAAGAAAAGGGGTTTGTGAAAAACTCATAAAAATTCTTACATTATTTTTCACATACTTTATTTATTTCTGTACAGTACTGAATAAGTTGGTTAATTTGCTTTGAATAGTCTTATTGTCTCTTTCTTGTGTTATTGTTCATCGGAGAAGACTCATGGCCCGAAAAACTTTGTCATTTGCACCCCTGGCTTCAAAAAAAGTTAGAAGTTTTTCTGCGAACTCAAAAGCCATTGAGTATATTGAGGGCGGTTCAGCTTGAAATTCTTCACATTCGTCGTTTTAATTATTTTTTTTTCATTTGCTTTAGCTTGAATTTCAGCTACATACAAAATCCTCGGGAATAGGTATCTCGGCAGTGATAACTTTGCTCCCTCCCGTCAACAGATGCATAATTTTCAAATTCTTCTCTACTCATTTTCAAATTTTCCACGTCGTCTACTTCTTTCTCAGTGATTTGCCCCTCTTGAGAAATGTCCAATGCAGCCTTACGGTAGTAATTGGTAAGGCATGTTGATGTAACGTTTTCGCATGCATCGCTCATTAAACGTATTGCTTCGAGTACGTTAATATTAGCATTTGAGGTTGTTCCTATTTTTTCTCTTCTATCGATAAGGATCAAAATCAAGTGCTTATTTTAAAACTTTTGATGTTCCTTGCTCCATAGGCTGGATAACACTTGTAGAATTCGGTTCCAAGAAAGAATTCGCTGAGCTGGAGAGGTGGAAGTCAGTACAAAATTTATGTCACAAAAATATTGCTCGCTATAACAGGGGTTTGCTTGTTAAAAGCGAGTCATGCTCCCTTAGACTTAACATTGATCCCACCCAAGTATTTCTGATTTCCTCTTAAAATCAGGGTTCTCGTTTAAACAGGGCTCATTACAAGTGAGTTGTACTGTACTATTTAAACATCAAATATATTCTTCTGCAAGACAATTGCAAAACTTTCTCCTATATAGTGCTACCCCGAAGAGAAAGCATATGTCCATGAAGAAGTCCATTTCTACTTCAGTAGTAGAAGAAAAGGGCAAACATATGCAGAATCATGCCTAGCGATTGCCATAGGTGATTATTTCATCAAATCATAATCACGGCTATTGTTTCTAGGACTGTATCTTTGAACTCGGAGCCGAAAATCTTCGCCAAGGACGCCAATCGTTTGAACACATTTCTTGGATTTAACCTAAGTGATGGTTAATCTTCGCTTCGAAAGCTGCCTTGTATAGTCCTGCTGTAATGTGACCAAAAGTAACCAACTGTCGAAGTACGAGTTATCGCGTTAATAGCAAAATGGACCAGATCTTAGACGAGATATCTCGTCGAAATCTCTTGGAGGGTTAATTTGGCCCCTAATATAGCGAATAGACTCGTTCAAAACCACGTGACTCAAGTACCAACTCTTTGAAGCCGGACTACTTGATTCTTTATGATTTCATTTTCACATTTGGTGTCACAAGCGTTTTAGAAAAATTCGAAAATCCTTGCTCTAAGTAGTTTATGATAAGTAAGAAAAAAATAAGTTTTCAGTAAAGAAAATAAATAAAATTATAAATACAGAAATTATAAATACAGAAAATTACTTAAATACTTTACTAGGTTATTATGCAATGTGTCGCAATTTATTCACTCTCTTTTAACAAACTCAACACAAAAAGTCTGTAAAGTATCTAAAAGCAATTAATTGCACGCTGTTGGCACAAAAAAATTAACCTTTTTTTGAACCTATGGGATAATGGCAGCTTATTAGTTACTTTTCGCATGGTTTCTTTTTGAATATCGAGTTTGGACTCGATTTTTCTCCAACAGTTTTTACTGGATTTTTTATGCAAGATGTTTTTGATTCCTTGAAATGATTGAGCCTTTACTTAACTGATTGAATTGAGTGAACTACATGGTTAATTTTGATCTGAAATATATTTAAATACCTGATTTTGATGATCACTTATCTAGGGAAATGTTAGATAATTGTTAATAATTTTTCTTTAAGAAGATTCAAGTTTCTCTTCGTTTACAGTTGCTATCTGGAAGATATGAACACTATAAAAGGACGCTTTCAACAGAATTAATGAATGTATGAATGATTTGGAAAGAAATGTACAGTTGCATTTTTTCTATATTTACTGCATTTTTATGTCTATATGTAAATGACAAATGATGGACCACTTGTATATTTGTAACTTAAATAAAAAAATATATTTTTTTTTAGTTTTTAATTTGTCATCCCATAACACTATACTTAGCGAAACATGAAATGTATAGAAAGAAATTAAAATTCAGAAATATTTTTAAATCATTCATACATACGTAGATTTAATGAACTACAATTTTTAAAAATGTAGTATTACTTTTATTTTTATAAATTAAAAACTGATAAAAACATAGATATATACTTAAAATGTAAAAGCGCGAAATATTCAGTGTACCTAAAATTTAAGAATACATTTTACATGTAGTTTTAATAATTTTCTACCAGAAAATTTGAAACTTCTTTCTTTACATACTATGTATTTAATAAGATAATTACACGCATGGATATCTAGATGCGGTACAGAGAAGATGAAAAACTTTAGTTAAACTAATACAAAAAATAGTTTTCGAAAACCCTCAAAATATGGTAATAAAGATTAAAATTGTCAAAATATTATTAATATTTATTTCAGCTAAGCTAAACGTCCACTCTATAATGGCAGAAGCAATGTATCTCCTGATCCTGCTGGACATTTTTCTTCACAGAAACAGCTCTATTGAACATTATTTTCATATATTTTAATCATTATTTGTCATTAACATTTTTTACCACATTGATATCCATTATCTTTTGTATTCTTTAATAATAGTTGTTATTATTTTAAATAATGGTTATTAACTAACATCCCACTGGAGCAAAGTGACCGGCTATTTCTTATTTTTGTACTGAATTTTATTGCAATACATTTTTCTCTTTTCAGCTTTCTTATAGTCCTCATTTTTAATTATTAAATTAACCCTCCAAGCGTCAAATTTACGAGTAGTGTATTGTTGCGTTTATCCTACAGCGCATTCAAGGATGATTACAGGTTGGATGTTCGGAAGCGAGCTGTTTTTGTGCCTAAGGAGCTACACAGTTCGTCTCACGTTTTCGTCCGAAGGTTATGGTTCGGAAGCCTCTGCAACGCCCTTATGATGGACCCTTTAAAGTAATTTCTCGTCAACGTTCATGGCAACCATGTTAATGTGTCGATGGATCGTCTTAAACCTGCGTTCCAATATGCTGATGCTCCAACTCATACACGTGGCAGTGGCAACACCAGAAGTGCCAAACTACACCACCAGATCTGGACGAACAGGAACAGTACACTGTCCAGATCGCTTCTGTGCACATCGTTGACACTTGGGAGGGTGTATGCGATGCCTTGAACAGCGTCACCATTTCCAACGGCTTGCTGGTGAGAATCGCGAATTACAGCTTCAGTTCTCACTCCCCTTAGTTTCACTTCTCATTTCTTAAATCGTTCCTATTGGTTACTTTTAGTTTCACTTCGCATTGGTATATAACGCTTATTTCTTTACATGCTAGAGTGCGTTTTTTGTCTCTCTGTCGTTGTAAATGTATGTCCTGTGATGTTCATAAAATAAAAACCTTCTGATTATGTCAGCTTCAGTGTAATGATCTTCAGAACGTGAAGTTTTTCTCTTTAGAGTTATATGTAAAGTCAAATTCTAGATCGTTCTTATGTGACCTCGGATACTTCTCATTAAAACTATTCCCTTCTCTTATAAACTAGATATTGATTTACTCGTCTTTGAAGAATCAATATATGTGCTAGTGTGCAATGTATAAATTTTATACAAAAATCAAGTGCGAAATCGGTACAATAAAGTATTACACTGAAATACTATTGAATTAATTCAACATAGAGGTGCTTCCAAGATGATACTTCACGGTAACAAGAAAAAGTTAGAAGCTCTCTTGAGCCGAGTTCTTACAAAGCGAAAGAATGCATTAAATCAATCAATGGCGTGTAACTTGTCCGTATGATACAAAGTTATCACGTTTCTATAATCCTTTGAACTTTACGTTAGAGAAGAATTCGGTACTAGAAAATGGTTTATGCATCGTGTGCGTGCTCACTAGACAGTCTAAGAAGCAGAAATAAAAAGTTATGCGGCTGTGCACGCTGCTAAAACTGTTTGTTGATGTTTTCTGCTTTGATTTTGCTCTCCGTGACAACAGTGCTGCTCGAGAGCATCAAAGAATATCGTGTGAATATCTTTCACACGAAATGATGCCCTGTGTGCTTTTTTTCGCTCAACTAAAGCGATTCTCTTGTTTGTCTGCCGCTGCAATTGTCTGTTCGTTGTTGCGAGATACTTGGAAATGTGCACTTTTGTATGTTACTATTGAAGTAACTTTATATTTATCGAGCGTAACAATGTTAAGAGACTCAAGCTCTGGTTGTTTTATGCTTGAAGTAAAATCAAGAATGCTTTGCACTGGTTGAACTGTGGATGTAGTTTGGTCTGTTGCTTTAAGATCTCTTTTTACTACAGGAGGGCTATTTGGATCGGGATTACTGATATTTGTAGCTTTTATTTTATTCTTAACCCTCCTTATGATTGTATCGACTAAGTATACGTCCCCAATTTGACTCATCCTTAGTTGGTTAGTTTGGAGTTTTATGATGTTAAGGCCATATTTGACCATGCTGCGCCAGACGCGAATTACTATAACAAGTAATCAAGACGTACACATTCAGTGAAAGTTTTATTGATACAGGAGAGAGAAATACATACACGGAGGAATGCACATGACAATAATCAAACCTACACCGTCTACAACTAGAAGGTAGCTATCGCAGTAGACATACTCAATGAGCCACGAAGGCCCCATTTGTCCTTAACAAAACTGATCAGATTTAGATGGACGTAATTTCTCGTCCTTTGAAAAATACCAATCAAATATTGATCACGTCATCTTAAAAATATTGGAAATATCTAGCTGACGTGATATCTCATCATTGGCAAAATTAGTCTAATCTTGATTGGAGAGATATCTTGTTGAAAGCACTTGGTGGGTTTGTGGTACAGAATGACTGTTTTGTACAGGTTGAATTACTGATGTAGTTTGGTCTTTTGGTATAAAGTCACTTTTTTCTACAGGAGGGCTATATAAACCGGGGTCATTGATGCTAGTAAGGCTTAATTTTATTCTTAATGATGAAACAAGAAAAGCGTTGAATTACTGAGGTTGGTTGGTATGTTGATCAAATGTATCTTTGAAATACCGGAGGGCTTTAGAAAGGGATTACTGATGTTGGTTGGTTTTATACTGTATTTAAATGCCAAGCAAAAAATGTGTTGTGTCGGTAGAATTACTAATGTTGGTTTGTCGCTCTACGATCAATCATTGCTATAGGAGGTCTATTTAGACCGGGATTACTGATATTCGGGATTTGGAATGTAAATTTATAAAATCACACAGCACCTAGTGAACAGTGACCCCGCAGTTTAAATGACCTGAAATTTTGCCATATGGCTTCTAAGTTTCCAAGTCAGCACCACATTTTAAAATAGTCTGAGTTGACTACAGCTATGAACGAGAAATTTAACGGTAAAAAAATAATTTGATTTAAAGGGAAAATATGAAATATAGGAAGCGTACTTTGAAACGTTATTCAAAAACATATTTTGAAGTTGTGCAAAGTATATATATATAATTCTCTTACGTGGCACGCAAAAAAGACGTTATTTGTTACCACGTTTTGGTAACATTGTACGATTGTTTGTTTACCACGAATTGAATTTATAGCGTTATCGGATGAAATTTTATTGAAAAAAAAGAGACTTTTAGTCGAGCTGTTGCAGTTTAGAATTAGAAATCAAAGAAAGCGGAGGATAATTTCAGTGCCATTTAAAAAACGGTCCTTTTCAGGGCCAACAATTATAGTTCAACAAGACGCTTGCACCCGGCAACAAACTCAATGAAAAAGAGTGTGAGTTACTCGAGAGTGCTAGAAATGTACACAAACAACATACTGGGTATTCAATTTCCAAAGCAGCGCTCACATTTCGACTCAAAATTTGCTCAAAGTTTTCATTTGAATTCTGATTCCAGGGTACTGTTTATATTTTCTGTAATACAGCAAATTTAGATTAAAAAAATATTTTTTTGGAGTATCATATTTTGAAAACAATCTTTTCTGCTAGGACACATGTCTTCATTGATGCGAGCGAAGCGAGCATAGGTTCGCTCAGCGAACCAATGAGGATTGCAAAGCAATCGTCCGGGGGTTGGCGAGCTTTAGCGAGCAGGGGGCGGGCCCCCTAGTACTAATTATTTCTGTACGATAAAGTATATTAAAGCCTGAAGGCATGTCATAATAAGAACTTCAGCCGATACTAGCGGCGAATGACCGAATTAAGAACTAGGGCAGCTTTAATTTGACCTACAGGCAGAGAAACAATAACTTCGGTTCTGGTCCAAGATGTCAAAGGAGTCAATCTGTTATGAATATGAAAAATAGTAATTGAAACACACAGGATAAATTCCTAAATTCAATTGGACAGATCCCACATCATTCATCTATTGCCTGTTTACCACGTGAACTGTTCCAAACGCCAACAATCCATTGTGTTGCTGCAGTACAACGTTAATTAAATACCCACCTACCTATGTTCAGACACCAAGGCCTTCTGATACACGCAACAGCATCATTCATCTTTGACCATTTGAAGGGTCAACATACATGTATCCGATCTGCAACGAGAAGCTTTTTTTACAAGATTGATTATTTAGGAATTATTTATGTATAAAAATGTTACACAATGCATCTTTACCCTTGTGTAGCTAACATGAATGTATCCATTCTGCAATTTTCAATCTTCCCTGCATGATTTTTAAGCAGTTTTGACTTCCTTGACCTGCAGAATCTTTCCTATATGATTTATTCAACCTATAGATGTCCCTTTGCCATTATGCATGTGATGGGGTTAAAGCAACACAGAAACATACAGGCGTTGGACAAAATAATGTGAGCACATGTGAAAAAATAGCACTCGAGATCAACCTCTCGTATACTCCTGCCCTCTAGCGGTGAAGGGTGCCACCTAGCGGATGAGAAAGTACACACATCAGTTTGCTAATAGCAGTGATAGAAGTCGGATGCGAAATATATTTCTGTGTTAAAATTGCGTTATGGCTGACCTCTCTGATTTCGAAAGAGGCATGATTGTTGGGGCCCGTCTTGCTGGAGCCTCAGTAACGATAACGGCCACCCTTCTAGGTGTTGGGAGAAGTACAGTGTCGACTGTAATGCGGTATATTTGAAACAGGGAAAAACTTGATCTAAAAAGCACAACAATGGTCGAAAATCGAAGCTGAATGACAGAGACAGAAGGGTTTTGAAGCGGATTAGGACAAAAAAAAAATACCAGCAAGACAACAGCATCCCATGTAACATCTGAGATGAACACACATCTACAGGAGGCAGTTTCTTCAAAAACCATCCGGCGTGAACTGCATATGGCAAATATTCATGGTAGAGCGTCTATTTCAAAACCATTGATTACACCATGCTATGCCTTGAAGCGACGAATATGGTGTCGCGAGCATAAAAATTGGACACAACAGCACTGGGAGAATGTAATATGGTCAGACGAATCGTCGTTCACATTATTCCCGCCAAATGGACGTGTTTACGTTTGGAGAACGCCACCAGAAGCCTATTAAGTTGACTGTCATCGCCCTACGGTTAAGCATGGCGGCGGTTCAGTGATGATCTGGGGTGCGATATCACATCGTGGTCTTAGTCCACTTGTTGTTCTGAGTGGCCGTGTTACAGGAGAAGATTATGACAGTCTTCTGGCCTACCATCTTCACCCAATGGTGCAAACTGTGTTTCCTGATAAACGTCCAATCTTCCAAGAAGATAATGCACCAATTCACACCTGTGGAATTGCACGAGTCTGGTTTTATGACCACGACGATGAAATAGAGCACCTCATTTGGCCCCTCAGTCCTCTGATCTGAAGCTGTAATTCATGCCAAAGGAGGACCAACGGCCTATTAATAAAAAAAATTCTCTTTTCACAGGTGTTCACATTATTTTGTCCAATCCCTGTAGTGACTTTCAATAGTAGGTTAATCAAATGCAATCTAAAACCCATGCTTTTATATTGTATACCGAATAAAAATTAAGATCCTGACATGAGATTAAAAATATTTTTGAAATAAACAAGGAAAGGTAGTGTTTCTGCTAATTACATTGAAGTGAAAATAAAATATGCATGTTTATATCAATCCACAAAATAGAAACCCCCCAACGATTAATCTTAATAATACTTTTTATTTCTTGTTTTGCGTGGTTCCTTTTCCCTTTCATCCGCGAAGAAATTCAAGAAAACATAAAACAGACATCAAAATCATAGCAACAGAAATATACGGCTCATTGGAGAAGTACAAACTACAGAAAACACTCATTCGAAAAGATTGCTTCTACCCTTTTCTTTTCCTCCCTTGTCACTCTACTAAATTAGTAAGTTGACCTTTGATCCAGAGTCAGGGCCGGCCCAACCTTCGGTCGCTCTATAAACTGATGGTCATTCATTTCTAGAAATATCAGATCGGTCTGAAGTATCGCAGAAATAGGTCTGACGCAGAGGAGGGACTCATGATTTAAGAGTCCCTTGTGACTCATAAATAGAAAACCTATTATAGATACGAAGTTTCAGATAATTGCTGCAGTTATCTGCACTAAATGTGCCTGCAATGCCACTAAAGTTTACAGTGAATTTCGGGTGTACTGCACAGCGTGTACGGTACGCCATAATTGCCCCTTTTTTCTTGATTCGCTAACTATCTTAAATGAGAGAGGAAGAAAAGGACTGAAATTTAGAAGCATTTCAAGTAGCTTCCCTTTTTCTTGACTGCAATTTAGCTTAAGGGGTACATTGAAAGATGCACTTTCTTGATTTATTTTTAAAAGATATAAATCAGGAATTTTTCATGATTTCAATTTTTAGTATAACATCAAGTTTTGCTATTTTGCCAAGTTTAGCCAAGTTTTGCTTCTTGTCCTTCGACCAATTTGAACTATTGAAGCGGCTCTACGAGATATCTCGTCCGTATAGAACTGGTCAGTTTTGCTAATGACAAGATACCTTATCGAGACAAAACTCCCATATTACTCAAGGGGAATGAAGATTAAATTATATCACTGTTCCCTTGGCTCAGAATTGGTGACACTTTTTAACAAATTTTTGGACCAGAGAAGAATTGTCAACTTGAGCAGTTTCAAAACAAAGATAAACCACTAAAAGGGACAAGTTTTCAAATAGCACAGGAAATATCAATCTGGGAACAGCTACACTCTACGTTTATGAGCGGTGGCAACGGCTTTGGCGATTTTTTTTTGCCGCACTTCTAGTAGCGAGTTACGGTAGATTAAGGCAACCCATCTGGCTTTACTGCTATTGTGGTTTTCATAGCAACCTCGGCAAACGGTAACTTTTATTTTGAATATTCTAGAAAGTTCTCCCAAAATGCGTTAAAGTCGTTTGATTTCATTGGTTCGTTTTAAATTTTTTCTTTGCTTCCATTAGTTATTTTGATTTTAAAATATCTTTTGATTGAATTTGTCCTTTAAAATTTTTTTTCTATGATACCCTTGGTTGATTTATTTGAATTTTTACAGTTGTGGAATTTTTATTTCATTTATTTTCACGTCAGAGTTCTGTTATGTATTGTTTTTTCGCCATTTGTGGAATATTCTTTTTTAATAATTTTTTTTTCCCGGAACAGTTATGATGTATTAGGTCTTATTATTTCTTGCTTTTTTTCATTTAAAAATCTTTTACTTTTTAAACATGCCCACTGTATCTTGTGTAATTGATGTTTCAGGGTTTACTTACCCAACAAATGCAGTTAAGTTTTTCTGCTGGTTCACAATTGTGTTTAAGCTTATTACTTTACCCCCCCCCCCCGTGAAAGTTTTTTTAAAATATACTTTTCTAAAAGTTCTCAAATTTGTTTTCAAGCTTTCATTTTCCGTTGTGAAAAGAAAAATATTTTTGGAAGAATTCTTTCCTTGGTAACATTGGAATTGCGCCAAAAAAAAAAAAAAAAAACGCCAAGGCCGTTGCCATCGCTTATAAACGTAGACTGTAGCTGTAAATCAATTTGTTTCTTTACAGTCGGAAGTTAACCCTCCGACTCTTGTGACGAGATATATCATCCAAGATTGGGTCAATATTGTTAAGGACGAGATATCATGTATAGACGAAACTGATCTATTATTCCAAAGGGAATGGAGATTCAAGAAAGGAAAAGAAATAATCACTTGCCTAGAACTGGTGACAGTTCGGAACAGGCTTTTACACCGGACGCTGGAAACTACAGGGCAGTTTTCGACGCCATAATAACTCCCAAAGAGGGTTAAAATGTCAGCAGTTTCAACCAGTTGTGGTCACTTACTCTCACAATAGAACATTTCATAGGGGCATCAGTAGACATCGTTAAGTTAGACGACTTAAGATTCTATGTCAGTCAGACACTAAAATGAAGTCAGAAGAATCGTAATCTATATATCTATAAATGTATTATATCGTATTTATTACATAAGTTTTGTGAAACATGTGTATTAGTGTGCATAATCAATGTTCCCCCAATAAGCACAGTTTTCTCGACCACCGATGTTTCACGCTTCTTTCTGGTCTCAAGATGTGCTATACATTATCGTCTAGTTTGGAGCTAAGAGGATTTGAACTCCCCTGGTTGTTGTCTTGACGTCTTACCTCGTCATTAGTAAAATTGGCCAGAGATCTAGGTGGTATATTGAAAAAACCTATCAGATCTTGATTTAGTCGTCATAAAAACTTCGGCAATGTCATGATAGCGGGACAGCTTGTCATTAAAAAAGGTTGGTAAGATCTTCGTTGACGCAAACCACTTGGAGGGTTAAGCAAATAAAAGATAGGTGAAATTTACGTCTCTCTGAAAAGACACAACGAGGAATTGGCGAAGGTCCGGGATCAGTCCCGAATTAAAAGATCCGAGCACAATATCTCGTAATTTTGAACCACGGTCAAAAGACGACGTAATCAGATAGATAAATGTGTATTTTAACAACTAAAACAGTTTTGTTTGGGAAGGAATAAAATTTTTTGGATTATTTTTATTCCTAAACCAAATATTGTTTAAGGAATGTCAGTATGTGATAGTTAGCAATACAACCAAAATTAAACAAAATAACCTCATAACTTAAAATATCCACATAACAGTCATTTTCAAGTAGTTCTCTTGCCAAGCAACATATATGCGGTAAAAAAGCTTCATGGCGTATCGCTACATCTAAGATACATATATGTGACGAAGAAATAAAAAATACTGATAAAATTGTAACTAAATACGTTTTGTGGGAACGTATACTTCATTGAACTGATATAAAAGTTTTGAAACAGTGTTTAACATATGATCTTTAAAAGTTATTTTGTTGTGTGAAAACGCTTAAGTTACTTATATATTCGTGGAAAATATGAAATTTGAAAGAGAAAAATATTTAGCTAGAGCATCGTGAAGCTTAAAGTATTACAACCTTTCGTCGGACATATTTAAAAAGCATCTAATAATAAACCTGTTTACTCAAAATTTTCGTGCGTCACTACCAAAACAAATTTTCTGTAGATATTACTTTGTTAAAATTAAATCTTTTTGATCCACGCTGGCTTAAAAGCTAAAATAGCTGTCAAAAGGAAATGTCAGATTTTAGCTCAAACTAACTATTTAAATTTTGCTATAAACTTCTGAATTCTGCATAAGCTCCTAAAACATTCCTTCTGCTTTTCAGTTTCAAACTTTTCATTTTCTCACATTTTGATAGTGCCGTGAATATGTGTTACCTAAAAAAGAAATGAGAAATACTGATGTTTTTATTGACGTTTAGCTTCTTGTTATACCGCAATAACAAATTAACGAAACGATGAACTAACTCAACTTATAATTATTTACTTCAAACTAAAGGGTTACTCGTGTTTATTTCTTACGCTAATCTTCACGAAAGTACAATGAAAGCTCTAAGCGTCTTCTTTCTTAAAGTGACTCTTTCTTTATTTCTTTATATATATATATATATCTGTCAAAAGCCAGAATAACCACCTTTGGCAGAGCGGACCGCTGAGAGACGTGCAGGAAGAGAGTCAATTAGGTTTCTGAAGGTGTTCACTGGGATGTTGAGCCATGCCGACTCCAGTGCCGTGGCTAGCTGCGCTAGATTACGCGGTTGAGGATCCATGGCAATTGTTGCAGGGTGTTTGATTTCAGACGTTTAACGCCGTATACGCCAACGTCCATCTGTTCGATGGAGCATAAAACGTGATTCATCGGAAAAAGCCACCTGTCGCCACTCTGTGGACGGCTAGTTGCGGTACTGGCGTGCAAATTCCAGCCTCCGTCGCCGATGATCAGCAGTCAGTATAGGTGCATTAACCAGGCGTCTGCTGCAGAGGCCCATGCGCAGCAACGTTCGCTGAACCGTTGTTGAGGATACTCTCTTGGTAGCCCCTTGGTTCATCTGGGTGGTCAGTTGCTCAACAGTTGCACGTCTATTCGCCCGAACGCATCTCCGTAGCCAACGTTCGCCTCTGTCATCTATAGCCCGTGGTGCACCACATGTGCCACGCCGCTGAGTTTGGATAGTGCCATTTTGCCATGCACGGTATACTTTTACCACAGCGGCACGCGAACAGTTCACAAAATTAGCTGTTTCCGAAATGCTTCCACTCTTGGCCCGAAAGCTAATAATCATGCCCTTTTGGACGTCGGAAAAATCGTTACGTTTCTGCGTTATGCCAACGATTGAAATGCTTTCCGATGCCCTAGGACATCCTTTATATACACTGCACTGCAATGTGCTGCCACCTGCCTTTTGTGATTGGTTATTTCACGTTGACGTCGAAAGTAGGTGATGGTCACATTAATAAGACTGGACTGTGTATATACACAATGTGTATAAACCAGGTATGCAAATGATTAGAAATTGCGTAATGCCGCTAGAGGGCGTTGAACGTTCTCCTTGGAGTATAAAACAGGTAAGCAGAGCTTGTTTGAGCTTACTTAATCTTTTGCAAAGGAAACGCTGAGGTAGACATGCCGTTACGCCGCCATCGAAGACAATATGAGCAGCTGTCAGAGTTCGTTAGGGGATGAATCATCAAGATAATGGAAGCTGGGTGATCAGCTCGGCGAGTAGCTCTTCAAGAAGGCCGTTCTGATTTTACTGTGAGGAGGTGTTGGGACCAGTGGACAGAAGAGACGTCATTTACATGGCGACCAGGCTCAGGACGCCCTCGACAGACCAGTCATCGAGAAGACCGTCATATCATACGAAACGCACGCGTAGAGCCAACTGCCTCATTGGCCGCTATCCAGACATAGGCAGCACCTTCACTACGGGTCCCTGTGTCTTCCCGAACCATCGCAAGGCGCCTGGCTGATTGACATCTGGTATCGCGGCGCCCATTACGTGTGATGCCAATGACACCCACCCACCGACGCCTCCGTTTGGAGTGGTGTCGCGCACGAAGAGAGTGGACTACAACGGAATAGAACCAGGTCGTCTTCAGCGACGAATCTAGATTCAATTTGTGCAGTGATGACAGTCGTGTTCGTGTGTGGAGGCCCCGTGGTGAACGCCGCAATCCTGCCTTCGCTTTACAGCGACACACCGCTCCCACAGCTGGTGTGATGATATGGGGTGCCATTGCTTACGATACCCTCATATTGATCCATGGCACAATGAAAGCCCAGCGGTACATCCATGACATCCTTCAGCTACATGTGATGCCACTTATGGCAGGGCTCCCAGGAGCCATTTTTCAACAAGACATTACTCGGACATACGCAGCAAGGATGTCACAAGACATCCTCCAACACATTACCACCCTTCCCAATTCTGCTCGATCCCCAGATTTGTCACCAATAGGGCAGATCTGGGATCATTTGGTACGGCAAGTTAGACACCCTAAGAGTTTGGTCGAACAAGAGGCGGCAACTGTGGAAAGAGATGTCTCAGGACATCATGCGGAACTTGTATGCCTCAATGCCCTCTCGTATCGCATCGTGCATTCGCGCCTAGAGGGAATCCAACAAAATACTAAAACTTCTGTTCATTTGTACTTTTTTCTGCAATAAACGATCCATTTTCTTTGATTTTCTAATTACTTACTTATATCAAAGTAGTACTTACATGTGTAAAATTTCGTTTCTTTTTGACGACATTTCCTTGGTGCGCAAATTTTTATGACAATGAGTGTATAATATATATATATATATATATATATATATATATATATATATATATATATATATATATATATATATATATATATATATATATATATATATACTTGAGAGTAGCAACTACTAAAAGATTAGTTTATAGTTACATTATATTTAACTCTTAAAGTCTATTTAAATGTGATTTAGGTTTCCTAAACGAAGCAGAAACAATGCTATATTTATAAACAATGCTATATTGCAATAAAAAATTTTAACACAAAATTAATCTTACTTTAACCTAAGAGTCATATAAATTTTTACCAACTTATTAACTTTTAAGAAATAATTAAATAAAAATTAGATAATTGCAAAATAAGATGTACTACATACACTGAAGAGCCAAAACATTACGACCACCTACTCAATAACGCGTTGCGCCTCCTTTGGCCCATAGTCACCCATGAGATCTTACCCCAAAGCATAAACCTCCATCACCAGCATGTGTTTTTGACCTGCTGTACAAGGGGGGGGGAACTGTTCGCCTTGGCAGATGGCCACGACCATCAACGTTATGAATGATAAATCGTGATTCATCTGACCAGGTAACTCTTCCACTCATCCATGGTATAGTCTCGATGTTCCTGGGCCCATTCTAGGCGTAGTTTAACATGACGCTTGGTCAACAGAGGTGGGATGTCTGCAGCACAGTCCCATATCCAATAGTGTCCACTGAACTGTGTGTTCTACTTGCGCTTTGACCTGCATTGTATTGGGCTGTCAGCTGAGCCATTGTCTCGCGTCGAGTTTGCTTTACCAAGTGGGACAGACTCCGACGTCCTTTTTATTTGTTGACGCGTGGACGGCCAACACTTTGGTGTCTACTGCTGATTTCATCCTAATTTATCCACTTTGCATGAATACTAACAACGGCAGATCGTGAACAACCTACCAGTCGTGCAGTTTCGGTGGAATTCTTTCCGAGTCTTCGGGCCATTACGATCTGCCCTTTATCAAATTCGCTTAGATCTGGTGTCTTTTCCATAACTCGCAAAAGTAAGGGCAAGAATGATTACTTGCCTTCTCTAGCAGCAGTTAAATACCAGTCTCACTTAATCATGTGCCCTCCACGTCATCCAGACGAGTTCATTGAAAAACTTTGGGATGGTCATAATGTTTTGGTTCGTCAGTGTAGATATATAAGATCATGTAAGGTATCATATTAAATAAGACTTTTGTAAAGATTTTGAGATTTATTAGATAATATCTAGGTTGAATATTAACATATATGTAAGATAACATCTAAAACGATTAAACTATTTAATGACCTTATTGTAATTAACTTTTTGTTCGCACAAATAATTATTTTTACCTTTAAATATCTAGTTTTATAAAAAACAAAAATTCGATATCTCTAGAATCAAGAACAAATTACAAAATGAAAAGTTAGATGGGCAAATGAAGGTGTTTATATCTATCGATACAACACTCATTTTTATTTCTATAAGAAAGCAGAGATAAGAGTACCAATACAGATGAAGTTGTTCTTGTCTTTCCATGATATATCGTATGAAAGTAAATAAGAGTTCTGAAAAAGAGGATAAATTCACTCTAAAAGATAAGGTTCTTGTGAAGAAAACTGATAAGAAAGGAAATTTATGGAGAAGCAAGATTTGCACTTTTCGTGTCACAAGGTAAAGAAGTAATCGAATTTATTGGATGAAAATGACCAGTTACTTTTTAAACCTGTATTAATCAGAGTACATGAGACCTTTCATGGATAACACTATTTATTCCTTCTTAACCAGCATTACTTTCGTTTCTAAATCTTAGGTATCGAGAATAGTTTTGTTAAAATAGATTTCGCATTGCATGCATATTTACTAAGTAACAATCAACTTAAATACTTTTGTTTCTAAATCTTAGATATCGAGAATAGTTTTGTTAAAATAGATTTCGCATAGCATGCATATTTACTAGGTAACAATCAACTTAAATACTTTTGTTTCTAAATCTTAGATATCGAGAATAGTTTTGTTAAAATAGATTTCGCATTGCATGCATATTTACTAGGTAAAAATCAACTTAAATACTTTAGTTCCTATATCCTTTGTATTAATCCAATCTGGAACAGTATATACAGATGCTCAGTTAACGATATATTTGCTTAACATTTGCTCGGACATAACCTTCCTTGTGGCACGGGGAGAAGAAAGTGCTTTCGACGTACGTCAAAGTCTTTGCAGAATAATTATCCTTAATTTTATCAGTTTTGGCTGATTTTTCTTTCAATCATAAGTTACGATGTTCTGCAGTGCAAAGTGCGCTTCTTGCCACACCTTTATTTATTTTCTAGCTATGGAACAACCTCCCTACACCGCCCAAATTACCGCAAACATATTCTATGTCATTAATAAAATATTTAACTTCAAAAGTTTTCGACAGAATTGAAAATTCTGAAAGTATGCCTTGGTTTTAAATATAGGAAGTTAATTAATTTTGATGTGTTTTATTATAAATAGGCAATACGTATTCAGTCGATAACTGTGTTTTACGTCTGTTTTTGATTTTACTGTAGTTTTAAAAGTTCGTACAAAATGCCTGCAGAACAATTGCAATTACTTGGAGTTGTGTTGCAGAAGACTGAATATACAGGGGTTGGGGACTCTTGGCAACAATTGTTTCACTCTTGGCAACAAGCAGTCTGTATTATAGGCTTGGGATGGCGTTCGCCAGACGTAAACTCGGCCAGAAGTGGGAAACAGTGCGAAACAAGACTCATGCGACCAAATTACTGTCTTCCATTACTCCATAGTCCAGACTTTATGATTTAAACATGACTTTTTCCTGTTACAGGCATTAGCATCACTGATAAATGGTTTTTGAATTGCAGCTCTGACATAAATACCATGCTTATGGAGCTCCCTTTGTTTTAGTACTCACAGGGTTTGTAAGCACGACATTCATTTCAACAGTAATATTTGCAGCTGTGGTCTTCTTATTTTTAGTCGCAATCTTTCTTAATGATCGCTTGTCACGATCACTCAACACACACTTTCGTCTGCGCTGTGATTTAGCGGATGATGTTTTTCCGCTTTTCAAACACGCGGAATAAATCTTAGATAATCTTAGATAATCTCGAAACACTAAACACTTCGGTTGTCTTGCTTACAGAAGGACCAACCAGACGAGCTCCAACAATTTGCCAACGTTCGAAATCTGTTAGTTCTAACATGATGCAATTACAACTTTACAGAACAGTGCCAAGACAATGACACCTGCGAAGCTTATTACGACAATGTATAGGTGGCGTCAGTGGGCGAAAACACCAGCGGCACCTACACATTTTACTAGAATATACATTTCTTTTGAAGCATGCATTTCAAGAGGTGTTTCCATATTTTCGTCCAAAACCCTGTAATTCTGCACCTGGGCTAGTGTCTATATTAACTAGGTTTCTTACCATTAGAAGACCAGATCAGACCATAATATGACCAGATTTTAATCTTTTCATCGTCGAAAAATCTCGGCAAATCTTGATGACGATATCTCTTGCAAAAATTGTCAAATCTTGATGGTTATAAATTACTTCGTTTAAACCACTTGAAGGGTTAGATATTCCATCTTGATTACTCAGGTCTGGATACTCCTGGCCAAAGGTCTGGATACTCCCCTGAAATTTATTAGTTATCGACATCTCAAATGCTGGTGTATGTGAAAACCTTTTCTTTGTACAAAATAATAAAACAATTAAGCTCCTCGCTCATCGACCATTTTGGTTTACGACACAATTGTTCCCACAACGAAACTAGGTCGATAACCCTCCAAGTGATTTGGACAAGATATCTCGTTCGTTAAGACCTAACCAATATTCCCAATGACGAAATGTCTCGTCAGCAAAGATACTGCCGATTTTCAGGATGACGAAATCGACATAGTCATTTTTCATCCATTGACGAGATATATCGTCCATTATGATCTTGTCAGTTTTGATTATGACGAATCACCAGGTTGAAGTGAAGAGTATGACCTATATATCACATTTCTCATTTTATAAAATACAAAAAAATTTAAGCTTTGGTATGTGCGGTTGATAATTTGAAATGTTTGATATTTTTAGCTGCCTTAAAAACACTAGTTCTATATTTAATGTAGTATGAAATAATTTACTCTGAATAAGGTTTTAAGGAAAGGGAAATTCATAAAACAAACCAGTACTAAATTTAAAAAATATTCTAAATATTCTTGCATTTTTAGCTGCCTTAAAAACACCAGTTCTATTTTTAATGTAGTATGAAACAAATTTGCTCTGAATAAGTTTTTAAGGAAAGGGAAATTCATAAAACAAACCAGTACTAAATTAAAAAAATATTCCAAATATTCTTGCATTTTTAGCTGCCTTAAAAACACCAGTTCTATTTTTAATGTAGTATGAAACAAATTTGCTCTGAATAAGTTTTTAAGGAAAGGGAAATTCATAAAACAAACCAGTACTAAATTAAAAAAAATATTCTTGCATCATGTACTCTAATTTCGAAACATAGATCAGGATACGGCAATTATTTTGATCAATCAAGTAAGTAGAAAAATTTCTTTCTTTACAAAGTACGTGTATCTGAGGGCAGATATGTAAGCATATTTCATTCCTTTTCTATAAGAAAAGTTTTGTGAAAAACTGTAGTATTCTTTCTCAACAAGCCTTGTTCCAAATTCTCAGATTTAGTCAAAAAATCAAACGTGAAATAGTGATTTTATACGGTAAATTTGTAGTTCTTACTCTTATCACGTCCATCATATTTGGTGGGAAGAAATGTTTGATTTATATGAAAGCAGAAGTGGACGTGACATTATTATATCAAAGGAACTTACTGTTCAGAAATCTTTTCAGGTTACAAAATCAATGGAATCTCGACGAATAGTTTAAATAGACATTAAACGTGCGAAGGGCTTTTTCCTCTGTTGAATTTATGAAATAAAAACAGATATGTTTGTCAGACTAAAGTTATGTTCTAACTCCGAGTTGCTTTTTTCAGTCTAAGCAAACAAACTAGAAAGCGAAGACTACTTCTGCTACTCAAATGGTATAGCATATGTATTGGACATCTTAAATTGTGTTAAATCAATGTTCGACAACGCTCGGAGGTTAGTCTGATTAGTATAACTATGAATCTATCAATTCGGAAAGGATTCTTTGGAATTTGTAATGACGGAGCGTTGAAATCGAATTAGAAAAATAAGACAAGTAACCTTGCTTTTAGAACACAGACAGGAATATGATAGGATAGTATATCATGTGAATATGATAGCCTATGAACGATGCTTAAAAGTGAAGAGAATGTCTTCGATTTCCTTCCCTCAGTCCTGTAAAGCAGTGGTACCCAACCCCCGGGCCGCGGACCGTTACCGGTCCGTGGATCAAATGGTACCGGGCCGCCCAAGGAACATTATAAATTACTAGCAAAATACCCGACCTAACTCGGTTTGAATTGGTTTACTCTAGATTGAAGAGATAATCAAAATATATTATGACTTACGTTTTTTGTAGAAAAAAAATTTATTTTAACACCTTTCGCCATCTTTATATTTTCTACAACCTACTTTGGACACAAATCCTACACATGCATATCCATTCATGTAATACATTTCACATACATCGCACAATTGCTGCATGACAATGCTACAAAATGACGAAAGGTGATACTAAAGTTACTACTATAAAAGACGATTTATAGGAAGATTTGGAATTCCCTTTCTTAAGTTCTTTTCATGTTCAACTCAATTAATTAAAATTACGATTTACGGCGAGTGCTCTCGCACTCATAGTCAACAAAACAATATTTTTTTACTTGTGGCACTCTTGCCTCCGGAATGCGACATTGTGAAATTTTGCAATTTTCTCCTGTCATTATGACAACGAATTTTTTAATGTTGGAAAAAGTTCTAGTTTGGATTTTTAAACATTACTATTCTTTCAATAACGGCATTATTCTTTAAATAACGGCATTATTCTTTAAATAACGGCATTATTCTTTAAATAACGGCATTATTCTTTCAATAATGGCATAACTACACTTAAAATTTACTGAAAATTTATACTGACTTACCTAACATTTTTAAGTCTAATACTTTGTGGTGCTGTGGCGTGTGATGAGAAGGAAAACACATTTATTAAAATAATAAATATTTAAAACAGGAAACAGCGAAATAAAACAAAATAAAAGATGTCGCAAAAAATTGTTTTATAGATATTAATTTGTGATTCAATTTTATCTCTTGATCTCGCACAGTTGCCACAACTTACAACTAAAAGTGCACAAAATTTAGAAATGTGAAATTAATTCAGAGCGAAAGAACCAGAATAAATATCACTGCTCGCGCGATCTTGTTCATTCTCGTTTCGTTGAAAAATATCGTCTGTCCCAAATATTCGGAAATCGTTTTCATTGCGCAAAGAATAAAAATAAGACTCGAAATAAATAAAATATCAGAGCTAAAATTTCACCATAAATTTTTTTTTTGAAAAATAATTGGTTTTCAGCATTACTGGTAAAGCAAATGAAAGCAATCGTAATACTCAAACTATACATTCCAATTTTTCGAAAACTATCAAATTGTGGCTGATTTAAGTATACGTACTCAGGTGTTTTAGCATGAAACTCTTCTAAATATAACAACAAAAAAATGTTTAATATTGCATTCACTAAACTAATAAATAATGTATAAAATAAAACACATGGTAATCAAATATCTGGAATACAATTCATGTGATGTTTACACAAACACAAAATCGAGCATAGAACAGAAAGACGGACAGACAGACTTTCGCAACCAATGCCACTCACTAAATGAAGATAAGTACTCACTGTATGCAAATTTCCATGAAAATATCTTAAACCGCGTGGACGTGTATAGGGCACAACATACAGACAGACAGACACCAAACGAGAAAAAGGCGGATTCGGCATCAGAAGGGTCCAAAACGGATAGAAAACTTGAAATGGGTCGAAAATATTGAATGTACAAACAAACACTCCATTCTTATTTATATAGACTAGCAAAATACCCGACCTTACTCGGTTTGAATTGGTTTACTCTAGATTGAAGAGACAATCAAAATATATCATGACTTACATTTTTTGTAGAGTAAAAATTTATTTTAACATCTCTCGCCATCTTTATATTTTCTACAACTTACTTTGGACAGAAATCCTACACATGCATATCCATTCATGTAATACTTTTCACATACATCGCACAATTGCTGTATGACAAAGCTACAAAATGACGAAAGGTGATACTAAGGTTACTACGATAAAAGACGATTTATAGGAAGATTTGGAATTCCCTTTCTTAAGTTCTTTTCATGTTCAACTCAATTAATTAAAATTACGATTTACGGCGAGTGCTCTCGCACTCATAGTCAACAAAACAATATTTTTTTACTTGTGGCACTCTTGCCTCCGTTGTGCGACATTGTTAAATTTTGCAAACTTATCCTGACATTATTACAACGAATTTTTTTATGTTGGAAAAAGTTCCAGTTTGGATTAATAAAATTATTATTCTTTCAATAACGGCATTATTCTTTAAAAAACAGCATTATTCTTTCAATAATGGCATAACTACACTTAAAATTTACTGAAAATTTATACTGACTTACCTAACATTTTTCAGTCTAATACTTTGTGGTGCTGTTGCGTGTGATGAGAAGGAAAACACATTTATTAAAATAATAAATATTTAAAACAGGAAACAGCAAAGTAAAATAAAATAAAAGATGTCGCAAAAAATTGTTCTAAAGATATTAATTTGTGATTCAATTTTATCTCTTGATCTCGCACAGTTGCCACAACTTACAACTAAAAGTGCACAAAATTTAGAAATGTAAAATTAATTCAGAGCGAAAGAACCAGAAAAAATATCACTGCTCGCGCGATCTTGTTCATTCTCGTTTCATTGAAAAATATCGTCTGTCCCAAATATTCGGAAATCGTTTTCATTGCGCAAAGAATAAAAATAAGACTCGAAATAAATGAAGTATCAGAGATGAAATTCCATACAAAAGAAATAATTTTTTGAAGAATAATTACTTTTTCAGCAGTACTGGTAAATCAATCGAAGTAATCGTAATATTCAATAGACATTCCAATTTTTCCAAAACTACCAAATTATGGTTGATTTAAGTATACTTACTCAGGTGTTTTAGCATGAAACTCAACTAAATATAACAATAAAGAAATGTTTAATATTGCATTCACTAAACTAATAGATAATGTATAAAATAAAATACAATGCAATCAAATATCTGGAATACAATTCATATGATGTGTACACAAACACAAAATCGAGCATAGAACAGAAAGACGGACAGGCAGACTTTCGCAACCAATGCCACTCACTAAATGAAGATAAGTACTCATTGTATGCAAGTTTTCATGAAAATATCTTAAACCGCGTGGACGTGTATAGGGCACAGCATACAGACAGACAGACAGACGGACAGACAGACTGACAGACAGACAGACAGACACCAAACGAGAAAAAGGCGGATTCGGCATCAGAAGGGTCCAAAACGGATAGAAAACTTGAAATGGGTCGAAAATATTGAATGTACAAACAAACACTCCATTCTTATTTATATAGATTTCCATTTTATTTACTGTGGTGTATTTTTCTCTCGGGTTTGTGCGGTTCACTCAAATTAGGAGGCGATAAATCATAACTTGAAATTTGTTCTGTTACTAGAGCTTCAATTATGATTTCTGTATGTCTCTATTTTACGATTTTGACAAATGTGACAGCTGTTTTCAAGTTGGCAGACAAAGTAGCTGCATTTAAAGTCAAACTGAAGTTGTGGGGACGGCGCGTGAACAGAGGCATTTTGGACATGTTTCAAACATTAGCGGGGGTTTTAGGCGAGACAGCCTAAACATTAATTCTCCCAGTTGGTGCACGATCATATGTCTTTGCTTTTAAAAGAGTTTGATCACTACTTCCCAACCACAAAAGACGAACTAGTAAGGAATGGATCCGCAACCCATTTGTCAACAAATCAGGCGAATCTAGCATGTCTGTGCAAGAAGATCAACTGCTGGAGATTGCAAATGAAGGCGGCCTTAAAACTACGTTCGAGACAACAACTCTGCCTTTGTTCTGGATTAAAGTCATGACGGAATATTCTGAGATTGCCACCACAGCACTTAAATCCCTATAGCCATTTCCGACAACCTATCTGTGTGAAGCGGGGTTTTCTGCAGTGACAGCAATAAAACAAAACAACGGAATAAACTGGACATAAGCAACACACTTCGGGTGTCATTGTCTCCTATTACCCCCAGATGAAACCGTCTCATTGCAATGAAACAAGCTCAGGGTTCTCATTGATTTACCGTTCTAGTGAGTTAAAATGTTAAATCACTTTATATTCATTTTTTGGTGTAACTGTATTTTATTTTGAAGGCATGTTTAAATACAATTAAATTAAAATTATTAAATCAAAACAATCTAAAATATAATAATCCCCCCCCCCCGTCAGGGGGCCGCGTTAAAATTATCAAACGATGATCCGGTCCGCGGCTATAAAAAGGGTGGTGGAATCTGGTGGAAAAGTTTCCGCAGATTTCAAATCTGTTGAAGATATATTCAATTTAGATATATTCAATGAAGATATATATTGAAGATAGGGGGTTACCTTATGATATAGTTTATCGTCATTTTGGCAAGGCGTATCACGTTTAATCTAATTGGTGTTGACCAATAAACTATCATCTATCAATTTGGAATTCTTTGTTTGAAATCTTGTGTTGAAGTGCTGCAACCGCATTAGAAAAACAAGCCAACTAACTTTACGTAAAGAATAAGTTTCAAGTATTTAAATTACTTCGCAAACCAACACCACGGGCAACGCCGAGATGTAAGGTAGTAAACTGGTGTAAAATTTTCCCCAGATTTCAAATCCGTTGAAATTTTCAATCTATCTTTAACAATTCCGACTATAGTAAAACGAACTTTCCAATCTTAGTCAATATGTTTTTTTATTTTTTTGCTCTCATTCGCTCAAATGGAATAAGGCAGGAAATGTAATCTGTTTATTTTTTTTAACGCGAAGGGCAGAAGATGCAATCTGTTTATTTTTGGAAGGAGAAAGTTCTTGGTGACGTCACAATCTGTCTTACGAAAATATAACACATATATTTAATTTTAAAATTATTTATTTAGAGAAAATCATATTTTTAGGTATCGATATAAAGTGAAATTTTCCGCAGATTTCAAATCTGTTGAAATTTTTACTCGATCTTTAACGGTCTAGTAGATAAAAAAAAGAACTAAGTGACTCCAGTTAAAAGATTATTTGTTTTTTACGTCTGGCTGGAAAATCATTCCTCTGAGCAAAATCAAAACGGAAACGAAAAAAATAAATTTAGAATCTGTGACAGCAGGTGTTGCTTCTATGCTGTTGCATTCGATAATGATTAAATTTCATTAAATTCATTTTAAAATGTTCTCGATTGAATTTTTAAATTCGACTCAGCCCTAAAATTGCAAAAAATTCGGACTACCTGTGTGCCAAATCCCATTACTGTAAATGCCATAGATTCGTCAGGACTTTGATCACAAGAAACAAACAAACACTTCCTTTTATAATATTAGAGACAATGAGTTTAGTAATTTCGAACATAGGCCTGATAACAAATACAAATACAAATATTGACGACCAGCTACAGGCTCAAGCCCAACAAGGTTGGTCCTTTGTTAATGAATTCCCCAATTCACACTGACTATCCTATCGTATCTTAAATTCGTACACTCCCTTTGAATTAACTATATATTCTGGCAACGCGTTCCATTCGTCTATTACCCTATTAAAGTAGTAGTTTTTCAATAAATCCCGATTCAAATGTGTCTTATTCAATTTATACCCATGGCCCCTTGTTTTGTTATCCTTATTGAAATTTAAGCCCTCTGTGTCCCCTTGTTTTACCAACTTGAAAAACTGAATCAAATCCCCCCTCCTTCTTCTTCTTTCCAGTGTATACATGTTTAGCTTACTTAAACGTTCCTTATAGTCGAGATTTGCTATCCCCTTTATTATTTTTGTAGCCCTGTGCTGAACCCTTTCAATTAATTCTATATCCTTTCTCATATATGGAGCCCAGAATTGTACAACATATTCTAGATGTGATCTTAGTAAGCCCTTATATAACGGCAAGATTATATCTTTATCCCTTGAAGTTACAGTCTTTTTAATATACCCCAATAACCTATTAGCCTTTTCACCCGCAGCTGAACATTGGTGACCCATTTTAAATCCCTGTGAATTATCACCCCAAGATCCTTGACTGTTTCTCCCTCCTTTACCTTTACTCCCTGCAGACAGTACTCGGCTCCTCAGTTCCTGTAACCCATATGCAGAACTTGATATTTCCCTACATTAAATGACATACCCAACAAAACGATGTCTATAATAGTAATTCTAATGTAACTGTCACAAGAAATGGATGCATTTGCTGTTAATCAAAATTTTTCAATGCCCATGAACTGTGAAATGTAATTATAATTCTGTACCTCAGGGGTAAACTATCGTAACTGACATTTGAAAAATTATACAGTATAGAGAACAAGTCATTTTAAATGGCTTTTTCTTAACATTAAAAAAGATAGATGCTTTAAAGTCAAATAAATGGTTGCTTACTTACAACTGTTTAAATTCCACTTACTATACCCTACAATCGAAAAATTTGCATATACGATACTTCTACTATCAGGTACAGAATACTGTATATACATACCTATGTTTTCGAATTAAAAAAAAAAAAAGTTAATCGTAATCTTGAAAATGTGCATTGTCTATTGAATAAGGTGCTCAGAACAGTTAATTGCGAATCATTAATAAAATCTCAACTGTGAAACATGTTGTAACGAACTGAGCACTACACGATATTGCAAGTAAATGTGGATACTTCTCACGCATGCGCAGTGGAGTGACGTCACAGATCACTGGGTGAGAAACCAACGAATCAGCGGGCTTAAAATTGAAAACAACGAATCAGTGAGCCTAAAATTTCCTCCATGTCTTCTAATCCAGTGAAGGTTGGTAATATGCGACCGGGTACCCCGAGTTTGTGTTCCTCTATCCGTCCAATCTAGAGGGGCACGATTAAAGTGCTTTCGACAACATGTGAATTGGACTGCGTCTGATTGGGCAATCGTTATGTTCAAGATTGAGTCGAGATTTACTCTGGAGCCAGATGAAAAACGTGTAAGGGTCCGGAGAGAACACGTCACACGCAATCGGCCGCATAACATCATCGAGCATCACGCATTCCGAGGTGGAAGCAACATGGTGTGGGCCGGGAATTCGTTGGGATATTGCACCGACCTGCACATCTATAGACGGGGTTCTGCGACAGCTGTCCAGTATCCGAATGAAGATCTAGAACCCACTGTGAGATTGTACGCTGAAGCAGTTGGTCCTTCTTTCGTTTCAATGGATGATAATGCGTGTCCCCATAGACCTGGTATCGTCGACGACTACCTGGAGAATGAGGGAATTGGAAGTTGTTGAAAAAGAAATGTTGGTTTTAATAATAATTTCCTACTTCCAAATGTTTTATGAAAAAAAAAATACAAAAAAAAGTGACATTATTTGGATCGAATTTGCGAAAAAAATGAAATTGTTAAGGAGTTAAATATACTAAGTGAAAAGAGAATTTAAGGGCTAGAAATGTAAACTAAAGCAAATCATATGTGCGGTAGAAGTATAAAAAGTAAAAACAGCCTTATTATTTAGAAAGGGAGTTTTAATGACGTATGAATCTTAAAAAATATGAAATATTAAAACAAATATTGAACTGAAATTATACATATTATATCATTAATTCTGAATTCAGCATAAATTTCAAACTTCCTACTTACAAGAATGGAAATAAATACAATTAAATCCACTCATTTTTTTCTTAAAACAATAAAGTTATTTTAAGTATAATAGTAGAGGAGTGCATTGTTTCCTGAGCATTGAAATTTCTACTTCATTGTTACCCAAACATTGTTGCGCATGTAAAATGTATTGTTTTAAAAATATTTCGTCATTCATGTTATATCTTTCGAACTGCTAACTTGCGTCTTTTAAAGCTGTGATCAAGTGATATTAATATACGTTTGATTAAAGCGATTTTTTGTTGTAGAGGAGTTTTCCGCTGCAATTTATTTATAAACAGTACTTTTCAGTGCTACCTACGTCAATTTTACCGACGTTTTTAACAAACAGTACTTTTCAGTGCTATTTACGCCATTTTTATAGACATCTTATTCACCTTTCAAGATGTTGGATTGGATCGAGAAACAGATGTAAGTGTGTAATCTATTCCTTATATCTTCCTTAAATTACTTATTTGTGTGCCTTTCGGTGTCTGTTAAAATTACGTTTTTTCATAAACTGTTGGTTTTAAATACATATAATGTGTCCTTTCTTTACTGGAAAATTAATAAATACCGACCTGCTATTTCAGAAGGAAGTTTCGGGAAAAGCGAAGCCAGAAGAAAAAGGCAAAAAAGGAGGCCAAAAAACAGAAAGAACAACCCTACGTTGAACGCGACTACCTCGCAGAGTGGAATGCTGAACACCCTAATGAATTCATGGACTTGCGCTTGCGTACCATCGAAGACGAGATGGCAGAAAGAGCCCTACTTGCTGCTGCAGAAGCTGTTGACGCACCAGCCGCAGATCCTGCCACAAATCTTTCAGATGATACCAAAGGAGTCTCAGACAATTTTGTCTTGACGTCTCAGTGGTACTAACCATCGCATAAATAGAGTCACGGCAGAGAAAAACATCAATCTAAACCAAATGGACTGTGGACTCGCCGATTTTGACCGAAATAATGCCATCAATACAAGCAACACAGAACTGGAGTACATAGAAATTACTTAGAAAACGTTCCGACGAAAACTTTAAAAGCTGACTTTTAAGAAATTTGATTTATCAACAATTATTTTTGGAGCATCTGTATAATCACCTCTTTTACTTTTATTATTCGAAAAACCTAAAAGCACATTCCATGAAATATCTTATTTATAAACTCAATAAAAAGTACTTCCCTCCATTATGTTTGTATTCATTGCTTCATTTTCATATATTTACCTCATATTTAAGATTCTTCTTTCCTCGGGATGCAACACCAATCAAAACTGTTCAAGTAACTTAAAATTTATTTCAGGCCCACAAATCCTTTCCTTACGAAATTTTTTTAATAAAGTTCCATAAAATTCAGTAGAGAAACAAAATTTAGTTTCGATAGGGAGAAAATTCTGCAAGATTTGTTTAGAGAACTAACAAACTCCTATTCTATAGAAATTTATAAGTATAGAATTATACACAAAAGCAAAATTGAGAAACAAGATATGAACTTCTATATAATTAATTCTATGTAATTCTAGAGAGGTTTCTACAGACATTCAATAGATTTCTATAAACTTTTCTTTATACAGCTTTTAGAAAACGGTTTCTACCGACATTGTATTGAGATATATTTAGATCTTGTCCATAGAGAGCTTACTTTATAAAGCTTAGAGCAAAAATATTTGCATATAGCTATAAAAAAATTTGCTTTATCTATAAACAAAAAATGAGCTTCTATAGAATTAATTCTATATAATTCTAGAGAGGTTTCTACAGACATTCAATAGATTTCTATAAACTTTTCTTTATACAGCTTTTAGAAAAAGGTTTCTACCGACATTGTATTGAGATTTCTTTAGATCTTGTCTATAGAGAGCTTACATTATAAAGCTTATAGCAAAAATATTTGCTTATAGCTATAAAATTTTTTTTGCTTTAGCTATAAACAAAATATGAGCTTCTATAGAATTAATTTTATATAATTCTATAGGTTTCTACAGACAATCAATGAATTTCTATAAACCTTTCTTCATACAGCTTTTAGAAAAAGGTTTCTACCGATATTGTATTGAGATTTCTTTAGATCTAGTCTATAGAGAGCTTACTTTATAAAGCTTATAGAAAAACGGACTATAGTTCTGTAGGATATATATATATATATATATATTTCATAACAACTGAAGTTATAAGCCTGCAGTCGTGACGGAGTAGCAAGAGTGGTATTAGGCAACCGGATGAGGATGATCCATTGGTGTGGAATGTAATGCTGGTTCCTCAAATGGTGAGGCAGAAATTCTAAAAAGATTCTTTATTACATAAATAGCAAACTAATAACGTATGGAGGTTGTTGAGGGTACGAAGTTTAGGACGGCTCTGAGAGCTCCCTATTCCAAGGGGCTCAAGGAAAAAGTACATAGTTCACATGGAACTCGCCAGAGGGATAAGAATTAAAAGAAAGACCAAAGGATCACTGGATCTTGCAAGAAATTGCATTGGTAGAAGTCGGTAGTTAAACGAAGGAGTAATTTGATCTTAGACAGATGATTTGAAAGAAAAATGTTCGTGGGAGGTCAAAAATACAGCGAGGTCCTGAGGTCACAAGGGGTAGGAAGATATATTGACCTATTGAACAAAAGAGAAAAAATACTGAGAGGAAACTGGGAAGTTAGGGGACGGGTCTAGGGTGAGAATTGTAATAAGTGGTTATTTTTAGGTATCGTATCCATATATATCTACTACCCTACAATAATGGACCGGACAGCAAGATGTGATGGTATAAGGGGAAAAATACACAAATACGGAGGATGGTCACACACGTGCTGCAATTACACTAGCAATCCTTCTGGGCATACATCAAACAAGGTTTGAAACACAGCTATGTGGTTTAGGTCGGGACCCTGAGCAGGCTAGAGAACACGTTTTACATCCATATCTCGATACCATTGCTTGACAGAGGCTGCAATATGACATGGAGCGTTGTCGTCCTGGAAGTCACAACATTCTTTCGTTTTAATGGAGGATAATGCGCGTCCCCGTCGTCGACGACTACCTGGATAGTGATGGGGATTGCGCATATGATTTGGCCGGCGTACTCGCCCGACCTTAATCTCATTGAAAATCTTTAAGATATCCTCAGCCATGCTGTGTCTGCACGTTTCCCACCCCCAGAAACTCTCACAGAGTTGAAAACTGCTCTACAGGAGGAATGGCGAGTTACCGATAGTTGGATGCTTAAAAGTTTTATTGTTCCATCTTTCCTCACAATTGATTTCATCGTTGGTCTTTTCTGTAAACAAGCTTTTGAATATTGCGTACAAGCACTTGAAAGTCATAAAAACAATTACAGTTAGGGTATTAAAAGAAAAAGTCATATTTTTAAACTTTTTCCATATTTTCCAAGCTGTAAATTTGTTAGTAGACTGGAATTCATAGAGTTCCATACCGTAGGAATATATTTGGGCGCTGACTTGAACCATTTTCTCTTATGTTTTGAGCATGTGGATATGTTGAAGGTAAAAAACACTGGAAATTATCCTTTGGAAGTTTTGCAGAAATCCTAAAAAGTAAAGGAAGTATTAGTTACTTAATTTTAACACGAATAAAAGTTACGATTTGAAATATGCAGCTATCAAGGGATTTTAAGTAATTAACACTTTCTCTGCCAATCTCGAGCGAACGCGTGGCTTGGATTGATGTCTCAGTCGCCAGTCACGCGTTCGCGTGGGAAGAACTGAGCCAAACCTTTATTCTCAACTTCATTTGGCATTATGTTAGGTATGTCTACTGGTACTGATGATAGCATTCGTTTTGTATCAACTTAATAGCTATTAGATCAGTTTACATAAGTTTTTGTAATTTTATCTTCTGTATTAGTCATATCTAAAAAGAGATAATGACAAACTTATTAAATTTACTAATTCCTATTCGATTTACTAAAGTAGATAAGAGCTAATATAAATGAGATAAAAAACTTAAAACATTACCAATAAAAAAAAGCAAAAATTAGGTGATCCAAATGGATTAATAGCTATTTTGGTGGAGTAAAGCAGTGGTCCCCAACCCCCGGGCCGCGGACCGGTACCAATCCGTGAATCAAATAGTACCGGGCCGCCCAAGGAACATTAAATTATTTCCATTTTATTTACTGTGGTGTATTTTTCTCGTGTTTGTGCTGTTCTTATCTATGAAATTTCCACTAAAATTAGGAGGCGGTAAATCAGAACTAGAAATTTGTTCTGTTACTAAAGCTTCAATTATGATTTCTGAATTCTCTATTTTCCAATTTTGACAAATGTGACAGCTGTTTTCAAGTTGGCAGACAAAGTAGCTGCATTTAAAGCCAAACTGAAGTTGTGGGGACGGCGCGTGAACAGAGGCATTTTGGACATGTTTCAGACATTAGCGGGGATTTTAGGCGAGACTGAGCTTAAACGTTCATTTATCCAGTTGGTGCACGATCACCTGTCTTTGCTTTTAAAAGAGTTTGATCGCTACTTCCCAACTACAAAAGACCCACGAACTAGTAAGGAATGCATCCGCAACCCATTTGTCAACAAATCAGGAATATCTAGCATATCTGTGCAAGAAGATCAACTGCTGGAGATTGCAAATGAAGGCGGCCTTTAAACTACGTTCGAGACAACAACTCTGTCTTTGTTCTGGATTAAAGTCATGTCGAAATACTCTGAGATTGCCACCACAGGACTTAAATCCCTATTGCCATTTCTGACAATCTATCGGTGTAAAGCGGGGTTTTCTGCATTGACAGCAACCAAAACAAAACTACGGAATAAACTGGACATAAGCAACACACTTCGGGTGTCATTGTCTGTTATTACCCCCAGATGAAACCGTCTTGTTGCAATGAAACAAGCTCCGGGTTCTCATTGATTTAGCGTTCTAGTGAGTTAAAATGTTAAATCACTTTATATTCATTTTTTTGTGTAACTGTATTTTATTTTGAAGGCATGTTTAAATACAATTAAATTAAAATTATTAAATCCAAACAATCTAAAATATAAACAATCTCCCCCTCCCCCTCATCGGGCCGCGTTAAAATTATCAAACGATGATCCGCTCCGCGGCAATAAAAAGGTTGGGGAGCACTGCTGTAAAGTATAAAGGACAATTGAAAATAAACTCAAAAAGTTTCAACTGAAATAAACGTGTTTATTAATAAAAAACCCGCATCAATGATCAGTAATATATACTCTAAGACATCTTAAAAACGTTGCACCTAGAAGGAATTGTCGGAATGCAATGAAATTTACAAGGTTTGTAAAGTGTTTATGGATGAGTGAATGATAAAATATGAGACTGAAATATGCAAACTTTATTGTGAAAAATTAAAAAAAGTGGTATCATTTAGCATGGCGTAGACCGCCATTATTCCTAATGCAACATGTCAAGCCCCTTGGTAGTGAATCAATCATGCAGGCTCTTTATGAAGTCCTGCGACAGTTTAGCCCATGCTGCTTGAACCCTCTCACGTAGTTCTAGCAGATTAAGCGGTGAGGGTGGAGTGGTGACATCTCGTCCAGTGGCATCACATACATTCTCGATCGGGGACAGGTCCGGCGAGTATGCCGACCATGGTAAGATATCATTGTGTCGTAGATAAGCCCTAGAGACGGCAGCAATATGGGGTCTAGCATTGTCTTGTTGAAAAAGCGGGTGAACCTGGGAGTTCAGGAATGGGAGCGTTAATGGCTGTAAAATGTCTTGTACATAACGCTGGTCTGTCAAAGAGCCCGTAACGAATACCAAAGCTGATTTAGTATCATACGCAATTGCACCCCACACCAGGTCTTCTGCACGTGTGATGTTGCACAAAAAACCCTGAATCTTGGCGCTGAGTACGTTGCCTCAACATACGGATTCAACTGTCGCCTCCACCCAGACAGAAACAGGATTCGTCAGTGAAGATTACTCGATACCATTCGACGTCCCATGTCCGTCTTGCACAACACCATTCCAGTCTTTGACGACGATACAATGCTGTTAAAGGCAGCCGTCGTAGCGGTCAACGTGAGTTTAGTCCTTCGCCGTGAAGTTGTTGACAGATGGTGCGATCACTTGTAGGATGTGATCGAGAGATGTTCCCATTGCCCATTATATGTCCGCAACAGTGGCTGTAGGATCAGTGCGCGCATGTCATACAACACGTCGATTCTCTCTCGATCTGGTTTCTCTAAGCCTTCCTGAGTCTGGTTGACGCTGGCATGTGCCTTGTTGTATCCAACGCTACAAAAACATGCAACAATAACATCGCTACAACCAATATGTTGCGCAGTCCGTCTATTAGTACATTCAACTTCTTGAAGGCCAATTACTCGGCTTCTGTCAAACTCTACCAGCTGCTTAAATTGCTTGCGAACTTTTTCCGAGGTATAACTCAATGAGAAACGATGTAAGCAACACAGCAGCATCAGTCGAAATGAATTTGATGCGCTTCTGTTCTTTTCCGCCCCGGTATGTAGTGTGTTTGAGAGCTGCCTGAGCGTGGCGCATGCTCAAACGAATCTGAAAATTTGATCATTTGCATCTCCAACTCAGATGTACCACTCATACGAATTTCCTTTAAAATGGTCTACTCCTTCCAGGTGCAACTTTTTTTTGTGGTCTAAGGGTGTATTTACAAATACAGTTAACGTTGATAAAAGCCAAAACAACAATTAAACAAGTTCATATTTTTCAAATGAATGAAATAAAGATGGTATCAGATTCTATGCATTATTTGTGAAGAAAAATGAAAATGAAATTAATCCACAGCAGCATAAATTAAAGAAAATCGAGGACTTCTCTTCTTTGCATAAATGGTTAATAAGTACATTGGAATTACCTACATTATTATCTACAGGTTTGAGATCCAACCACTGTCCTGTATGTTGGGACATTTGCGCATTAAATCTGCCGTGTCTCAACTGTCCTTACATTGGCTTGATTTGGTAGTTTGGAGAGTGTGATACCAGCTTAATTTTTACCCCGTGTTCTAGCCATGGCTCAAAACTATGAGGTGTTGTCCACGAATTCTTCTCTTCAGGATGGATCATAGATCCTCATCAATAGACCACCTTTTTGTTGCGTCAGTGCGACGTCAATTCAACTATCTACCTACATAGCACTGGAGACCAGTTTGGAACTGATTTTAGCACCATCTTCTGGCCACTAGATGGCATTTTTGACGTGAATACAAACCACCAGGGGTGTGTTAAATGTTATAATCTTTAATTAAATAAATAAACATTAACCATTTGGTGTATAGGTACTATAAAGGTTGAACGAGTTGAAATTTAAAACTTGTTGAAGCGTATAACAAATAAATAAATTTATTTTACTACCGTTGGGGGAAATAATTTGAATTAAAACACGATCAGAGATGCATTAGTTATAAATTACATAAATACCCTCGATAATCTCCATTCAAGCAAAGCAACGAAAAATTATTATCGAAATGAATAAACCGGTTTTAATACTACCCCGTATGAAAACTCCTATCAAATTGCCATTAAATCATACAGCGGTGACATGGAGAACGAGCCTTTTTTGTCCTCCCGAAATTGAAGAGTAATAACTGTGGCCTGAATTTTATTAAACGATAGTTTTGGAGACACCGAACGCTTAATGACATTCATTACTGTCTAGTCAGCTTTAAAGTTCCCTTTTTTTGTTTATAATTGGTCAATTTGCAGTATTAAATTTCCCGGAAAGAATGCTGTAGGCTGACATTTATCCGATAATGCTTTTATTTGAAGACGTGGAATTTTTAATTTTTTCCCTCAAAACATTAAGGGAGAGAAGGTAAATGCCAAGAAATTAAATATTAAAAAATCGCCTTTGGATCGAGTTTCGTGTTGGTTACACGTTATTAATAATTTACAATTTCTTCCCCTTCCAATTTAAGTGTCTAGTGTAGACAACTATTTTCACCACTCACCTTATTTTAAGCTAATACTTCTACAGACTAGCGACGCTACTCAAAAATGTTAATTAAAAAAAAGTGCTTAAAGTTTGAAAATGTTTAAATAATATTTTTTTAATCATAAATATATGGAATTAGTTCTCGCATGAATGTTACAGGATTTCGTGTTAGTTACACATTTATAATTTTAGAATTATTTTACCTTGTTTCTGATAAGGCAGAGCACAATTTCAATTCTCGGAGTTAGCTCTTTCAATTTATTGAAACACACACAAAAACAAACAAGCGCTAAATACTTTTAAAATTAGCACAAGTCCTAATCTTCTTAGATAATAACGAAACACCTCTTGAGGAACAACTGTCAATTTTAAAAAGTGGAATTATTAACCCTACAAGTGGTTTAGACGAGATATCTCGTCCAACTAGGTCCGAAATTTTATTATTATGACAATATTTCATCATTTTTTTTTGTGGTAACCGGTCTAGATCTGGTCACTTTTCTTCTAATGACGAGATATCTCGCATCAGTCAGTCAGTTAGTCTAGTCAGTCAGTTTTCTTGTCAGTTTTAGTCTAGTCTAGTCAGTTTTGCTAATGACGTGAAACATCGTCGAATTGCAATCACTAGAAGGGGTAACCGTCTGGACATAATTAATGAGCAATATTTCCGAATAATGTTGTGCCAAATTTACCCATAAATATTACATATTGATAGAATAACAACATCGATTGATTGAATGAATCCCAGGAAAGATTCTGTAGGTCACAACATGTTAGACGTCATGCAGGGGAAAGTACAGGTTGCATAACATATGTATCCGTATGAACTGTTCAGAGGTTTAAAATTCAAGAACTGAGATGGAACAAAAATTTTAATCGGTACAATATTTAAAGAATAAAGAAACGCCATTTTAAATAACAGTGCGAAGCAATTTGGAAACATCAACATATACTCTCATGTTTCTTATGAAGGGAACCCAATTTAATTGTTGTATTTCTGCAAGAATGAGCATCCTGCTGATCCTCAGCAATAACAAGTCGAGTCCACTGTCAGAAAAACACGCAGCGGTAAAAAAAAGACGTATCTCTGCAGCTGAAGATAAAAATTTCTGGGCTCCTGGCCATGGAAAAAGGCCGTTTGTCTTCCGCCATGCGCGAGATCAAATAGGAGTGTCGGCCGCAGATCGCATTCTTCGGAGCCATTGGATGCAACACATTATTACGCCGCGCTATCTCCACGTCACTGTGCTGCTTATTTCCGCGATAGGACGTCGTTTTCAGCCTCTTTATTTCTTATCCTTCCATGAAATACAGTTTGAAATAATCTGTTGGAACATTTCAGTATCCCAAGAGATGAATTATCTGTGGCGTTATGTTATTCTATTTCAGAATCCTGGATAAATATTTCTTGTTTAATCTTCAGAACGTCACAATATTTCCGAGTAGTGTAATTTTGCTTCTGCGCAACACATATATTTACTCCATAAATATACACATATAACGGCTGAAAGAATTGTATGGAACAAGAAGGCCACAACTGGTTAAAAGTCATGCAGATAAGATTGCCCGTTGTTGCTGAACGTACATATACGAGTGAACACTTCAGAGCCCTTCTCAAAACGACCCTTCACAGATATGCGGAAGTCGACTGACCCAAGGTTGACAGCCATCTTGATAGAGACGCACCATGTATGTGTTTTCATTGTTGTCGGTCTAGAGGAAGTTTAATTTAGGAACCGGCTGAGTGCCCATGTGAAGTTCCGTGAGAGTGTAGCAGGGCTGTAAAGAACATTGTTAAATTCTTTTTGAGGGAAAGCATTTAATTAAAAAAAGTAATAACCAGGGACAAGACAAAATCAAGCATACTTATAAAACACAAAGAGATGACTGTTGTACTAATTTTTGTAAAACAAACAACATATAGTGTATTGTTTTTTAAAACATGCATAAGTGAGAGGGGTGATAGTGGTAGTAGGTATGGGTTGTTGTGGATGAGTTGAAGTGGTTCCTTACTTACTAAAGTATTAGCAAGAGGACTTCAATAGCAATAACCCTAGGTTTCCCATTAAATGATTAAGGTGATCTTTTTAACAAGAGAACAAGAGACAAAATAATATGTTGATACGACCTGTGGTTTTCAAGATGACATCATCTGGAATTGTTTCCAGAATTGAGGAGAGTCCTTTTTTTTTGAAGAGGAAACCGGATTCGAACTTGGAGACCGATGAGAGTAGAGTCCTTGAATGTATTAGAAATGCAATGGGGACAGTGGAAGCGACGGCCACTTCCCAGTGTTTAGTTACAAAGGAGAAGTAATAGGGTTTGGCATTACTTCAGATGAAATAGCAGGTTTTTTTTTGAAGAAGATATTGGCCGGAGTATATTTGATTCAGACGACACAGAACTCAAGCAGGATGACTGAGAATGAATTGTTTTCCTTTATTTGAATAGGAGAAGGAATACCCGTTACTTCACCATAGTACCAGAGAGGATTCATACGTCCGTTATTTTTCTTTTGGTTTGAAAGGGCATGTACGTTGTTCGAATAAGGCAAACTCTTGTATAGAGATCCTTGTCGGAGTAGGACCTTCACGAACGTTACGCGGAAAAAAAGGAGAAGCCGCTCCGGGACGGTATTCCTAAAGGCCCTGACTCCTCGGTGATGTAGAACGGGTTGGAGGTAACTGTGGGATCCGCATATCTGAAGAAAATGAATGTTGAAAACAGGGAAACTCTTTCCAGACAAAAAAATCTGGATCCTCAAGATGGTTGAAAGGGATGCTCCGCGGGAGTTGATCTGGTTCCCTCGGTCAATCACTTCTTCTCTTGTGCAACCCCACAGTCACCCCGAAAATCCAAGCAGCAAAAAATTCACGTCTTTTGACGTTGGTGAAAAGTGAGAGTCTCAGGAAAATCACGCCAACACCTGTATTTATGGGATGAATGAAAACTGCGATTTTGTCGCCAATTATGTTGCCAAAATTCCATTTATGATGGTTTATCTCCATCCGAAATCCAGCCAGAAACCGCCAAGTGGCAACCCCACTTTGCGTCCTTTCTGGGTCTGAATGAATGAAATTGAATAAAGAGGACTATAAAATCAATCCTTCATCATATCGACTCGAAACAACTATCAAAATGACCATAAGGTCTTAAGGCACATTTTGACAGATGTTCAGAAGCCGTACGATCAAAATTGATGAAGTTAATTACCCTTTTGATAATTGGATCTATGAATGAAAGTTGGCAAGGGGTTGACCCCTAAATTTGCCCACTTTTTCTCGGAATCGGCCGGCTCTTCGACCGTTGTGGGAAGAAGGAATGCAAAGGAAATGTAGCCTGTAGCACTGTACTTTTCCGTTGGGAGAATGAGTGAGTTTCAGAAAGCGTTCTTTTCGGTGAGTTCTGGGGGTGAATCCATGAAAATTGGTGTTGTCTGTGTAATTTTTAGGTTCGTTGTAGGTGCGGTGATGATTATGAATGTAACGTTTTCAATTAACGTTACATCCTCCCCAAAGACACGGAAAGAAAACAATTTTGGAGGGGGGGGGTGATGATGATGAACGCATGAATCCAAGCATGATCGTGAGGTGAGCAACATAAGTAAATACAGGGGGTTACAAAAAGATGCGACATGTGCATCATTTGTTAAGTTCCATGTGCTGAGTGAAAGGATTGACAAAAATAATGGCATATATTGGTAACAATAAGATAAACACAATAAAGTACAACATACTTGGCATAAGGGGCAGGCAGTGGGCAAGACAACGTGAGTGGCAAAAATTTGTTGTAATAATGTAGCCTGTATGTGTTACAACAATCCAGTGAAGCAAATACCTTGCTAAAATTTATGCGTAAACTTGACACTGCGACAAGCCTGCTTAAAAGGAAAACAATTAAAAGGATATGTTGAAAAAAATTTTTAAATGATGGAAACTACATTACCAACAATGAAAGTGATGAGCGGTTCCACGAGGGAAATCTGGCCAGGTGACTCTGCATGGAACTTTGTACGACCAGCGTACAGTGCATAACGCAGTAATTGCCTGTAATGTATGGTGAATGATGATAAGGATTTTAGATCAGATTTTGATTTCCATCTAAATGATTTGTAGAAAGAAAGATTGAATCGAAATGGGCTCACTAATAAGCATGACTGGTCGCATAGTGTAGTGTTTACATAAAAATGCAAAAAAATTGGGAATATTTGGTAATTAGTCTGCACATGCGCATGTTATTAAAACACAGTTCAGTGATTCACTAATAGTTAAAAATTTTAGATAAACCATGAGGTAGTGAACCTTGAAAATATAATTAAAGTATGCACATACACAAACCATGGAGTTGGTAACTCCAAATTTGCATTAAAGGTGGTCGATAAAAATAGCTTTGGTATATAGATATGAATTAACACATTGGCAACAACATTGTCCACAGAACGCAATTCATATATAATGATTTTGGCATAAAAAATACACGTATATATGTTGAAGCCACTGGCATTTTAGTTCAGTGTTCAGGTAAGCACATGAAAGAACTATCTTTTGCACATGAAAACTCTGTTTTCCTAAGCCACTGGTATTTTCTTCAGTACTTAGTTAACAATATAAGATGACTTTGGCGTATCAACTTACGAGTTGCTGGCATTTTCCTCAGCACTCATGTGACAACTTAAAAAGTTATTGTTTACACAGAAACAATAAGTAATGTCCTATAACGTTTCGTTGCCAAACATAAAACAACAATATGCCAAATTCTAAACAATACACATGTACTATTAATAAAAAGAAATACCAGTGCCACTTCAAATTTTGTCGTATTTTTGATTGACTGTAGTTTACATAAAATGTAAACTCTTCACAGTCAAACAATTACTGCCTGTAGCCAAGAATTAATAATGCCAATTGACACATAATGTTGTAACAAAAAAACGTATATAAAGATACATTTGCCATTAATAAAAACAAAAATTGATATACCAAAGGAAGAACAAAATTTATGCTAATAGCATAATATGTATGTAATACAACAATTCAAAATTAATGTCCATTATGAAAAATGTTTAAAATTGTTGGTACTAAGTATGGGTTAAATATGTGAAACATATAGTTGTACCAGGAACGTATATAGGAGTGTTTGGTGGTGACATTACGAAACAAACTAAAATGTCACAACAGTCACATGCCCATAATTGTAATATCAGTAATGACCTAAAATGAGGACGTAAGTACCTCGGACATTAAATTTTTGTCAAAAGGGTAAAATAAAATATACATATTTTATTTTAAACAGTATTTGGTAAAATGGATTACGCAGATGATTTGGTACAAAGATATGCCAAATGACTTTGTGTCAACTTTAACAAGTAAAAGTTAGTTTTTGGTGTTATTTTCACCTCTGCATTACACCTTTTTGTAAAAGTGACAAGAACACGATGGGTGTGATTGATTGTTGCAAACATTTTGTTTGAACATACGACATATACACAAACTTAAAGTACCAAAAGTTACAATTCAATGTAATAACTGTTGAAAAATGACAACATTATTTGTGTGAATAAAACATGGTACTGACATGTAAATAATGTCCAACATTTGAGTTATAAGGGCGGGTAGTGTGCAAAAACCATATGGTGTTTAACGGTTTTAGAAATTGTAATCTTGAAAGTAAAGCCACTTGATGTAGCGTATGATATCGTTCACGAACATAATTGCTTACCATTGATTGATAAGTATGATATTATGACATGATAATGTAAATGACGGTAAAAATTGCACAAATTGATTGCACAGCCCTTGTACAACATGTACAACCAAACGTTGCGAAAGAAAAAATGATTGTGAAAATAATATACAAATATTATAGTGTGTAATCATCGAGATAGCTGCTGGATTTAAAAAAAACGAGGGGTAAAAGTAGACTCTTATCTCGATGACTGCAGTCATAACATTATCCAGATCACAACTTCTGGAACGTGCGTGGTCTCAGGTTATATGGTGCAGATGCATGTCCATTTCCTGACGATGATTGATCGTGATTGATCTCAATATTTTCTGTAGTATGACTCAAGTGTGTTAGGCGTGGAGGAGCAAGAACTAATCTATCAATGTGAATTTTAAAAGGTTTTCCGTTGGATTTTGTAATTCTTTGAATTGAAACAATGACGGGTGAATTTATTTTTGTAATAGTGTAGGGACCTTCATATTTTGGTCTATATTTATCTTTGGATTTTAAGTAAACATTGTCATTTATTTGAAAGATTCTGGTTTTTGAATGTGGAGATTGTCGTTGATAATTTGTTTGTTGGCTCTTCTGATTGTTATAGAATACTTTTCTATATACTTCTTGTAGAGCATCCAGAATTTGTACTAGGGAATAAGACTGTGACAAATTTTTTTTTTGAAGATTAACACTTTGATCATATGTATCGGTAATTAAGGAGAGATGTCTACCAAAGTGTACTAGATTGGGGGAATATCCAGTTGATTGATGAAATGCGCCATTATAGAGATTTTGGTGTATTCTGACTGCATTGTAGAATTTATGTCCTTGGCTTTGAAGAGCCGAAATTGTGGATTTGATTGACGTGTTAATTCTTTCACTAATGGCATTGGCTTGTGGTCTACCGGATGTGGTGTGACATAATTTTATGCCTAGAGTTGAATTAAAGGTTTCGAAAATGTCAGAAGTGAATTGGGTACCCAGATCCGTTAGGATAATGGCAGGTCTTCCATGGGTAGAAATATATGAGAAAAGAGAATTTATGACAGCATTTGATGTTATATTCATCAATGGGTACAGTTCAAGATGTCTGGAAAAATGGTCAATTATAGTTAAGATGTGCTGACCACTGGGAAATGGACCTACTAAATCCATTGAAATAACATCACCTGGATGTTTGGGTTTCATGGTGGGCTGAAAAGGTGCAGGGGGAATTGTATGTGGTTTCGATGTGATGCAGACTGTGCAGGACGCAACAAAGTTTTGTGTGTCAATATACATGCCTGACCAATAGTATCTAAGAGTAATGTACTCATATGTTTTTGAGATTCCAAAATGGGGAAGATGTGCTATTCTTAAAACTTTTTGTTGTAGGGATTTTGGGACGACAATTGTTGGTTGTTCTGAATCTTGGTTATCCCTAGTTTTGTCACTTTTGATGTGCATCAAGAGTTTTGTGTCAGGGTTAATGAAGTATTTGACATGGTTTTGTGAAATTTTCCGGTTCATGATCTGTTTGTAAATAAGGGATGTGTCCTTATCGGTGAGTTGTTCTCGAAGTAGGGTAGCATTAGAAATTTCAAGGAGTGGATCAACAACTGCTTTTGGAACCGTAGCAATTAGGTTGCACATTTGGGTTTCCACACTGTGTATATTTTTTACACTGATTGGGTTGGTTTGTACAATGGGCAGAGGTTCATTTGAGTGGATGATATTTGGGTTGTTGAGTAAATCATCTTGTTGTGGGGGTTCTTCAAGTCTAGAGAAGTAGTCTGGTAGGAGATTGGTTTTGCCAGGTACATGTTTGAATGTAAATGAATATTCACTGAGTAGTAATAACCAACGTGTAGTGATGTCTGCAGGAGAAGTGGTTCTTTTATAATGCTGAAGGGGTTTGCTGTCTGATAAAATGACAAAGGATCTGGCATATAAATAGTATTTGAATGATTCGACAGCTTTTACAATGACCATGAGTTCAAGCTTAATTGCAGGGTATTTTGATTCAGAATCTGATAATGACTTGGAGTAGTATGAAATGGGGGATAATTTACCATCAAATTCTTGCAAGAGCACAGCAGATATGGCATGTTTTGAAGCATCAGTGTTTAAGAAAAAGGTTTTCTCCCAATCTGGTTGTTTAACAAATGGTTGTTTGAAAAAGATTGATTGTAGTGATTGGAATGTGTTATTACATTCCTCTGACCAGTAAAAGTGTGATGAAGGACAAGTGATTTTGATTAGAGGGTGTACAAGTTTAGCGTAATTTGGGATGAGATGCCTATAGAATCCGCATAAACCAACAAATCGCTTCACATGTTTTTTGTTCTTTGGAGTTGGAAAAGATTTGATTTTAACAACGTTTGAGTTGATTGGGGTGATGACATGATCTGAAATATTGAATCCTAGGTAGTTGATTGTCCGTTGGTGGAAAGAGCATTTTGTTGCAAACAAGGTTAAGTTGTGTGACTTTAGAATTGACAGTAATTTGTCTAACTTCTCACAAGATTCATTGAATGAGTTTGAACAGATGATTATGTCATCTTGATAAGCAAAAACACCAGGGATAATTTCAAGTATAGAATCCATTAAAGCTTGAAATATAGATGCAGCAGTCTTAAGACCAAAGGGTAATCTATTTTGACGATAAGTGCCAAAAGGGGTTGTGAAAGCAAGTCGGTCTCTGTATTCTTCCGGTAAATTTATCTGCATGTAAGCCTGTTGCATGTCTAAAGTGGAGAAGTAGTTGAATTGTGCAATGTTCGAAATTATGGTTTGGATTTTTGGAAGAGGGTAGGAAGAGTGTAACAAAATTGAATTAATTACACGTAAATCGAGGGCTAAACGATATTTTTGAATACCAGATGAATCAACTTTCTTTTTAACAAGTAACATAGGAGAGGCCCATTCTGAAATATTTCGTGAAATCAATCCAGCTTCAACCATTTCATCTAACTGTGTTTTAGCTGTAGATGAAAGAGCAGCGGGAATAGGGAAAGGTAGTGTTTTGATCGGAAAGTTGCTTGTGAATTGCAAGTTGGGAACAATAGCATCTGTGTGTCCCATGGATTTCAAAGTTTTGGAAAAAGCCATCTTGTGTTTGGCTAGTAAGTCCTTAATTTTAAATTGTTCGTCATGAGATAAATGTGCTAGGTCAAAATCCGTAACATCAAATTCACTATGTCGCAGGGTAGTGATCTCCGGTGAGGCCTGTATGATGTTGACATTCTCATTGTTTACACAACCTATATTGTTTTTGTTTACATTTTCTAGGATATGTTCAATTTTGTGGATATGACCAATAGTTTGCGACTTATTTAAATGCACAATCCTTGTAGATTTGTTTATCAAAAAAATGTAGAAATGTTCAATATTGGACTGTTTGTTTTCGTTAGGTTTTGATTCGTAAAAAGAGTCAGAAGTCTCAAATGTGTTTTCGTCAAAACTGTGTTCCAGTACAAATTTATCGAAGTTTTCATCATTGCAAAACTGCACTTGTGCATAAAGTTCTTGACCAGGGTGGATGACGATTTTTCTTACCAATTTTGCAGGAAAAATTTTAGCAGTAGTTTTGAGGTGGGCATTGGTATCAGTTGTTTGCATATTGTTTAGATTTTTGGACATGTGATGAAATGGAATGGACAGATCTTTGATTTGAACAAGGTGTTGTGATAAGTTGATGGAAACAGAAAATTTGGTCATGAAATCACATCCGATGATACCATTAAATGTGGATTCATTGTCCATATCAATAACATAAAATGTATGTTTGAAGAAAAGTCTGTCAATTTTGAAGGATATCTCCACACAAGCTTTAAATTGGACGACGGAGTTTACTGTTGAAATTGTAACTCTTCTGGCTAAATTTTTGTGAGTTACGTCATATTTAATGAAATCAAAGAATTGGGAGGATATTAGGGAAATAGATGAGCCAGTATCGAAAAGAAAAATGCCAATATTATTTTTGAATTTAAGAGGAATATGTGGCAGAGATTTGTCAGATGATGAGACTGAGAATATATTCTCTTGGGTTATGGGAGAGCAATTAACAGAATTTTGATGACTATTATTTTCATAGAAATCAGAAGTTTGTGAAGCAGAATTTTTGGTTGGGATATTGACGCAATGGTCATGTGTACCAACAAAAGTCTGTGTGGAAACATTCATGGAGTAAGTTTTAGCAACTTTTGGAATGTTCAAAAGATAATGTTCAGAATTGGGTTTGTCAGTGACATGAGTGGTTTCTATTTTATCAAAACAATTTGACTCAGGAAGAGTTATGTTGTTTGGGTGAGTCAGAGGGGATGCTTTTTGTTTAGGTTGAGGAACGAACGCATCGCTTGCATTCCTCTCTAGTAGTTTGGGTGGTTTCGTCTTTGGTTTTGGCGGGATTGGCTGTGAAAGTTGCCACGACGATTTTGAAAATTGTGTTCTTTAGAGAAATCATTTTGGGGATTGTTGTTGTTGTTCATTCGTATGAACTGAAAGCAGTCTTTCATCACGTGGCCTAGTTTTCCACAAAAATGGCATGTGGGGTTTCTCTGGTTGCGGATTTGTTGGTAGGATTGTCCATTGAATTGGTTGTAGGGTCTAAATCGGCTTCTACCTCTTGAGTTTTGACTGTGATTTTGAATTTGTCTATAATTTTTGTCAATTGCAGTGACATGATTGACCTTCTTTATAGTATTTTTCTCATCAGCTAACTTATTAACTTCCTCTCTTAGAGCATTGACCTCAGCCAAAAGTTCTGGAGGGTTTTCATGAGTAGTGATTCTATTGAGGACAGTATTTTCGATGGAAATATCCTGTAAGTTTTGGGCTTTTTCGATGGCTGAATCATAGTCATTTGTGCCCGACTCCAAAAGTTTGAGTCGAATATCTGAGGGTAGGGCAGAAATGAGCTTGACATATTTTATGTTGTTGAGAGCTGATCTCTCATGAATTTCAGGATAAACTTTGTTTACCAACACATCGATTCTGTGAGCAAGATTCCGTATGGTTTCAGATGGTAACATAACAAGGGCATTTAAGTGATGGATGCTAGTAGCATTTGATTTTTGAGCAAAAAAAATAGCCAATTGGTCTAGAAGTTCATGGACCTTGTTGATCTTTTTAAGGTGTGATGATTCGACATAGAATCGTAAAGCAGCACCAGCTAGTTTGGATTTTACAAAAGTGAGGGCTTGTTCCTCTGACCAACCGTTAATTTTAATGGTGTCCAAAACCTGTTCCTTGAAGAAACACAATGTGGTTGGATCACCTTCATAAGGGGCAATTTGTATGGAGAAGTTATTTGTCTTTTTAGACATATTGAAAATTTGGACAAGGACCCAAAAATTACTACAAAATAATGATAACAAAAATCTTAACTAAATAGTATAAAATGCACAAAAATAGAACTTCTTATCTGTCTATAGGATGGGTATCTGATCAGTTGTTATTTGAGTTGTTTATTTATAAGATCAAGAAATCTCAAAGCAAATCAACAGTTAAAGAAAGTGAACAAAAAAAAACACGTTATTTTAAGTAAATAACAATTTTGAGTGTCATTTGAAAATCAAATAATCAGATAACCATGGCATAATAAATTTGAACAGTAGCTTAATTTAAAATGAGAGCATGAAAATAAAGTTTTTGAGGTGTATGGTAATACAATCATGCAGAATCATTAGAAATAATTTTTATGCATGAAATATCAGATATTAAACATGAAGTAATTCTCAAAGAATTCAAGAAATCACCTTGGGAAAGGTCACGGTACCAAGTGTACTAATTTTTGTAAAACAAACAACATATAGTGTATTGTTTTTTAAAACATGCATAAGTGAGAGGGGTGATAGTGGTAGTAGGTATGGGTTGTTGTGGATGAGTTGAAGTGGTTCCTTACTTACTAAAGTATTAGCAAGAGGACTTCAATAGCAATAACCCTAGGTTTCCCATTAAATGATTAAGGTGATCTTTTTAACAAGAGAACAAGAGACAAAATAATATGTTGATACGACCTGTGGTTTTCAAGATGACATCATCTGGAATTGTTTCCAGAATTGAGGAGAGTCCTTTTTTTTTGAAGAGGAAACCGGATTCGAACTTGGAGACCGATGAGAGTAGAGTCCTTGAATGTATTAGAAATGCAATGGGGACAGTGGAAGCGACGGCCACTTCCCAGTGTTTAGTTACAAAGGAGAAGTAATAGGGTTTGGCATTACTTCAGATGAAATAGCAGGTTTTTTTTTGAAGAAGATATTGGCCGGAGTATATTTGATTCAGACGACACAGAACTCAAGCAGGATGACTGAGAATGAATTGTTTTCCTTTATTTGAATAGGAGAAGGAATACCCGTTACTTCACCATAGTACCAGAGAGGATTCATACGTCCGTTATTTTTCTTTTGGTTTGAAAGGGCATGTACGTTGTTCGAATAAGGCAAACTCTTGTATAGAGATCCTTGTCGGAGTAGGACCTTCACGAACGTTACGCGGAAAAAAAGGAGAAGCCGCTCCGGGACGGTATTCCTAAAGGCCCTGACTCCTCGGTGATGTAGAACGGGTTGGAGGTAACTGTGGGATCCGCATATCTGAAGAAAATGAATGTTGAAAACAGGGAAACTCTTTCCAGACAAAAAAATCTGGATCCTCAAGATGGTTGAAAGGGATGCTCCGCGGGAGTTGATCTGGTTCCCTCGGTCAATCACTTCTTCTCTTGTGCAACCCCACAGTCACCCCGAAAATCCAAGCAGCAAAAAATTCACGTCTTTTGACGTTGGTGAAAAGTGAGAGTCTCAGGAAAATCACGCCAACACCTGTATTTATGGGATGAATGAAAACTGCGATTTTGTCGCCAATTATGTTGCCAAAATTCCATTTATGATGGTTTATCTCCATCCGAAATCCAGCCAGAAACCGCCAAGTGGCAACCCCACTTTGCGTCCTTTCTGGGTCTGAATGAATGAAATTGAATAAAGAGGACTATAAAATCAATCCTTCATCATATCGACTCGAAACAACTATCAAAATGACCATAAGGTCTTAAGGCACATTTTGACAGATGTTCAGAAGCCGTACGATCAAAATTGATGAAGTTAATTACCCTTTTGATAATTGGATCTATGAATGAAAGTTGGCAAGGGGTTGACCCCTAAATTTGCCCACTTTTTCTCGGAATCGGCCGGCTCTTCGACCGTTGTGGGAAGAAGGAATGCAAAGGAAATGTAGCCTGTAGCACTGTACTTTTCCGTTGGGAGAATGAGTGAGTTTCAGAAAGCGTTCTTTTCGGTGAGTTCTGGGGGTGAATCCATGAAAATTGGTGTTGTCTGTGTAATTTTTAGGTTCGTTGTAGGTGCGGTGATGATTATGAATGTAACGTTTTCAATTAACGTTACAACTGTCTACCATCAACGTCTGTTTAGTTCGTTATCCAACCTGGATCTTGCACGGAATCATCTCGACACTCACTCTATCTTTTTTTTTACCGAAAGTCACATGTGTGAGTAGTTTGTGTCCCGAGATATATATATCACAACGTCACCATATATGTTATTATATTTACCTTAATGCTCAGTTTTACGTACATTTTAAACTTCGTAGCTGTTTTAACGCTCAATGTGCTGGTATGAACGAGGTATCTCGTCATTAAGAGAAAACTGACTAGATCTCTATGGACTTGATATCTCGTCCTTACCCTCCTGGTGGTTTATCTTCGTTTCGAAAACTGCCCTAAAGCCTCCAATTTAGCCTCTGGTGCAAAAACATGTTCCAAACTGTCATCACTCTGGGCAAGGAACATTTTATTTTACCTATTGGATCTTCATTCCTCCTTGGAGTAATAGGGTAGCTTTATCGCTATTAGATATCTTGTTCTTAGCAAAAGTGACCAGATCTTGTCGAAACACTTGGAGAGTTAAGAAAACAAACTGTCCATATCTTGGACTAGACATCTTGACGAAACACTTGGAGAGTTAAGAAAAGAAACTGTCCAAATCTTGGACTAGATATCTTGTCAAAACACTTGGAGAGTTAAGAAAATAAACTGTCCATATCTTGGACTAGACATCTTGACGAAACACTTGGAGAGTTAAGAAAAGAAACTGTCCATATCTTAGACTAGACATCTTGTCAAAACACTTGGAGAGTTAAGAAAAGAAACTGTCCATATCTTGGACTAGACATATTGACGAAACATTTGGAGAGTTAAGAAAAGAAACTGTCCATATCTTGGACTAGATATCTGGTAAAAACATTTGGAGAGTTAGAAAAAAGACGGTCCAGAGCTTGATCTCGTCATCAAAAACTTTTAGCAATATCTTGTGATTAGTAAACTTGGTCCCATCTTGATGAACAAAATCTCTCGCCGAATCTACTAGGATGGTTAAGTATGCATTATATACCAGGTGTTTGATATATATATATATATATATATATAATTAATTTGGCTGTAGAAGATACTCATCTTTTGCAGGCAGGAAAGTGAAATTTTCTCAAGAAATCAGAAACAAGGTTATTTTGAATTCCACGCGAGGCACAAGTACACGTACCCGTTTTTGCTGCGTTCCACAACCCATTGGTGAACGACAATCGCATCCGTCTCCAATAACGACATCAAACTAAACGCTTCATAATTTCAACGACGTCCGAGCCACTGAAACGAAAGTGCCCAGTAATAGGGCTGATGTCAGTGGGCTATGACACCGAGCCAGTCAATTTAATTGTGTTTCCTGGGGCCTTTTTATAGATTTCTTCGCGGCTGAGCGGGTCCGATAAACTGCGGAAAATACAAAGATCTGACAGTCAATATATTTCAGGAGTGAGCTTTGCTGCCCGCTTCCCCCAACACCCCCATTTTTCAGAGGGCTACGTGTCCATGTCAATACTTATTTATTGTTTTTTTGGAAGTGGATCATCTCGAAACGGTTTGGACACATATTGAGCTCGATCTTTTTATTGGAAAGCGGAACTTTTTTTATCTTCGTGTGTGATGTTCTTTCCATTGACCGAGTTTTCTTTTTGCTCTTTGTTCTTCGCTTTTTTTAGTAGAGGGAAGGAAATAGATATAAATTTTAGGTACAAGTAAAAAAGTTTAGAGATCGGATGGTGACTTCATACTGAAAGGGAGGAAATCGTAAAGGGAAAAAACTAAGGTAGCAGTTCTGGTGGAAGCACTTGAAACTCTAGAAGCTTTTTTAAAAAATGTAAAGAAATAGTAAGAAAGAAGAAAGGAAGCTTTTATTTAACTCGAATATACTGTTGGATTTCCTTTTAATAAGTCATATTTGTTTCATCAGTTTGAAATAACTTTGATGCTTCAGTTTTTTACTTTTAATCCTCCTGGTGATTACATTGACGAGTTATCTCGTCATTAGCAAACCACGGGTAGACACATTTATTTTACCATTCGCTTGTGGTGTAAGTTATAATTAAGTTTTCATTAATTGGTTTGGTAACTACAAATACCCTTCGCGTCATTTCCCCTCACCCAGGTCACTTCCCTGCAAAATAGCAGTTGGTAGGATGACATTTTTTAATCAACGTCGAAATGTAGCAACACAACGGGCAATTGGCGTCGGTCCGGGATCAATCCTTAAGGAAAAGATCCGATGACAACATTACGTAATTTTGACGAGGCTACACCTGAGCTGCCACCTCACTTTCAAAACTTTCACACCACACCAAAAATAGCGAAACCACACAGTTCCATACTTTTTGCACGCCAGTGTATTTCCTGTAGTTCAACACATTCATCATTAAAACCACTGAGTTATTTGTTACCACTTTCCAGTTTTGTAAATGAATTTCCCAACTTTCGTGCCGTGGTAGTTCGGTTGAAAAAGTAACGTACAATCAACCGGAGGTTTGCGAGTTCGAATCCAATCTAAGACCGTCGTGTATAAAGAGGGTTGGTATACGTTAAAACTATCGAGGCCTCAAAAGCCCTCAATTTGGGGCGGTGTGCCAGCTCTGGTGTGACCTCGTCATTTGACCATGGTTAAATATTACCCGGTGTTGTTCCACGGATCTTTCCCCTTGGGGTTTGATCCCGGATCGTCTACAGTATCCCGTTGTGTTCTTCCAATGGGGCGATTAATTCAACTACCTACCTACCTCCCACTATCTTCGGATCTTTCTCCACAAGGGTTGATTTCGGACCTTCGCCAATAGCCCGTTGTGTTGCAACAGTGCGACGTTAATTGAAACACCTAAATCCCCAACTTTAATAATTATTCACCAAAACATTTTGAAACTACTACGGTTCCATCACAACCTTCACGTGCAACGTCCATCCAAGAAAAAGAAACCGAGCATCGCACTAAACCTAAGCGTTAACGGCACACTTCGACCCCGATCTTAGACGAAAGCATTATTTAAATTAACGCCGATACCCCTGAAGAGGAGTGGCGACACCTCACCCAGATCATCTTCCCCGTCATCCCCCAACAATCATCCGCGAGAACACTTGTAATGAAATCCCTTAATAAGGTCCCGGAGCCCAGTACAGCGTGGCCCGAGGTGCCTCCAATATATATGTAGATTCATGAAGCCTCGGGGTTTTGATGGTGTCATCTTCTGCGAGGCTCCATTTAGTCCTGGCATAAGAATATCGACAGAATTAAAACGGAGGTGGATAATGGTCCGCATAGGAGTGAGGGTGCAGGCTCTCCAAGTGGCGGAGCTCAGTGGCGTGGGTGGCAAGTGTTGGATTAAGGGATGTCGTTAGCATAATCATTACGGGGTGCCCGGTCGATGCGTTTATTGCGGTTGTGGACGTAAAAGACGTTCTGAGACAACAAATTATCTAAAGACTTTGGTATGGCCAAGTATAAGGAGGTTGATGTTTCGCTAACGGTGGTAATTTTTGTAATTCGGGTTTGGTGATGTAACAACTGGAAGGCGGCTCTTTTATTTGATCTACTGGAGAAACGAATTGGTGAATTGTTATACGTACAAATATTATAACTAACCGAATAGCCAGGGGAATCAACCAAATATAAATAGAAAATACTATCTTGTTTTAAGCGTCCCCCACTTTTCAGTTGTGTTATATGGAATACCTTCTGAGGATTCACATAATTATAATATATAAACCTATATAAAAGTACTTTATAACAGTTATTTCATGAATGAATGGCACTACTATCTGAAATTATTCCTCGAAGCAATTATTATTAATTGAGTATGTTTTATAATAGTTGAATGCAGTAAATGAAATTAATTAATGGTATTCTTCAGTTTGTGTTTAAAAAAAATGGGCAAACAATTTAGGATGAACGGAAGATTTACCTTTATAAGAGATAGAATTAATTACATTTATAAGAGATTAAATATGTGTTACACAAAAAAGTAATATCATATTTTGTATACATAATTTCTCATGAAAATGTCAAGGATATTATTGAAATTTATTTTCTGATATTACCAACTCTTACATTGCTTATAGTATAAAATTTAAGAAAACACTCTTTTAAAGGACCATTACATATTTACCTTTACTATTTGATCTCAAATGTCACTTCACTGGGAATCACAAAATACTTGTGTCACAGTATTCTAAGCTAAAATGTACTTGCTATTTTTTAATTAAGTTGCATCTATTTTCATTCTATACTTTTTAACGAATTTAGAAAGCAGAATGCTAGCTCAGGTGTTGACCTCATCATTTGACCGTAATTCAAAATTACGAGGTTTTGTCCTCGAATCTTTCTCATCGGGTTGTTACCGGAATGTTGCCAATAGCCCGTTGTGTTATTCTAGAGCGATGTTGTTGATTCAACTACCAACCTACCTCCTCTATAGTACGTTTATTTATTATGACAATTTTTTAGATCCTTTGAACCCACTGCTTCAAAAATTAGCTCAGGATTATTTAAAGTGAATCGTAAGACGACATACATTCGCTTAATGTTTAGTTTGATCGGTCGCCATTCTATATAATTTTATTACATGAGGGTTAATTAGATGAACTTTTACATAGTAGTATACTTTTATTTTGATCGTTGTACCACCTTATGCAATCTATGTAAACACTGGTTACGGTTTTTCTGTTTGACAAGTCGAGGTTCTAGTGAGAGAAAATACCCGTCAAATCCTATTTAAATAAATAAAAAAAAAATACAAACCATTTCCTTACCTTCTTTTTACAGGAGTAAAGTTGTAAAGTCAATCAAGAAAGAACTGAAACAGTTTCCACAGTCCAGCCCATTACTGCAACTCATGATGATTTAAAAAATGCAGTTCGAAACAAGGGGAATGCAACTCACCACTGTAAAATACCACTTTCAATTTATCTCCCCTTAAACCTCCCACCTTATTTGGAATGTTTTCCAAGAAATTTCTTCTGGGAGTGCCGCAGCTTTTATTGTTTGATATCCAGCCCTAAGTGCTGATGCGAGATTCTATCTTTATTACGTGAAATAACATCGGACATTTCCCGTCCTTGATCTCGCTTTGAGGAGGGTGGGGGGATCAGGTATGAAAGGACACCATCAACACGACATCCAAGAAAACATTCCTTTTTCTCGATGGCCTCCTAACTAGAACGGCGGAGATGGTCATAAAAATAAACACTCACATCAAGGAAAACCCGAAAGTAATTCAAGTATGTGGTTTCTTTGTTGAATCGCCATTCATTTCTTGGATCATCTTAAGAGCAGTTTAGTTATGATACTTGAAATAATGCAGACTTCTTTTTTGATTCCGAGTTGTATTTACTTTATAGAGCCTGTTTGTTGTAAGGTGATCTTGAATGGCGGTATTTGAGATTGCAGTGATTCATATAAATGATTATATAAAATTAAGATTGCTGAATGAAATTAGATTTTGGGCTCAGATAGTGTACACATTATTGTTATACATATTAAATAGCAACATACAAGATTGACATATAATATGTAACATATAAGATTGACATACTATATGTGACATATACTATGTATTATAAGAATTGACACATAATATGTAACATATAAGATTGACACATTATATGTAACCCATAAGATGGAAATACAATATGTGAAACTTAAGATTGACATACTATATGTATCATGCATAAGATTTACATATAATATGATAAATAATAAGAAAGAAATTGATGTATAACTTTTTTGATCAAAAAGTAAAATGAACAGATTTATAAGTTAATATAAATTAAAGTCACAAAATATGATATGCTCTCAGAAATAGTTTCACTGTTGCTTTCAGTTAAATTATGAGAATTTACAACTTGTGACTGAAAGTTGTAATAAGTTAATAAATTTAATTAGATGCAGAAGGAATCTTATTAAAACAATTAAAACCAATATTTAACGGAATTCTTTGTTAAATTTAACTTCGTTGTTAACAAGATTTTCTTCTCAAATATTCTAAATAATTACAATATAAAATACGCTGCACGGATTAAGTATTTCAAATCGATCATGACAGGAATGAATGCTTCAAAAATTTAAATTAGTCTTTAGAAATCTATTTAAAATGATTTATCAAACAGTCTTGGAAGTAGTCATACACTAGTAAATCCTTTAAGTCCAAAAAGAATCAATTCACTTCTATAATTGTATGGATATACAGATGGCAAAGGGCTGAGTTAGGAATCGCATGCTCAAGGACATGCTAGAAGCTTCCAGTGTTGAGATAACACCATGCCAACGCTTTTAACTTGAAAAGACACTCTAACTGACAGGACAGAGAGAGAGAGAGAGAGAGAGAAAGAGACGATCATAGCTTTCACTGAGAAAGACGACAAGAACGCCACCAATCCACATACATGTGTAACTTACTCTTTAAATAATTTGCTGTAAATAATTATCCAACCTGTGTTTTTTGTTTAAATAATTGAAATAGTATTGGTCCATTCTGTTTTGCTTCCCCGTTTTCCACTTCAACCCCATATAAACTATTTTAAACACTTGTAGGATGCCAAGATGGGATGTTCCATATATTTAATGTTGGTTTTGACAAGATATATCGTCCATCAAAATCTGATTAATTTTGTCAAAAACGAGGTTCATCGTCATCAAGATAGTGTCAAGGTTTTGATGATCACGAGATCAAAATCTGTTCAGTTTTCTTCTAATGACAAGATATCTAGTCCATTCAGATTTTGCCAATAACTAGAAACCTAGGCAAGACCATTGCCACCTGGAGGGTTAACTACCTGTTTTACGACATTTCTTCTGCAACACCATTTGACTCAAACCCCTTCACAAAGCCAAGGTATTCACCAGTAAACAAGCTCGGTTTTCCACAACATTTTTATACATTCTTTCAATATAGAATCTGATCAATACATTGGTAAAATATAATCTCCAGACACTATTCCATGGTGATAGCCATACATTGCACAAAAACTCAAGTTAAAGATTCTAACTGCTTTCTTACCAGGTTCTTCATTCATGAGAAGTATTGAAAATCGTCACCCTGCACTTTAAACTGAAATGCGTAAACGCTGACGCTCTCAAGGGCCATTCAGCAGTTTCTCAAATTTTTCAATGGACTGCTCTGGAAGAGTGAAATATTAATTAATGCGCTCACACACAGGTTTCTCTCCTTGAGTGCATGATAAACAATTTGTATTGCATCGGAGAGCAGTTGAGAAGTTTCCGACATAAAAAGTTTTCAAAAGTATATAATTGGAGCTAAAGACCCCGATGAAGTAGTAATTACACTAATTAAAGTTATTGAAGAGAGCAAAGGCCGATAGTTGTGTTTCTTTAAAAGAGCGACGCCCGAATTCTTTTTATACGATTCTAAGTATCGAGTTTTAAACGCTGGGGCGTGATTTGTCTCGTTTATTTTATAAAGTTTTCAACACTAATTTAAAAAATAAGGAAATGTTTTTGTTAAAGGGGGATCTTTTTAATTAATAAAATGTAAATGGGCCCAATTAAAGGTTGATGTTGAGAGGGCTGGAAAAGATATTTTAAGTGTTGATAATGCACTAAAAGATCCCTTTAAGTTACATTAAAAAACAAAAGGCTTATCCTTCTGAGTGTTTTCGACGAGGGATCTCGTCTTACAAGATCTAAAATTGATTTGTTATAGACTAGATATCTCGTCATCAAGATATTGCAGATATTTGATTATGACGATATAAAGGTTCGATCAGTCTTGTTAATTACGAGTTACCTTGTCGAGACAACCACAAGGAGGGTTAACAATATAGATTGCAACATAGATAAAGTAAAGTTGGCCATATACATATATTACTCACGAAGAGTTTCTCTAGAAATCTCATCATCGAGAAAATGAATAATAATTTAATATATTTTACCAGCCTGGAGAGAATGAAAATATGTGGATAATCGTAAGAATTGTCCAGTTCTAAAAAACAAATCACAGAAATTGCAGAAAGTACAATATTTTAAACTTAATGATGCAGGTTTATTATGTATTTTATCCCGTACCACTTATTGTTGGGTGCGATGACTGAAACACATCTACTGTAGAACATCCTTACCTCAAACAAGCCAAAGTTTGCGTGTCAATCTCGAGCAAAACTCACCCATCAAGCCATTATCGAGCTCTTTTAGAGACAAAGTATTTCCTTCAAAAGTTCACCAAAGAATGATGAATTTCCTGTCACGTTTGCTATTCGCCTACTCGTACATTAACAACGAAAACATTGAATGAATATCGAAAGTGCATTTAACTTCCCAAGAAATTTTTCTTATTCCATGTTCAAAAGGAAATTGTATTTTCTATCGCTCGGCTGTCTTAACAGCTCTGAGGCACAACAGTTTATTTTTGTTCTCTTTGTATTTCATTTTTCTTATTTTCAGATAGTCTTAGGGGCGAATTTTCTGAGAAACGAACAAAGAATTGATAATACCGCGAACTTCTCAAAGTTTTGTTTCTTTCTGTGTTAGCACAGTAAATTCATGTTCTGTGTCAAAGGTTTTAAACTGTGTCGGCGGCTCCCAAGAGAGTCGTGCCCTTCCACAGAGGGATCTGTGGATGTTGGTCTGCTCTCTATGTTATAGCTTGCTCATTGTAGTATAGTCTGGTCTTCAGCAATAAACACTCATTGCCATAAAAATTTGCGCACCAAGAAAAAGTCGTCAAAATGAAACGAAATTTTACAAATGAAATGAAAAAGTACAAATGAACGTAAGTTTTAGTACTCTGTTGGACCCCCTCTAGCGCGAATGCACGATGCTATTCGAGCGGGCATTGAGGCATACAAGTTTTGTATGATGTCCTGAGACATCTCGTTCCACAGTTGCTGTAAACGCGCCTCTTGTTCGACCTTAACTCGTAGGGTGTCGAACTTGCCTTCCCAAATGTTCCGATATATGCTCGATTGGTGACAAATCTGGGGATCGAGCAGGCCAGGGAAGGGTGATAATGTGGCGGAGGCAGTCTTGTGACATCCTTGCTGTGTGTGGCCGAGCATTGACTTGTTTAAAAATGGCTCCTGGGATCCCTGCCATGAGTGACATCACATGTGACTGAAGGATGTCATGAACGTACCGCTGGGCTGTCACTGTGCCATAGATCATTGTGCCAGCGATGTGTCGCTGTAAAGCGTAGACAGGATTGAAGCGCTCAGCACGTTGCCTCCACACACGAACACGATTGTCATCACTGCTCAAATTGAATCGAGATTCGTCGCTGAAGACGACCTGGTTCCTTTCCGTTGTAGTTCAATCCCGTCGTGCGCGACACCACTCTAAACGGAGGCGTCGGTGGGTGGGTGTCATTGACAGCACACGTAATATGCGCCGCGATACCAAATGTCCTTCAGCCAGGCGCCCTGCTATGGTTCAGGAAGACACAGGGGCCCGTAGTGAAGGTGCTGGCTGTGTCTGGATAGCGACCGATGAGGCAGTTAGCTCTACGCGTGCGTTTCGTATGATGTGACGGTCTTCTCGACGACTGGTCTGTCGAAAACGTCCTGAGCCTGGTCGCCGTGTAAATGACGTATCTTCTGTCCACTGGTCCCAACACTTCACAGAAAAATCAGAACGGCCTACTTCACGAGCTACTCGCCGAGCTGACCACCCAACTTCCATCATCCCGATGATTCTTCCCCTCTGGAACTCTGACAGCTGCTCATATTGTCTTCGATGGTGGCGTAACGGCATGTCTATCTCAGCGTTTCCTTTGCAAAAGATTGAGTACACTCAAACAAGCTCTGCTTACCTGTTTTATACTTCAAGGAGAATGAAGTTCAACACCTTCTAGTAGCATTACGCAGTGCGCAATCACGCTTCATATCTAATCATTTGCATATCTGGCAGACACGTACCTCCATGCCAAGTTTCGTTACGATCCCACAGTTATTTCTTGGTGCGCAAATTTTTATGGCAATGAGTGTATGTTATGCGAGAGAGTAATATGCATTCCAGATGCAATTGGCACAGCTTGTCCTATTAAGGACCTTGTGCCATAAAATTCCAAAAGCAATACAATCCACGAGCAAGAATGGTAACAACACCTAAATCCTATTCTTTTGAGACTATATTAAGAAAATCTGTATTTAATTATATGAAACTAGTGTCTTTAGATAAGATCATTGAATGTATAAAATGAGCCATAACCGTCTGATGGCTGTCTCGACGAGGTATCTCATCATTAGCAAAACTGGCAAGATCTTGATGAACGACAAATCTCGTTCATAATGTTCTCATCATTTGCATATATTTGCATCCTGACCAGATATTGATCTTGTAGTCATTAAAAATCGACAATATCTTGATGACGAGGCATCTCGTAATTAGCAAAAGTGGTCGAATATTACTGGACAAGATATCTCTTTTTGCAAACACTTGTAGTGTTAAGTCTGAGGCACCTTAGAAGTTGAAGAGGACATGAGATGACAATGGGATGATACCTTTCGATTTTCGTAGGAACGAGTCAAGTAGCAAAACACAGAATTTACGATTCTATATGTAGAAAATATTGTCGTGCTTTCGCACGTTTCCAAAATCTGGAAGGAGTAGGTCCAAACTCTATCATCGTAAAGCTATCAAGTTATATCTATATGCTTCTTAGTATGTAATTGAACAAAATGTTCTAAATTCTATCTAATTATTTAAAAGTTTTTTTTTTAATTCAACAGTTATAAAGACTGTTAGTCAGAAAGTCAATATCCAGAAGTTTTTAAGAAAGTTACTTATACATGTTTTTGATAGAAAAACGTCTTAATTTTTGTATTGAAGTTCATTCCAGGTGATAGAAGGCAACTGTATGTAAAGATTTGTTTATTGTGTCTCAAGTGTAAAATGATTCACCGAATGTGTTCCGAGAATACCCCTCACTTTTCTGTTAATAAAAGGAAAACATAAACATTCTACACCGACCACCTCTTGGTCAATGGGATTTCTGTGACTAATTGGGCAGAAATGATTCCTAGAATCCGACTGAGGATCCCCTAAGTACCGTTAATTCAGTCAGAAGCCCAGTGAGGAGTTTCAGATCTCGGCCATTATGGGACGTCTCGGGTTCATCTTATGGCTATTTTATTGATGCCCCTTCCTGAAACTTCGCCCACGACATCTACACAGCCTCCTCTACACATTACCCCGAGAAAGATACTAGATCACAGTATTTAGTTTAAACAAGCTATTGGTGATGAAAGGGGGATTAACCCTCCAAGAGGTTGTTTCGACGCAAGTTAACACATCATTTGCAAAACAGCATCAGATATTAATGGATGAAATATCTCTTCATTAGAAAAGAAATCGGACCAGATCTTGATTTAGTTATCATAAAAAATCAGCAATATCTTGATTACGAGACATCTAGTCATCCTCAAACTGTTTTAAATCTTGATGAATGAGATATACAGTCGAATCCACTTATTTAAGTGGTAATGTCGTTCCATGCGCTGCTAAAAAAATGTATTTCAAAGTGGTTTGATTATTAACACCACTTTTCCCTTCCGGTGGTTGTCCCAATGAGGCATCTCGTCATTTGCAACACTGTCCAGATCTTGACGGACAATGCATCTCGTCAATATAAGACAAGTAACCAGATACGGATTAGGTCATCATCAAAAATCGGTAATATCTTGACTATGAGACATCTAGTCATTATCAAAAATTTTTGGTTCTTGATGAATGAGATATGCTGCCGAATCGTCATGGTAGAGTAGTAATGTCGCTTCATTCGCTGCTAAAAAAAGTTACATCGAAATGATTTAATTATTAACATTGCTTAACCCTCCTGATGGCTGTCTCAATGAGGCAATTCGTCATTTGCAACACTGTCCATATCTTGATGGACGATACATCTCATAAATAGAAGAGAACTAACCAGATCCTGATCGGGTTATCACCAAAAATCTGTAATATCTTTATTATGAGACACCTAATCATTATAAATTTTTTTTCAGTTTTTGAAGAATGAGATATGCTGCCGAATCGTCATGGTATAGTAGTAATTTCGATTCATTCGCTGCTAAAAAAAGTTACATCGAAATGATTTAATTATTAACATTGCTTAACCCTCCTGATGGTTGTCTCAATGAGGCATTTCGTCATTTGCAACACTGTCCAGATCTTTACGGACGATGCATCTCGTCAGTAGAAGAGAACTAACCAGATCCTGATCGGCTCATCATTCAAAAGTCGGCAATATCTAAACGTTGAGAATTTTTTCATTACCAAAATTGGTCAAATCGTATCTTGGTGGACAAAGTATCTTGTCGAAACCACTTGAAGTGTTAAGAAATGGCTGACAGATATACATTTTACACATCAATATATATATATATATATATATATATATATATATATATTGATCAAGCTTTGTCCTGTAAGCGGCAATGAGAAGTGACAAAAGTTTGAAATATCTCATTTCTTACGAGAGTTTGTTTTTCACTCTACGGTCATTTTTTCCATCCCAAATGTAAATAAACCCATTCTATGCAAGCTATATAAATCAGGAAATGGGTTTTCTACGAAATACTTGGGTCAAATACAGATCTGAGTTCGTGTAAAAGGGACTTTTTGGTTTATGATTATAAAGGCACATCAGGGTTTGGGGAAAGATAGAGATATAAATATATAAGAATAGGATTGAATTGGTATATTTTGATTGTCCAAACACTAAATAAAATAACGGATACCTACGCTTTTTTTAGTTGCAAATTTTATTTTGTTTTTAAAATTTGAACTGTCATGAATGCTGTGAGATCACCGAAACATAAATGCGAGTTTCTGAAGTGTGTGGTAAATAAATAAAACTTAGTCAAGTTGTCAGGAAAGAGAGCAGATTTGAGGTGCTTTGCTCTACAAAATGAATCTATTTGCATATTTTATGTTACACACTGTATTACTAGGTTATGTTATTCAGATTGTTATAATGTTTGTAAAACACACTATCACACTATACACGTATTATATTTCAATGTTAGTCATAAGTTGCAAATAATCAAAAACTATTTTCGTCTAATAACCACCTTTTAATCTTACCGTCAGTCATTATTTGAACTAACCTTTTAAGTCCAACGTATTTATCTGTTTCAACAATTTAGTTTCATATTAATCTAAATTTAATTTCAACTACGAAAACTTGCATAAAATTACCTAGCTATATTTGGGAAAAACTTATCATTAAATTGGTCGTAAGAAGTATACGTTATTTAAAAAGACACTGTATGGAAATATAAAAAAATAGGATTGAATTAGTGTATTCGGACGGACAAACACGAAACATAAATGGAAAACAGTTCACCACATACAAATTGTAAAAGCCAAATGAATTGTACTTTTGATATTTACCAAGACATACTGACACGAAATATCCAGTCAAGTGAAAAATATTTTATCATGCCATTTTACATAAAATGATGACGTTTTCATGAGATCATACAACAATGAAACAATATATTTAATCCCAAGCATGATGCAGAATACAATTAATTTTAGCAAAATAACATCAAAGGCATATTTATCCATCGTCACAATATATTTGTTACAACTATGTAATATATTTCAAGTGTTAAATATAAATGATAAATTCAGTGATAGTCTATGTATCACTTATATTTAATCTATTATAATTAATGTATTCAAACAGGCGTGAGTATAACAGATTATAATTGGGGACGAAATCCAATATTTACTAAATAAAATGAATATTTAATCGCATTGAATTAAGTCCAAATAACAAACATAAAACGAGGGACATTCCATCATTGATCAAACCTTAGAATTTAATAACATTTTGAATTTTAAATGTTAATATTTCACCGCGTTAATTGAGTATTGCAACGTAACTATTCCATTTAAACGATAGGAAGATGAATATTCATTAAATTTTAAGTATGGCTGTAAGACACGTATATCCTTAGATATTCATAAATAGTTTATTTTAACTTTGTTGTAGAAAACTAATTAGAAAATTCAAAGTACACCCTAAACGAGTTTAAAATAAAAATAAACAAGCTTAAAATAAAACTAAACAAGTTATATATATATATATATATATATATATCCGCTCACACATTTAATTAGTTTTATTTTAATATAAGTGCTGAATACCTTTCGGAAAAACTCAATTAAAGTTATTTGATTCAATTCTTCATGACCTCCAACAGGATAAATATTCAATTGCATTCTAATAACACGAAGGAGCCATATGGTTTAGTCATTTCTAAAATGATATAATTATGTCTCAGAAAATTCATGGAGGATGTTATTCATTATTCAAGACTAATACCGAAAAGTTTAGTCTGCAAATGGAATAAACCCAATTATGTAGAAGAAAAAAAAAGAAATCGACTGTATTTAGTTTTGATTTGTTGTACCTAATTTTGTTGAGAGGGAAAGAAAATAATTCAATTATATTTAATAACTCAAGCGATACAATGGAAGTGAACACAATTTCTGCATAAAATAACACACAATACTGAAAGTCATGCATAGGTAGGAAAAATAAGTAAAAATGAAAACCTAGCGCTAGTTGAGAATAAAATAAAATTTAACTACTTCAGAAAGATCAGATTCAATATACGGAACATCAAGAATAAAGAAATATGTGCAGTAAATTGCAGCTATATATATATATATATATATATATATATATATATATATATATATATATATATATATATATATATATATATATATATATATATATATATATATATATATATCAAAGAATAAAGACGAATAAGAAATCTACTACACATTATTAGGCAGAGGAAACTTCTTAATTTTCTTTACAAAATCATAACAGGAAGATTAAATAGCAATGCAAAATATGAATTGCTGAGAAATTATACTAATATACCTGTAATGTATTTGGAATTTCAAAAATGAAATACTCCCACCCGTTCGAAAGAACAAGTAGTGAAAAAATGCCGAATAGTGTAAGAGAATATATTTATGTGCTACTGGGAGTTAGTTATTTAACATCCAATCAGATATAACTATTTCTGTTGTTTTAGCTATTTTGTGTTACGTTATTCCTTTTTTGCTTTTAAATATTTTGCATGCAACCACCACATAGGTACTCGGAAAAACCAGTTTAAGTAATTGTATAATGCAGCAATAATAAATGAGCTCAGCAATGTAATGAAAACCTGTTTAAGTATTAATAATAATTTAATAACTGCAGAATTCAGACTGTTTAACTGATAGTGAATAAATCGTCTTATGAGTAACCATACAAAATTTGTATAAATAATAAGTATCTCCTATCTGGTTAAATAATTACGAAATAACTGTGTTGCAAATGAAATATGATTTCCTTTATAATCTTAAACAACTGAAATAAATGAAAATTATAAAAATTTATCGGAGTAAAAATCACTGAATACCAGTCACTATGAAAGCGCTTTATAACCTATACTCATGGTACAACTTTATAATTGCTTAGGTATAAGCAAAACCTATACATTTATTAAAAACTTTTTAATAATTGTATAGAATGGGGAAAATATCTGAAATATTTTATTAAGTGTACAGTAAAAATTTAAATGTGTACATTCAAAATAATTAAATAAAAGTTCTTCAAAGGTTTAAATATTTCCATTTTGAAAAAGCACATCACGAATTAAACAAGCCGTAAAAGGGTTATTTCAAATTAAGTAATTATTTCAAACTCACATCATTGCACTATGAAATTATTATAACAAGTTACGTTGAGTTTAATGGAAAATAAGTCAACGCTAAAGATATTGTGCCTTGTTAAAATTAACTGAGTCAATGAAGATCAATATGAATCCCTAGAAACGTTTTTGGCATTGCTTTGGTAATTTTGATTGAGATATTATTGATATATGGACTAAAAAATGCTCCATCAATATAGACATTGCAGTTTGAAAGCTCTCAAACAAGCAGAAAAATTCGATTTATCTCTTTGAAAGTACAATAAATCAGTTTGAAATACGTTCCGACTCGATTCATTATGATTAAATGAAGAGTATGTGTCATACAAACGTAAAAGAAATTCTGAAAACCATTAGGCTTGTCCAAAAGTCCGATCAATGAAAATGTATTAAGTCCTTTTCTTTTCCTGTCAAATCAAATACGCCTGCATTTTCTTCTGAAATATTTAAATTGCCATCACATTCATTATTATACAGAGGCAGAAATTCATATGTTACAAATGATCTAGTTTGCGAAATGCAACTATCATTTTGAAGTTATTAATACGAGTTTGAAACTTACAATATGTAACTATGATTGCTAGATAAACTATAAACTTTTAAAATGAACTTAGAAAATTATACACTAATAACTTTTGAGTTACACGTTTTATAATTTAAATAAGTTAATACATTATTTTTGTTATGTGTTATATATACCGTTTTCATGTGTGTTAAATTATTTGGTAAATAAAAGTTAAATCATTAAGATGATTTTTTGTTCCAATCATTTACTGTAAATAGTTTTTAAAATGAGTGTATCTGTTAGATGTTACGTGTGTTGGTAACTAATGCTTTATGAGATACATTACAAAAATATTTTTCAAATCATATTTTAATATTATTATACTTTAAAATGATTACTTGAGTAATTGCTGTCTTTCCTTTTCAAATGTTGAAAAAGTTGAAAACACAAAACTTTGATTAGATTACGTTTTTAATTATAGTTTATCAAATATGAACTACAGTTTAACTAAATAATTTATTTGATTTGAATAGATCTACATGTACCGTAATTTTACATACAAATGTCTAGAGTATTAGATTAAGAAAACTATAAAATCATTAAGATGATTTTTTGTTCCAATCATTTACTGTAAATAGTTTTTAAAATGAGTGTATCTGTTAGATGTTACGTGTGTTGGTAACTAATGCTTTATGAGATACATTACAAAAATATTTTTCAAATCATATTTTAATATTATTATACTTTAAAATGATTACTTGAGTAATTGCTGTCTTTCCTTTTCAAATGTTGAAAAAGTTGAAAACACAAAACTTTGATTAGATTACGTTTTTAATTATAGTTTATCAAATATGAACTACAGTTTAACTAAATAATTTATTTGATTTGAATAGATCTACATGTACCGTAATTTTGCATACAAATGTCGAGAGTATTAGATTAAGAAAACTACTGTTTGGGCTCAGTCGAAATTTATACAGGTTAGTGCATACAAAATCTGAAGCAAAATAATCCGAGTTTGTATTTTGTTTGTTAAACCAATTGGCTATTGCCTTCAATTGACAATGGCCGTTGTCAATAGCTTTTGAATCTACTATATCGAAAACTTAATATTCGCTTAATCAAGCAATATACTTATAAATTAAGGGCTACAAAATCAAGTGCAAACCAAACTGATAAAATTGAAGATAGGGATAGTAAATGGAAGAATTTCGCGTTATAAAAGCGAAACTAAATTATTATTTTCCTGAACTGTCTAAACTCGTCCTAGTTGGAAATAGGGATGCGACATCGATGTCGCGAAAACATTGATGTTTTGTCGCCGATGTTTTTGTAACATCGATGTTTATACTTGTCGATATTTTTGCTTTTCCTATGTTTTAATTTTAAATGAAAAAAGTACCGTAATAAAAATTAAAAAAATAACAAATTAGCATACTTTTTATAATCAGTAAATTGAACATACTTTTAGACCAAAGTGGCCAGGATGAAGGATCTGAAAAGTCGGGATGCGACATTGATGTCGATGTTTTATAAAAACATTGTTGCATTTAAACATCGATTTGTTGGAGCCGATGTTTGTTTAACATCGTTGTTTTATGCTGTCGATGTTTTATTTTTGAATGAAAATAAAAGCACCATAGTAAAAATTAAGAAAAATAACCGTGCAACGAAGTATTTGTCAGTAATGGCGACATATGTCCCATCAGAAAGAGTTTTTTCCTTAACTGGTGAAAAAGAAGTCGGTTTAAGGAGGAGAAAGTTAACAAACTTCTTTTTTTACAAACTGTAAGTAACAAATAGATTGGGGACTATAGTAATTATTGGCCCCACTATATTTTATTTTCAGTAAATAAAAAACAAGTAAGTTGATAAATAATTAATAGTAAGTAACAATAATTATTGTTAGGTACCAACTGAATTATACTTATAGGTAATAGTACCTATGTCAAATTGTTGTAATTATTATTTTCTTTTATATTATTGAATTTGAAAATAAAAAATTTGTTAATTGTTCATATTAATTTTTTTGACTTTGTTTTGACATTTAAAAAAAATCTTACTTATAAATTAATAAACATGGAAAATGAGACAAACTAATTCCCCCACCCCCCACCACGGAGAACATGCTTTTAATGTTTAGTAATAAAACAAAATTTTTAGTAGTCATTAATATAAAACTCATCGATGTTTAAAAACATAGATGGTTTTTGGGAGATGTATTTTCAACTTCGATGTTTTGTTGTCGATGTCACATCCCTAGTTGGAAAGCGATTTTTATTAAATAGTAGCTTTACTGACTGGCATCGTATAGAGGTTTTTTGCTGCTTCAGACAATTGAAGTCCTCATCTATATCCTCAACAGTTTTGTTTCTCTATGAACAGCTTTTTGAGCTTTGTTTCGTTACATTAAGCTTGTGTTCTTTACTTTTCCAATTGCTTTGCTCTTAAAAGGTTTCGATGTTTGGTATTGTTATTATTGTTATTAGAGTTATCTGATTGGTAGTAAAACTGACCAGATCGTAATGGACGAGATATCTTGCCATTAGAAGAAAATTGTCCAGACCTTGATCTCGCCATCATAAAAGAATCGATAGAATCTTGATGACAAGATACCTCGTGATTAGGAAAATTGGTCGGATATTGATGGACGAGATATCTCGTGGTTTCAACGAGATATCTCGTAATTTTTTAAATTTTCCAGGTGGTTTCAACCTGTAAAATTAATAAATTGGAATCTTGTCAAACGTTCTATATTAAATTTTACTTCTATGGTTCTAAGAAAACGACGTAGAGCTGAAAATAACTTGTTGACGTAAGAATTCCAGACATAAAGATCTTTGCAAATTTCATGAGCTCTACAGTTTTTGCTGTTTCAGGCAGACTTTTTGCTTTATATATAAGATTAACACTTCATCAAAAACATATTATTTGTATTTTTTCCTCCACGTAACTCTGGTTTAATAATTTTTTTTAAATAATAATGAAATAACTTTTAAGGGTAGTAGAAAGTAGAGAGATAGGTATTTATTCTAAATAAATTCTCTATAACAAAAAAAAAAAAAAACGCCGCACCAAGAAGGAGTTTTCCATCTGCGATAAAAATTGGTGGATGTGAAGAACACATACATAGAAAAAACACACGATTGCAATTTCAGAACAATTGAATGATTTATTTCAGAGTTTGACCGTTACTAAGAGAGGTCAATAAGGCTGCGGTCCATCTCTGACCTGGCTGCAAGCTGTTACCCGGCGTGGCAGAGACTTATAAACTTCTTGGATGGTGTCCTACGGTATTACTTGCCAAATTGTCTCCAACTGTGGGGCTAAGTGGTCAACATTCTGAGATGGTTTCAATCTCCTTCCCATAGCGTCCCAAATGTGGTCTATGGGAGAGAGATCAGGAGACTTAGCAGGCCAAGGAGTGTTGCGAAAGCTTGAATACAATTAATAGCAGCGCGTACCATGTGCGCCCGGACATTATATTGCTGAAAAGTAAGTCCGTGATGTCGAAAAAGGAACGGTAACATAACCTGTCGTAGAATGTCGTCTACGTACCGCTGTGCTGTAAGTGTGACAAAAATGACTACCAAAGGGCTATCAAAGGAGATGGAACCCCAGACCATAACGCCCTGTTGTGGGCATGTGTGGCGTGCCATGATAAGGGCAGGATCTCCACGATGCCCTGGACGTCTCCAGACAAGTATGTGGTTATCGTTACGACAAGGTTGGAAACGCGACTGGTCACTAAAGAGTATACGTCCTCAGTCAGTGCCGTTCCAAGTTGATAGAACCCGGCACTACTGTCATTCTGCACCTCCTTGGTGCGTCGATTTTTTTTTGTTATAGAGTATAAAATATTTATTTTCGGCAAAATGCGTTTCAACGCACTTTAGAACTTTTAAATCATATCGATTTGTTAAGATGACTGAATAATTCTTCTAATAAACGCAGTCACGGAAAAAGGACGAATCATTCCTCTTTATTTGAGCAATGATAACAGTGGAGGAGAAAATTCAAAGATGTCGTTTGACAGGAACTATCTTCTATAAATTCAAATGCACAAAATTTTCATAAACGGTCGTCTTCATATTAAATAGAGCACTAACTTTATAATTTCTAATAGGAACCCCTATATTGACACACAATTTAGAATCTATATGAAAATTTGACTTAAAATACCAAATTTCATGCCATTAGGTTTTACCGTTTTGAAGTTATGAGTACAGAAAGACTGGAGCTAATAATGTTAAATCAGTTTCTAAGACTTTTATAAATATCTTTCTAAATAATATTTCTATAGCGCTGATATTTTGTACCATGATACTCTTAAACATTTGAAATAAAAACCACCAAATATTTTGCTTTAAAAATAGTTTTTAATACACAATTGTAATTATTAAATTAATTCGTAAAAATTATTAATAGGAACCTTTTTATTATTATATTTTAATGGGAATCGATTCAGAAGGACATCTGGTATGGTTCATTCAAAATTTCAGCTTATTCCAATGATAAGTGTTTGATTTACATTAAATTTTCCTCATTATTGCAATTTTAGTGTTAAACCAAAATTGCATTGCAACCAAAGCTTAAAGAAAAATTTGACAAACCTCGGATAATAATCCTCGGATTGTTGTCACTTGCATAGTAAATATAATAATGTAATTCTCAAATCGTTTGCACTTGCGCATTAGATGCAACAATTATGGAATTGCTGAAAAATACGTTTGAAGTAATGTTTCAATTTGAAATTTGGGTAGCTCTAACTATAATTAATCTTGATCTACGAATAGCAACTTTCGATATTGAGACGATACCTTAATTAGACACGAATTTTAGGATTAAATATCACGGTATATAAATGTAGTAAAGTCATGTAATTTCATATTTAGACTAATTTGACGACATGGAATCGAATCTGATTATGGAATCAAAACATGGTGTATTTATTAGAAAATGTAGTATAAATATAAAATAAGTAAAAATAAATAAAAAGTAAAATGTAAATATAAATGTAGTAAAGTCATGTAATTTCATATTTAGACTAATTTGAAATAAAAAATAAGTAAAAATAAATAAAAAGTAAAATGTAAATATAAATGTAGTAAAGTCATGTAATTTCATATTTAGACTAATTTGACGACATGGAATCGAATCTGATTATGGAATCAAAACATGGTGTATCTATTAGAATTTTCGTTTTTTGTGCAAAATATGATATAAAAACGGCCCCTCAAGGCATATTGAATGATGCCTTTGAAAATGCTCTGGTAAGAATAGTGCTCGAAATAATGGAGGTGAAGGTTCCATGACTGTACACTATGTACCTTATGACAAAACATACCATTTCTTTACTGTTATTTTAAGTGCAACATTAACATTATGAAGTGTCGCAAAAAATTTAAGTACTATCGAATTGTCTTTTCTTCACAGTACATACAATGGTTATAAAACCACATAGATAAGCTTAAGGCATCCCAACACAAATTATATATACGGACGAAAAGGACAAAACTGATTATGAGTGATACAGGAAAGACTGCGGATTGATGGACGGATTGGCAGAACGGATATGCATGTAAATCTCTCAGAGTTAAGTTTGATAATACTGAGTTTGTGGTTGGCGAAAATGCTTCGATACTGTATTTAACTACAGTACTTTTAGCAATGTAGAAAACAAATTAAAAATTTAACACTGTATTCTTACTTCCCAAACTTAATCGCTATAGATCAGGTGTTTGAGCCATATCGCACGTCATTAGTTATTTACTACATACCATTCTTTAGTTATAAACTAAACGCAAAATTAATCAGAATTTTCCTAGATTATATCCGATTGTTCAGTGGTAAACAAACTTATATTAAAGTTTAATATTCATTCCAGTTATTTCTAGATTGGTAAAATATAAATGTTATTCATATAACTTCGTTGACATTAATAGAGATTAGTAAAATCATAAATTGCGATTTAATTACAAAATTAATGATAACTTGACTTGAGGCTTATATATTGCCAAATAAAGTAATTTTAATAACATGTGTGTTTTACTAAAACAATCCATCAGAAACATTTTGCTCCTATCCGACACATTAATGGCAGTAATTATCCAGTTAAAAACAAAGTGATTCTGTTAACGTCAGTCAACATTATAGATGTATTAAGTTAAAAATATTCCAAGTATATTGTAACGTTTAGTACTCTTTCTCTAATAGCGGTAAGAGAGAGAAGGAGACTATTCCTAATTATTAGTAACTTAAAATTTATTATTTGTGTATGAAAATTAGCAAAATCAAATTGAAAAAGATTTTTTAAACTGCAACTTTGAAGCTTAGTCTGGGTGATCCATCTAAATCGAAATCTTTAATTCAAACAGCTTCTATTAGTGTTTCTGATAAAACATATTTACTTTTTCATTCAGGATAAAGAAAGAAATGCAAAATACATGCAATCAATATTATAAAAGGTCCTCATTCAAAAAAAAAAAAAGCCGTGTAAACTGAATTTTTATCACACAAGGAAACAGCTTATAAAATGTTGCCAAGAAACCCAGAATCCAGCAAAATCTGAGAAAATCTCGATTAATATGAATAGATGCATCTACATATTGGAAAAAACTCAGCCTAATCTGAGAAAAACAGAGAACTGAAGACTAATTACTTTCCGATAATCCATAATAAATATGACCGAATTTCTCATATAAGGAAGAATATTTAACTCGGCTGACAAGATAAGCAGTGTTGTGCCTAGCTTTTTCATTTTTGAATATCTTATCATAACATGGGAAGGAAAATTTGTATGGATCAAAGAGTGCCATTGATATATGTGATGAAAGTTTTATTAATTTTGGAATAGGAAAGAATCCGAATTGCAAGAACAGTGTTCTCTCATGTCTGATATAAAACAATAGATGTTCATCTGTACCTTTGCTTAGTTTTAATTCAATTGCTGAATGATCTTTCTTTCTATGTAGGAAAGATAAGGAAAACAATTAATGTGCTCTGAATCTCTAGAATTGTAATACATCCACACATTTAATAGAGTGGCTGGTTTAAGGAGGTAGCTATTGCTAATTGATCTTTCTTTCTATGTAGGAAATATAAGGAAAACAATTCATGTGCTCTGAATCTCTAGAATTGTAATACATCCACACATTTAATAGAGTGGCTGGTTTAAGGAGGTAGCTATTGCTAAGTGATCTTTCTTTCTATGTAGGAAAGATAAGGAAAACAATTCATGTGCTCTGAATCTCTAGGATTGTAATACATCCACACATTTAATAGAGTGGCTGGTTTAAGGAGGTAGCTATTGCTAAGTGATCTTTCTTTCTATGTAGGAAAGATAAGGAAAACAATTCACGTGCTCTGAATCTCTAGAATTGTAATACATCCACACATTTTAATAGAGTAACTGGTTTAAGGAGGTAGCTATTGCTAAATGATCTTTCTTTCTATGTAGGAAAGATAAGGAAAACAATTCATGTGCTCTGAATCTCTAGAATTGTAATACATCCACACATTTTAATAGAGTGGCTAGTTTAAGGAGGTAGATGACCTTGATATCAACCCTCCTTGTGGTGGTTGACTCGAAGAGATATCTCGTAGTTAGCAATACTGACCAGATCTTGATGGACAAGATCTATTGTCATTAATAGAAAACTGACCAGATCTTTGACCAGAAAATTATCAATAGCTTTAAGAAGACGTATCTTGTTATTAGCAAAATTAGTCAAATCTTGACGGTCAAGGAATTTTGTCATTTGCAAATTTGTTCGAATTTTGATGGACGATATAACTCGTCAGAAGCAAAATTGGTCAGGTATTGATGAACGAGATATCTCACCAAAACCACAGAGTGTTACAAATTGGTCTTTCCTCAACAAATGTTGTTTTTCTTCTATGGTTCTAAGGAAATAACGTACGGATCTATAAATATTTAAGTCATTTGAAAAATTGGTCACATCTTGATGGACGAGATATCTCGTCCAAATCAATAGGAGGGTTAATATCCTCCTGGTGGTTTATCTTAGCGACGAAAGTTACCATGTAGGGCAGTAGTTCCCAACCTTTTAAAGTAATTGCGTACCACTTGAAATTTGTAGAAATTTTTGGCGTACCACCAGTCCTTTATTTTTTTCGAAACATATATCTAATGTCAGAAAAGTGCCCAATTGCTTGTTTTATTTTAATTAGAATACTAAGAAAGCTTAATATTTTATGATTAATGCACTTGAATTTCGTATTAATAATGTTTTAATGAAGGAAAAAATAAAACGATTATTGAAAATTAGTTTTATTTTTTACTCACAGGTCCCAAAACAAATAAATTTAAATAATTAGTAAAAACTAAGCAAACAAAGATTAACGTAATCAAAAATCAATTTTTAGTGCGAAATTTGTTGTTTGTCTTTTATTAAAATATCAATATCAGTAGCAATGGAACTTAATTTCACTCTTAAGTCCTCTTCAACACTTACTCTTTTCTATATTTAATTTTTGTATACAAAAGTTCAGAAAGACCACTCTCACACAAGTAACTATTAAAAAATGCGGTAAGAAATAACATAACGTGGTTGTACAGATTAAAAAATCGAACAAACTTCGTAGAATATTTGGGTCGCTCGTATCATCCTTGCGTACCACCTGAAACGTTGCCACGTACCACCGGTTACGAATACCTGATGTAGGGGATAGCCTCCTATGCAAAAACTTTCTCCAAACTGTCATCTGTTCTACGTAAGGGACAAGTTTTCTACTTGTATTTTCATTCCCTTGGAGTAATACAGCAGTCTTGTGTCGACGAGTTATCTCGTCATTAGCTAAATTTGATCAGATCTTGATGGATCAAATATCCAGTCAAGGATCCCCCTTGTAGGGTTAAGGCAAAACAATGTATGACGACCTCTATGAGTAATTAGTTTTGCAAACTCGTAAGCATTACTACCGCTTATGGCACGAAGCGATAAACTCGAAACTAGACTCCATGTCCAGGACTCCAAATCCGAGAACGCATTATTTATGTCTAACCTGCCCCCTAATTTAACAAGTATAGTCTTGCTCTGGCAAATCAGAATTTCAGTAAACTGATTTTAAGCGAGATCATTCGTCAAATTAGGGATTAATGCAGTTAACTAACTGTCCAATTTAAGTGTTTACTATTATCTAAAAGTGACCATTTCGTTTATATCCCGAAATAGACATCGTTAAATCGGAGCTTATAACTTCCGACTCAAGTTATTAAGCTATAATAAATAAAACGTTGTACATAGATAAGCAGCAAGTTCTGGAGCTCATCGGGAGAAGCAAGTTCTTAAAACTGCAACGTAAGTCGCAGAAGAAACAAAGTCTTTACAGAACAATTTTCCTTAACTTTATCAAAATGTTGGTCGATTTCTTTTCAATCATAAAGGACGATGTTCTGCAGTGTATAGCGTGCTCCTTGCCACTCCTTTTTTTACTTCTCTAGCTACGGAACAACCTCCCTACACTGCCCTAAATAACCATAAACACTTTATAAATAAGAAATCTTCTGTGTTAATGACAAAATATTTAACTTCAAAATTATCGACAGAATTGCAAATTCTGAAAGTATGCCGTGGTTTTAAATGAATAAATTTAACTAATTTTGATATTTTACTATAAATATGTTATACATATTTTGCCAAAAATTGCGTTTTACGTCTTTTTTTTTATTTTACTGCAATTTTCAAAATTCGGACACAATTCCTGCAGAACAATTGCACTTGCTTGGAGTTGTGTTTCAGAACACAGAATATAATTCTGCACCCGGGGATATACCATTGATTATACTTGTGAACCAGAAAATATTAACCAATGAATCGTAAACAGAAAATGTTTTCCAATCTCATAGAAAGCACGTAAAAGTACTACACAAGCAAATTTAGTCTGAAAAATCCAAATATGCGCCGTAACAAAAATCAAGAGAGATAACCAAACCATTATATCATTTTTCATTTCCCAATGGTTGAATTTAGGAAAATCAGTTATTGTAGAAACTTGGAGCACCTATAGCTGTAGTTTTAGCTTAGGAGAAAAGAAACACATGTATATTATTCCTGACAACATTATGAACGGAAAAATTGATTTACGCAAGCTTAGAAATGAGCGCATGAGAGCTCATTTATCGGAATCAAATATCCGGTGTTATCTTTAATATTATGCTGACGATGTTGCCTCATTATATCATTTTTGCTATTAATTTCTGTCTTTGGGAGAGTATGCCATAATGAACTATGGTAGTTTGACCTTCGAATCTGATCATAAACGAAGTACCATTTCTGTGTTACTACATTTGTGTTTCTAAAAATTGAGCTGGATATCATTTATCGCCGATTTAAGCGAATCCTCGCTATAGGGCATCATATGAAGATATCACTGTAATTTAAAAATTTTTCATTTATCTTCTTTTCATGCATTTGTCGCTCCGAGTTAATGGAAACAAATATCCGGAATTTATTTTATCTAATTTTGTATTGGCTGCATGTTTGAGTAGGGTCTGACTCACAGAAATTCGATCCGCCACACATAACTACGCCGCTCCAAATTGTACCAAATAGAAGCATTTATTAAGACCTCCTGTGATAAATTAAATGCAGATTGATCTCTCAGGGATTCGGTCTCGTCGAAAGGAATTTCTACATCTGCTTATTTCCGAACGGTTGATTTGACTACTGATGAAAAATACTGATCTCTCTGAACTTTAAAATCTGATGGAATTGATAGTACGCTTTATAATTTAAATGTATTGAAAAGGTGAATGTATCCCTTGGTCTCAGGATCTTCAAATATTCTGTATATATGTGCTTGTAAGATCATCGTAATTTCACACAACTTTAATTCAAAATAACGACAGATTTTAGATGTTAGATTATTGGTTCTAAAATAAAGGATTTTTTATCATATATACATGCAGAAATATCAGGAAATTGAATTAAACGCTTTTGTTATTCTATATTTAGTTTATATTCCTTCGTTTGACAAACTTTCGCCCATAGTTGTGTTATGAAGCACCCAACTCTAGTCCACATCAAACATTTCCATCAACCCTCCTGGTGGCTTATCTTTGTGTCTAAAATTACATTGTAGTGGCCACCCTCTGCTGAAAAAAATTGTTCCCCACTGTTACCAGTTCTTGGAAGGGGCAATTTGCTTTTTCAACTTAGATCTTTATTCCCCTTAGAATAATAAGGAAGTTTTGTCTCGTCGTTTGAAAAAATGACCAAATCTTGACGAGATATCTTGTTGAAGTAATTGTAGGATTTTCCTTCGTGGTGAAGGTCTCTTCGAGATTTCTTGTTGAAGCAATGGGAGATTTTCCCTTCTCGGTGAATGTCTCTTCGAGATATCTCGTTATTGGTAAAACTTATCAGACCTTTATGGACGAGATATCTCGTCTGAAGAAAACTGACCACATCTCGATCTAGTATTGATCATACAAAATCAACATTATCTTGATGAAGAGATACCTTGCCATCTCAATAGTAAAAAGTTGGTGAGACCTTGATAGACCATATAATCTCCCCGAAACCATTCGGAGTGTTATTAAAGTGATATATCACCATATTTTGGATAATATTTTGCACTATATTTAACTCTCACTGATATTTGACGGGTACAAAGTTGTGACGGGCAAAGTGTGTTGTAGTGCAATTCCAGTATCAATCAACCTTTGTTTTATCATATAGTTTTGAAACGGTAAACTAGATGACACTCAGATTTCAAATATAGATGATTTTGTACAAGCAGGTGTTTGGACCGTAGTTGGGTGAAATTGCGGTACGTATAAAAAAGTTCCATATTGTTCTTAATCTCTTCTTGTTTGCTAATATCGTCCACCCTGAAATGTTCCACATTCTCGCTATTTTTTTGTTTCCTATCTAGTCAGCATAATAAACAGCATTATCAGCAGAGTACTAATTACTAATTTCATCAATGACTTTGAGCACCACTGTATACCATCACTCCTTCGGTGTCTTAGTGAAAACTGCAGAAATAATTTCCAAACCACATATAGTTTATACAGGAAGCAAACTTGAATACACTTTCAAACGAACTTTTGGGAACGAAGCTATTTACAGAAGTACACAGTTGAGCATGCAATATCACGCTGTGTGAGTGCCAACTAATGAATTTAAAGTCAACGGAGCAAATGATTGCGCTGCCCTCTTTGCAAGCTGGAAACCAGCCTACATCTAATTAGAGGTCTTCCTCCCGAACAACGCGTGCGCGGCCTCGTGTTTCATATGAGTTGTGTCCTCTCTCACCCGGATGCCTTTTCCGGATCTTCTCGCCGGATAGTCCGGGAATTACACGTTGCAGCTCCCATGACTCGGCGACGCAGAAATTCTATTAAATCTGCATTAATGAAACCTTGAACACTTGCTTATCACCTTGCGTCCGGGAGCTAGGGAAATTTCAACCTTAGCCCGAGGTAATGTGACTGGGAAGGTTCGAAAGTCAAATTTTGTGAAATGTTGTAATGAGGATATTATGTATGGCGTTAATATGGGTATGTCAGTGGGCAGTGCGCCAGACAGTTCCCTTCGCTCATTATGTTGTCAGAATGAGTCGCGAGCTAGGTTTGACTGAGTTGTTGACCAACTGCATTTGATTTGATTTGTGTAATGTAATGCGACGGTCGACCAAGTTTCGTACGAGGATTTAAGAGTATACGCTGTGATGAGGATGCCTGCTGATTCCCATTTGTCGATACTTAGTCAAAATATCATTGATAAATCCCTTTTTGAATAGCTGCAATTTGAATTTGAGATCCATTTATTTGGTACATCTTTGAATTCTGGGGAGTTTGGTTGATAAAAATATGGCCTGGAGAGAGATAGCAATGTCTCACAAGTACTGAATGTTGGTAGATGTCGTTTAATTAATGTCACACTGAAGCAGCATAATGGGCTATAAGCGACAGCTAGAGATCAATTAAATTGAAAATCCTTTTATTTTCTAAATTTGTGATAAAAATTAGATCAGTTCTATCGAGTCCTCCACCAAAATATATCCAAAGTAAGGTAGATAGTTGAATTTACGTCAGAGATGGTGTTACACAACGAGGAATTAATGACGGTCCAGGATCAATCCCCGAGTGATCCGAGGACAATACCAAAAAATTTAGTTACGGTCAGATGACGCGGTCAACACTTGACCTGGCAAACCCACTGTCCAACAATTCAAGTCACGCCAACGTAAGGACATTTGAGGCCACAACAGACTTAAAGTGTGCCAATCATAGTATAAACTACCATCGTTTGTACCTAGTTTCGAACTTGCAACCCTCTATTTGTTAATCAGATGCTTTTCGAACTGGACTCACGTGGCCCCAAGAACTGAATGGATAATATCTAGTAGCTTATTCCACTTAAATATGAGCTTGCTTCAAGTCCAAAAATTTGCTTCAAGGAGCTAGGATTATAGATCTCCAGCCACAAAAGTCGAAAGTATATGTCGCGGCAAGATGTTTTACAACAAGCTTAGAAGAAGGTATCTTGATATTTTTCTCTAGTCCCCGACCATTGACTTCTTTGGCCTTTGTAAAACAGCAAGGGGAGACTTATAACCAATGAGCAAGCATACGTTACTCCTACAGGGAGATAATCACCAATCTTACATTTACAAACGAGATTTGAAGACGGGACCAATAAGGCAATAGTCATAAGCTATGATAACTTTACCATATTGGTGGTACTTGATATCAGATATACTTAACTAGGTTTTTAATATTGTAAAGTTGAGAGTGTATGCATTGATTCAATCGTTCGGATCTGAAGAGATGGCAATTAATTCATGTGATTTTTAACGAGTCTAGCAGTAAAATTAGGGGTAGGTTAAATGTAATAATCATGTATACACAATTGATGCTTTTAGTGTGGATTCCAGTTCTGAAGTGATTTTTTCGGTGTCGAAAAAGGTAACAGTGATTAAGGTTAGCGAAACAAGTTATCATCTATGGTGCACGTCGTGCATGATTTTGTGAGCGACAGCTCTTTCCTATGACTCGGGATTCAAATCTTTCTAGAAATGGATTCCTCCAAGGTCATCTACTTGCTCACCAGATTCGCAAGCATCATATTATCTCACTTATTTCAGTTTACTGTTGTCTCTTATTTTTTAAAGAATGTTCATAAGTTTCGACTCCTGAATAAAACTTTCCTTAGGAAAACTCACCTTTAAAGAATTATCCTTGAACATAAAAGAAAAAAAACCAGGAAAAGGGTACCGCAATACCATTGGTATAAAGGAGGAAGACCTGGAAAATCATTCAATTTTAAGTTATGTAAAAGACAGAGAGCATTATCAAAGATTTCGAACTGGTCACAACAAAACTATGAAATATGTGTCAGGAAAAAGATTTATCACGACTGTCACAACTGTAAGGGTAACTGAAAATCAGGAAGTACATCCATAGTGATCCAACACTTTTTAGGTCCGCTGTGACCCAGTTGATAGATTCGAGATAAGCAACCGGAGGGTTAGGAGTTCAAAACTCTGCCAAACCAAACACAACCGTTTACGCGAGGACTGGTGCACGTAGTTGTCTCAAACGTTCTTACGTTGGCGTGGCGTGGAAGTTTATAGAGTGGAGTGCCAGCTAAGGTTTTGATCTTGTCATCTGACCATGGTTCAAAATTTCGAAGTGTTGTCCTCGGATCCTTTTCCTTCGCAATTGATCCCTGAACGTCACCAACAACTCACTAAGTCCCTCTAGATGCGACGTAAATTCTAAAACCTACCTTCCTTTCGACATATTTTGCATTGAGATATTATGGAACAGATCTTACTTTTTCCGAGGATTAGAGAAAATATAGGTTCAATTTAATTTTTCGTCAGTCATTGGAATGAAACAAGTTCTTGAAGCGATTTCATAACTGGGCCACACCTGTTCATCTAAAATTTAAACTTAAACCACCTATAAAAGTAATTTATTATTCTGGGACCTTTATTGAACGTATTCAATCTGCAATGGCTTTTTGAAGATTTATAGTTCGTTTATACTAAAACTAGCAGAAATAATTCTGGGACCTTTATTGAACGTATTCAATCTGCAATGGCTTTTTGAAGATTTATAGTTCGTTTATACTAAAATTTATGTTCGCGCGAGCGTTTCACAACCTATCCAACAGTCGGCATCTATCTTTATCCCAAACTCGGAAAAAACACCCTTTTTTTCGACAGAGGCTCTAACAATCTGATAACCCAGTCAAATATAACATACCTGTTATTAAGGGCCACACCTGTTCATCTAAAAATTTAAGTTTAAACCACCTATGAAAGTAATTAATAATTCTAGAACCTTTATTGAACGTATTCGATATGCAATGGCTTTTTGAAGATTTATAGTTCGTTTATACTAAAATTTATGATCGCGCGAGCGTTTCACAACCTATCCAACAGTCGTCATCTATATTTATTCCAAACTCAGAAAAAACGCCCTTTTTCGACAGAGGCTCTAACAATCTGATAACCCAGTCAAATATAATTTAAGTGACTGTGTGTATTTTCAATACTCATGCAAATCCAATTACTTTATAAATTGCCTACAAACTATCCAGAAAACTACACAAAAGCAAAGCAGCATACAAAAATTGTTCAATATTTTTCGGTCATCGTTTACCTAAACCTATTACTGAGAAAAGTAGATTGAGTACACAATGCTACGCTAGTGGACGTTATAGTTACCGAAGTCTTGATGTCGATATCCAATCTTCTACAATGTCGATTCGTTAATTTAGCTTCTACTTTACTTCCAAAGCTCTCTTTTTTACGGGGGTAAAAAAAAAATACAAGATTCGAACTTTTACGAAAAAGTTACAATATGTGTTCTGTATCTCTTCCTCTTGATTAGGTCGCATTGTTCGAGAATCTTGTCTTTTCAAGATTTCAAGAATCGACCGGATTCGAATGAAAACAACACTCGTTCGAAAGCGGAGGGAATGAAATTTTCAGCCAACTCGGTTTTTCAAAATCTCCTATTGTGTTCCATTTTCCAATAAGTCAGCTGAATTAAGGTAGCAGGAAATGTCAATAAAGAAAAGATGGCTGAAGTTCAACGTGGTGATCAATATTAGAAAATACTTTTTGCCTTTTTCTATCTGAAGGAAGTTTAACAAGTTGGAAATGAAATATGTACTTTTGTAACAAGAGATTGAAATCGCTTTTTATTATTAATTCAGAGCAATAAATCTTTTTAACTAGATGTGCATTGTTAAAATAAAACAGATAATTGATCGATTAAAAAAATATTTTCTCTTTTGATAAGGAACTGCTTTTAGCATAAGGCACTCAGCCCACTTCCAAAACGACTGCTTCGTTTATTTTTCTCTTAATAAATAAACATTGAATTTCGATATAGCATTTGGTTTAATACGTTTTAACTCTGAACTCACGAACTTACTGAGAAGTGTAGTATTGCTTTTCCCTCAACACATGTAATGACTTAATTTTCACGAATACTGGCGGATATAATCCGAGAAAATATTCCATTGGTCAAGGAGATAAAAAAAGTCATGCATGGAAGACTGCAGGTTGCATAACGGATATATGCGTGTAAACCTTTTAAAGAGTTAAAACTTAAAATGGTGTTTGGATAAATTTCAATCGATAGCTTTGTCAATAAAGTCAATTGAGAACGAAACTTTTTAAAACTAGTAATTAACAATTAGTCAGTTCGAGATATGAACATGTATCCGCAAATAAAATTAACGGTTTTAGATCGAAACAAAAATATTGAAAATACGACATATAATCATCAGGTAAGTATGGAGATTGTTTATTTGATACTGTTAGACGAAATTTTGAAGACCCCTGAGACAAAATTGCTATGAACTAACAAGCATTATGTACACTTATAAAGCTGTATGGGCCCTCTTCTCTAACCAGAATATTCACATAGTTTGAATCAGTTTATTTTATACCATTCGTATCAGACACCCTAAGGAGAGTCCATTCTATGTTTTTTACAAATAAATCACTTGTTCCTGTGCCTCTTAACATAATATCACAAAATATTTCATGTTTCAGGTACCCAATCACATCTTAACAACACCGAAAACACCAATGTTTTAGATCCTCTATGTCCAATGCCAATTTAGTATCATCAAAATATCTACTGTTTTATATTCTCTGAAACCGATCACAGCATGGAATCACCGTAATATTCAATTCTTTAGAAACTCTAAGCCTAATCCCAACTTAAGATCACCGAAATCTCCAATATTTTTGATCCGGTATGCCCTATTAACATAGCACTACTTAAAAAAAATCCAAGGTATCATGTCCTCGAATCCCTCGCTTGTCTTTGTAATGGAGTCGAAAAGGATGTATTGGTCATTCGGTCCTCTATCAAAACATTAAAGAAAGCTTAAAAATCCTACCTTTAAAGCGTATTGGAAAACCAACAGGGATTGACAAATATCGATGCATAGTAAATATACTGAATGGTCGATTAGAAGTCAAAATATTTTTTTTTGGATTATACTAGCACTCCTGAGTACATACACCACGATGTTAAGATCAATCCCTACGGATGGGCATCAATTACTGTCAAATATTATTCACAAAGATGCATCAACTCGTTTCGAGCATCAATATTAAAAAATTACTAAAGATATTTGCTGTTCCAATGTCTTATTGCCCACTCAAAAACCAGAGCACAAAAGCCGATTCCTTCCCAAGAACAATGGCATATTTATCACACTTGATACGGTGCACCTCCTTCTTTAAGACGCATGAATATTAAAGAAGCGATCGAAGGAAGTCGCTACTTCCGAAAGAGCAGTGATTGATGAAGACGTTAGGCCAAGAAAAATCGAACACTACTGAGATCTTTCACGTTGATGGATTAATGATGGCTGATGAAACGCGATTTTTTTTCTGGGATCCTTATAGATTTTTGCTATTTTTCTTCTTTGATAATTGTTGGAAGACATCCTTGTCATTTATCTCGCACATCTGACATGCTGTGAATTTTTCCGATTCCTAGATGATAACCCCTCTAAATGGATAGACTGAATCACCCAGGCGTAGAAAGGCTACGTGTAAATGATTTCAGTAGCGTTATCAGTCCATCTTAATTGTTTGAAGAATTCAATCAAGAATGTATTAGACGGAGAGAGTAAAAATTGTATTTGGTGAGTGCTAAGGACGTTGGATATTTTCAAGGACATATTTCTGTTCAGATTGTAATAAATATACACTAAAATATATTGGTTTATAGCTATGAGTATGATAGCATCCTTTAACCCTGTAAGTAGTTTTGACGTGATAGCTCGTCGATTGATATCTTCTACCTGCAGTCTTTCCTGAATGGCTTCTAACTGGTTTTAACCATCTTGACGAACAGACTATCTGCAAGAGTTGTTTCAACCACTCAATGTAGTTATTTAGTCGATGCGTGTGTTATGGTTAAGCATTCTGGTGAATGTATTGACGAGGTACCTCATCATCGTCGATTGATATCTTCTACCTGCAGTCTTTCCTGAATGGCTTCTAACTGGTTTTAACCATCTTGACGAACAGACTCGCTTCAAGAGTTGTTTCAACCACTCAATGTAGTTATTTAGTCGATGCGTGTGTTATGGTTAAGCATTCTGGTGAATGTATTGACGAGGTACCTCATCATCGTCGATTGATATCTTCTACCTGCAGTCTTTCCTGAATGGCTTCTAACTGGTTTTAACCATCTTGACGAACAGACTCGCTTCAAGAGTTGTTTCAACCACTCAATGTAGTTATTTAGTCGATGCGTGTGTTATGGTTAAGCATTCTGGTGAATGTATTGACGAGGTACCTCATCATCGTCGATTGATATCTTCTACCTGCAGTCTTTCCTGAATGGCTTCTAACTGGTTTTAACCATCTTGACGAACAGACTCGCTTCAAGAGTTGTTTCAACCACTCAATGTAGTTTTTTAGTCGATGCGTGTGTTATGGTTAAGCATTCTGGTGAATGTATCGACGAGGTACCTCATCATCGTCGATTGATATCTTCTACCTGCAGTCTTTCCTGAATGGCTTCTAACTGGTTTTAACCATCTTGACGAACAGACTCGCTTCAAGAGTTGTTTCAACCACTCAATGTAGTTATTTAGTCGATGCGTGTGTTATGGTTAAGCATTCTGGTGAATGTATTGACGAGGTACCTCATCATCGTCGATTGATATCTTCTACCTGCAGTCTTTCCTGAATGGCTTCTAACTGGTTTTAACCATCTTGACGAACAGACTCGCTTCAAGAGTTGTTTCAACCACTCAATATAGTTTTTTAGTCGATGCGTGTGTTATGGTTAAGCATTCTGGTGAATGTATCGACGAGGTACCTCATCATCGTCGATTGATATCTTCTACCTGCAGTCTTTCCTGAATGGCTTCTAACTGGTTTTAACCATCTTGACGAACAGACTCTCTTCAAGAGTTGTTTCAACCACTCAATGTAGTTATTTAGTCGATGCGTGTGTTATGGTTAACCATTTTGGTGAATGTATTGACGAGGTACCTCATCATTAGCAAAACTGACAATGTCTTGATGGAAGAGGTAGCTCGCCAATAAAAATAATTGACCCTATCGTGATCTCACCATCATCCAAAAAGAGGCAATATCTTAATGGGGAAGAATTTCGTCATTAGCAGAATTTGTCAGTTCCTGATGGACGAGATATCTCGTCAATATGTCGTCGGTTAGAAGCAATGCTACACTCCTCGGAAATTCGTGATGCTCAGAGGTTTATTCTAACAAACTTGAGTATACTTAATAGATGTAAGCAGTTATTTCCAGTTACAACTATATTTCCCTTTATGCAAGTTTATTGCCAAAACTTTGCTCACAGCTAATTCAGCACTGAACTTCCATGAGAGAGATGGCAATAAATATCACCTACGTAATTTCCTTTCACTCTATATACATTGTATTGCATAAATAAATCCTGTGGTAATGACGATTCACTTTTTGTTGGTGAATATTTCATCTCAACGAGAGTTCTTTCCTGTTTCATACATAATCCACCTCACACAAAAAATGTTTTAAGAGCGTGTTGCAACAGAGAAAGACCTCGCTCCAGTGACTCCCAAGATCTCAATAAATCGCCTCCAAGAAAGTCTCGTGGCATAAAAAGAAACATTAATTTGAACTGTACCATTCTGACTTCTGGGGGTAATTTACAGTCAAAGTCACTTCCGCAGTCCTTTCGAGCGCATTTATTTATGAAACCATGAAACCGAGTAGGCAGTCTATTCTGCTGTCAGTGCTTTGAATGGACTTCCATAAATGAGGCAGACCTATTCGGAGGGTAGCATTTATCCAGTCCCGAGTATCTTAGGCCTTCAATGGATTTCTATGGCTATTTCTTCTGCTCTTATGTAAATAGATTTTCTTTCCGATAAGATATTTTGCCAATTTTTCTTGAGAGTTCTCCAGTGAACATCCGAATAAGGGGTCGTGAAGCACCAGCAATCTTTTCTAATATATATGAAACGAAATATTTTGCATGTAGTTGGTCACATGAGAATTCAATCGGCTCTACGTATATTTAAGAACATTGGGTAAACTATAACCACCAAGTAGTGAGTTCACGATGTTTAAAAATATTTTAAATTTAAATATCTCTGGTACTCAAGTATTCCTTCTTTTCAGGTACTTCTAGGATCTTGAACTTTAGTACAATTTTTATCATTAGAATATTTATTTTCAGAAATGTTTGCTGCTTCCCTAATTCATGCTGATATTATTACCTTGAACAACGGCAGAATATTTTATATTTAATTTTAAATAATACTTTAATAATATTTTTTTAAAGCAGTTTTCTTTTGGAGAAAAATGTACAGTTGCAGGAAAACATAAAATACAGTAAAAACCTTAAGCAAATACAGTTATAATATATAACGAACGAAAATACAGTTACATATAAAGAACGAAAAGCCTCATTACGATATATTTATTATTGAGTTACAATCATTAAAAATCTATCAACTTTCAAGAAAGTTACATGATTCAAGAATATATTCAAATCAAATTTTTACATACAGTTTTAGAAGGTTTAGAAAAAAGTTTCTGTTTAATTTGTATAAGATTTATTTCACTTCACCTGTTTAGTTTTGAGTTTACAAATAATTTTAAGTAATACACGAGTTGTTTAGTTCCCATATAAATAATTTTGACTTACTAATTTACTTACTTTAAATCAAGTAATCATAAAAGCAAATTGTTTCAAAAAGATATTAAAAAAAAAACGAAAGGTAAAAAGAGGATAGGTAATTACTATCATTGTTTTTGTAAGTCAATCAAAACTACATTATTTTTTTCATGTCGGTAAAACTACTATATTTTTTACCACCGTGCCACTAAAACTGCTTCACATAAAAAAAATTATATTTTGGTTGTAAGCAGAATTTTAGTAATTAATTTATGGGTGACATGGAATGGAAAAAGTTTGAAAATATATGGCTCTAAAAGTATGCTTGAATAAATATATCTAAGTAGAAATATTTCTCTTAACCAGAGTTTTTTTTAACTGTTATGCCACAATCCTTGCATTGTTGTGTATATGGATGGTGTGTAAAATTTATTTCACTTCAGCTGTTATGAGTCAAGCAAATAATTTCGAGCATTACTCGTATGCATAATTTCGAGTATTACTCGTATAAATAATTTTGAGCATTACTCGTATAAATAATTTCGAGTATTACTCATATCAATAATTTCGAGTATTACTCATATAAATAATTTCGAGTATTACTTGTATAAATAATTTCGAGTATTACTCGTATAAATATTTTCGAGTATTATTCGTACAAATAATTTCGAGTATTATTTTCTTTATTGCAAAGAATCATAGGCAAATTGTTTGACAAAGATTTTTTTAAAAGTTACTTGAGAGCAAAAAGGATAGTTAATTAACATAATTGTTTTGTATGTCAATCAAAATCATACTTTTTACCAGTAAAAAAATGTTTTTGGCGTGCCGGAGCAACTAGTTTAACTAGTAGTAAACAACTAGTTTATGCGTGCCCTGGTATGGTTGAGATAGAAAATAACTGATTTAGAAGTAAATTTCGCTAGCAAGAAAATATCTGCGATTTTCATGAAATCAAAATATATTCATACTATTCCCTTACACCATTCAGTTAACCGTCCACGCAAGCATTATGAATGTTTCTACGAGAAATAATTTCGCAGTATTGCGACACACAGGCAGCGCAGGATATTCCTGAAACAATTCTAGCCACATCGGGAGCTTTCAACGAGCATAGTTGTAAGCCAATGAATTCATATACCGGCTTTAGCGGCAAAGCGGAGATTCGGTCCAATGTATATCGGGTGCCAGCAGTAGCGAGCAAATGCTGAATCTTGCATTTGGGGAAAGTCTCATTGATGTTTCATCACTGAATCCCGTCATTGGACATTCCTGCATGCTCGCTCAATGGGAGACGGTAAGTATTAGTCTCCAACTTCGCGATAACGACGAATCCCAAGCTCTTCGCAATTGTCTGAAATGGCGAGGGCATGGAGTTGGAAAGGGAAGACATTAATTCTAAAGGTTCATGGGCGAATGGCGATAACTTTTGAGAGATCTTGTGGGGAGAAGGTTGCATTAAAGTAGGAGCAGAATAACTGTAATGTATAAGCTAACTGTTACATCAGGAATAGCGAAAGTATTGACATTTTATAAAATTCTTACCAGGCTCACAGAGACCAAGAGGAATAAGGACATACACGGTCGTTTTACTACCAAAACCACGTAACTTCGATGTTTTGGCTTAGGTTGTTTCAACATTATTTCGCTTCCGATATTACGACTAAACTTGTTTCAAAATCTTACAAATCTATGCAAATTATAAGGTCCTTTATCGATTAATTCAAAACATCGCATTGCGTAGTTTATTTAAAGTTTAGAATCTATTTTTTTTAATTATTTTTATTGAGCATTTTTCTGTCGTAAGACATACGAGGATTTGAAATTAAAAACCATCGGTATATCATTATTAATACTGATACTAAATGAAAAATGTATAGCAAATTGATTTAATTTGATATTGAATTTTTGTGATAAAACGTTTGCAACGCAATATTAAGTACATTTTAATATTATTTCTAATACCAATCATTGACCACTTCGGCATTTTAAGGATGAATTGACGGTTATTTGTGAAGGAACACCGAGTTATAGTTGCAAGTGAACTTCGGTAGCCCAGTTGGTAGAGTCACGGATTTGTATCAGGAGTGTTACGAGTTCAAAACTATAACCAACATAAACCATTTTCTACTTGAGGACTGGTTTACTTTAAATCTATCGTGGTCTCAAATGTCTTTACACTAGCCTGGTGTGGATGCTTAAAGAGTAGGGTGCCAAGCTCAGGTATTAACCTCGTCATCCAATAAGTTATAAATTAAATAATGACATGCGTCTTTTATGTACGTACTGAAGATTAATATAATGGACGATTCAAATAGCTGATAAAAATTATAAAAAAAATAAGAGTTTATGATTGTCATAACTTTGTTTTAATGAAAATATGTATACAAATTTATGTGTTATCTTACGTGGTATATGTTAAAAGTATTCATCATCTATGCTTCATAACATCGATATAAACAAAATCTGACTGTGCGAATGAAATATTTTCAGCCCATTTCAAGTAATTTTTCCGTTTGAGGTCATTCTAATGCAAAATTAGTGGTTTCCGCGTTGGTGTCTGTTTCTGTATGCACGCACTACGGCTGGGTATGTTTTCATGAAACTTTGCAAGTTGTGACTACTCACACTTATTTAGTGACTTAGCTTTATTAAGTCAGTCTGTCTTCCTGTATTATGTCTGTTTTGAGGTTTGTATGTTTGTGCAGAGGTCACATAAACTGTATTAAACTTAATTTCATAAAATGATAAATACTTCTCTCTCTCTCTCTCTCTCTCATGAAACGTATATTTATTTATAAAATACATAATTTAAATTTAACTTACCTGCATTTTTTAGGAAGTTTCACACTGAAGCAGCTGAATACTCATACTAAAATCAGTCTTAATTTGACAATTAGGGGGAAGCTGGGATGTATATTGAGCACTGCGATTACTCAAATTGCTCTACCAGTACTGATGGAAAAGCAATTGCTAATTATTAAGCAATTACAAATATTTTTAGGAATTTAAATTCTAAAACTTTACTTATTTCGTACTCTCCCAAAGTCCTATCCTATGACTTCATTGTAGCGAGGGATGAAACAGGAAACATGAAGTACGTATACTCCTGGTCGAGCCACCCAAGGCATGAAGGAAGTGCTTTTTTCCAGTCTAACAAAATAAGTCGAACAGGTGGCTAAATCGGACTGCTACGGAGGTGGCACACAGATCATATGATCAATAGCAGATGCGCTTTACCCATGTCTTGAACTTTTGCTAAAGAATATGACCGCCTATCCGTGCTTAAAAAAAATTTCACTGATAATCTCTAATCTTCATAACTGGTACCTTATTAAAATACCAGGACAGCTGTTTGCCTTACATTTTTCCCGGAGCATTTTAAAACCAGTGCCCGAAAGTTTTTTTTTTTTTTTTGCACATTTATTTTAATTAACGTCGTATTGGTGCAACACATAGTTTTCTTGCACATACTCAATGATTTAGTGTAATTTTTTTTTCTTTTTTTACACTGAGAAATTACTCTGAATTTTTTAATTCTTTAACGATTGCTTTAAGTTGTAGAGCGTGCGTGACACAACAAAAACCCGTATTCTTTGACTTAGTGAACACAAATATTATTTTCTGATCTTCTTACTCGGAATTAATTTTCATTTTTAAATGTTATTCTATTTTTAGTCGCAAGACGTGGCAACAATGCGAGATAAAAAATAATCACGAATCATTATCTTCAGAACATCTTTTTCCCATGCCGACTTTAGTTTCATATCGTTATGTTTCCTATGGATGTAAATCTATATATATATAAGACCCAAAATCGACGTTATTTGTGTTTCGTCGAATGGTAACAGCCGAGAGCTACAAGAAATGCTGAAGATAGAGATCAGCGCGCGAATGGAACGGCTGAAAAAACACTATCGTACTGCTTGAATGAAACGGCTGAGCAAACACTATCGTACGCACGTGACTCGAAATCGACGTTTTTTGTGTATCGTCGAATGGCAACAGCCAGAGTAAATAAAATAACCGATTTTTAAAATTCTTGGTGTTTTCAAATAGCCGAGGTCAATTTCTATGCAAAATGGAGTTTCAGTTCATAAATTCACGAAAAAGAACTAACCGGGCGCATGAAACAGTTGAACAGTTGTCTGAACGGAGAACTAAAAGATTTGCTGCAGACAGAGAACGCCGTGCGAATGAAACAGTTGAGCAGTCGTTTGAACGGAGAGTTCGACGAAGGATTAGTTATTAACATGCTTCAAGCGAAAATATTTATCGCAACTGCGAGAATTTGACAGAATTGTGCACTTTTTGCCATGCCCTTTATTGAAAAAATGAACTCAATTCAAGTAAAAAAATTTACGAAATGATGTCACTATGAGAAAGTTTCCCTACCATCCCTGTCAGAAACTCCAGATTTATTAAAAGATTTGCTTTGTGACAGTTCATTTGAAGGTAAAAATACGCGAATATAATGCAGCTTCAGCTTTTGCTTCTATGTGAGCTGAAATCAGCTCACCTACAGGAAATGGGCCATATGGCTTCCGCATTCATGGTCAGATATATCACAAGGTTTCACCTCTATATGACCAGTTATATATATTTGATGCCGATAAAGCAAGCAGTTGTCGCATAGAAAACAATGAGGGCTGCTTGCAAATGGTTTTGGAAAAGCTGGAAGCACTAACACGAAATATTAATCCAAACGCTAAATCCTACTTAGAGATGCATCATTTAATACAGTCCAACCCCACTATGACTGTGAAAATGGTTGTCATGGAGCATCCAAGTGTAAATATGCGAAGGTAGAATGCACCTACATCTAGAACAGAAGTTGCTGCATTACTTGTTGGAGACTATGGTGAACCACCTGCAAATCGATATATTTGCATATATCCGAAAGGAGATAATTGCTAAAGTATTTCACCCGTGAACCAATGTAGTGATCCCATGGTCAATCCTTTACTATTTCCGAGAGGAGAATGTGGTTGGTTTAATGGGATGGAGCACATTGAGTCGAGACGTTCAGCAAAACGATCAAGAGTTACGCAGCATCAATGTTATGCTTATTGGCTTTCTATACGCTCAGAGTTTAACCTTCTGCACAGCAGTGGGAAATTATTCCAACAATATATCGTGGACGCATATGTGAAAACTGAAAGTTCCCGTCTGAATTACATCAGAATGAATCACAAGAATTTAGGAGTGGAACCTTATAGTGGGCTTTCAGATGCCTTAACATCTCGAGCTGAAATGAAAATTTGAGGACAGGCAAATTACTAATACTGCCTTCTACTTTTCAAGGAAGTCCACGTTCCATGCAGCAAAATTACCAAGATGCAATGGCCATGGTAAGAAAATTCGAATTTGTTTGTGACATTCTCTTGCAATCCTACATGGCCTGAAATTTTAAAAGTAATGCCACATTTCCATAATCCTGAACACAGGTCAGATATTGTAGCTCGACTTTTTTCAAAATGAAACTATCTGAGCTATTAGATGATATTATAAAGCGAAATATATTTGGTGTTGTCATTGCTTACATTTATGTAATTGAATTTCAAAAGCGAGGCTTACCTCATGCGCATATTGTATTGACACTCGAATAAAACTCCAATATCAGTACCAACGATGATATTGACAAATATGTCAGTGCAGAGTTGCCTGACGTTACTCTCAATCGAAAATTATTCGAGATTGTTACAAAATGCATGATTCAGGGCCCCTGTGGTATTTTAAACCCCAATTCCCACTGTATGAAGGACTCAAATGTATGCTGCAAAAAATTTCCAAAAGAAATTATAGAAACCACTGCTGAAAATATCACTTGAAGACCCTATTTACAGAAGGCGATCTGTGTAACCTGTAAAAATTGGTAGATACGACATCGATAATCGTTGGGTTGTGCCATACATCATTTTTTTGTTAAAAAAATTAATGCTCATATAAATGTTGGAGTGTGTGCATGAGTAAAGAGTGTAAACTATCTATATAAATATGTATATAAGGGACATGATTCTGCATCCATCTACAAAAAGATGGTGTAATTCACCACGATGAAATTTTAACTTTCCTTGATGGAAGATATGTCACCTGAAACAATGTGGCGCTTGAATAAGTATTGTATGTCTTACAAATCTCATGTTGTGCTCAGATTAGCTGTTCATTTACCATAACAACAACAAATTTTTTACCGAGAAGGTCAAGAGGATGAGGTTGTTGACCGGGCATCTGTAAGACAAACAACTTTAACTGCTTGGTTTCATCTTAATAGTATTGATTAAGATGCACATAGTTTTACGTACATTGATATTCCACCATTATAATGTCTTTGATAAAAATGAAACGAAATGGAAAAAAAAGAGGCAGAGAGGAGGTCAGAAGATAATTGATAGAATGGCTGTAGTTAATGTATAGGACAGTGAAAGATACTACCTACGAATGTTGTAGTTACGTAAATCTGATGCAATGAATTTTGAGGATTTAAAAACAGTTAATGGGATAGTTTACACCGCTTTTCAACAAGCATGGAAAGATCATGAGTTTTTTTAAGGAGATGAACATAGGCATAAAACATTAGCTGATGCTGCAATGATACAAATGAAAGGTTTCTTACGAGTATTATTTGCTATTATTTGTGGATTTGGGGAAGATCAAAATGTTCCTGAACTTTGGGTACAACATAAAAATTCTCTCTTCGAAGATTTTGTTCATAGATACTCTGAAAAGACTGGATTTCAATATGCACATGCCGAAATTAATGAGCTTTTAAAGGCATATGATTTAAACTTTACAAAACTTAAACTGCCAGATTTAAATTAACCTTTTTATGTATCTGCATTCACATATGAAAACGAAGAGGAACGAAATAAAGATCAGATAAACATGAATAAATTGAACGTTGAACAGCGATTTGTTGTTCAAACTGTACTGGATGCCATATATAGTAACAAAAAATGTTAAAAAGAATTTTTTCCTAGATGGACCTGCGGGAATAAGGAAGACTTTTATTTATATCACATCACTGCATGCAATCAGAGGAAGAGGTTATAATGTTACTCCTGTCGCATCAACTGGAATAGCAGCTACATTATTACCTGGAGGAAGAACAGCTCATTCGATATTTAAAATCCCATTCAATTTGAATTCAACTTCAACGTGCAATTTAAAAATAAAATAAACAGAAGCCAAATTATTATTGGAGGTAAAACTGATATTAGAGGACGAAGCTCAAATGACACATGTACATGTGTTTTAAACAGTAGATTGTCTATTTCAAGATTTTACAAAATCTCATGAGCTATTTGGAGGGAAATGTTATTTTACTGGGTGGAGATTTACGACAGGTACTGCCTGTAATCTTGAGAGGTTCACGGTCGCTAACAGCTGCCTGAAAAAACACAGACTGTGGTCTCAGTTTGAAGTTTTGAGTCTCACGAAAAACATGCGTGCTTTGGAGAGTGAGAGAGAGTTTTCAAGTCTGCTTCTCGGGATGTAGGCTAATGCAAAAAAGGGGATCAAGTACAGTTACCTTCCATATGCTACCCACAAATACAAGATCCAGTTCACAACTATATTCCGATATAGATTTTTCTACTGTGACACCTCAGCAACTTAAAGGACAAGCAATTCTGACAGTCACGAATGATTTATCTTTTGAAATCAATCATAGTGTGTTTAGTTATATGCCTGGTTCAGAAGTTGTTTATGAAAGTGCCGATAGTATTGCTAGTGAAGATCCTCAAGATCAGTAAGCATACCCAGAAGAATTTTTAAATAGCTTAACACCAACTGGCATGCCACCGCATAAACTTAAAATGAAATGTGTAGCCTTGACTATGCTCCTCAGAAATGTAGCCCCTTCCAAAGGATTGTGCAATGGCATAAGACTCATTGTTACCAATCTACAACAAAATATTGTTGAAGCAAAACAAATTAATGATAATGCTACAGAAACTTTTCTGATACCTTGCATATATCTCATACCATCTACTGCAAATATTCCCTTTAAATTTAAACGCAAACATGTTCGGCAATCAACAAATCGCAAGGGCAAACCTTTGGGGGGGGGAATATATATATATATATGTATGAGCATGTATGAGTACTATTTAAATATTACAAATTCTTAACTGTAGCAACAGGAATTCAAGATAAAATGCTTTATGAGTTGAAGCTACATTTAAGCAACTTATTATACATGTTAAAAAGGTTGTTGAAAACAGAATAGGGAATATGCACTATGTCACAAAACGTCCTAAAATGGTACATATTCTACAAATTTGATTATGAACAATCCGAAAATCAACTTTAAAAATCACAAAAAGTTTTAATTTAAGCGTTATAAGCGGCTAAAAAACGCGTCAAAGTCACGTGACTGAAAACGGGGCGGAGCTTGGTGTGACGTCATAGTAAATGAAATTTCTCGCTACATTCGCTGGCTGCATGTTATTTTAAGTTGCTTTCATTGATTTCACGCTAATTTTATTTTTTAAATAATTGTGTTGAATTATACTCTTTACAATATTATTATTATACAGATTTCTTCTTTAAAAATGACGACTGTAGAATATGGCTTTATAAAAGGCCAGTCGTATAATCTACCTAAATTGGATGGTATACCCATGTTTTCTTTTCTTGGAAACCATCCAAATTTTATGGGAGTAGAAATGAAAGGCGTGAAAGCGAAGAGTAAGATAATATTTTGTACAACATATTTGTTTAAAAAAAATTATTTTTATATTGCTTTTAAAGAGTAGTGCTATTATCAAAAAGTTGTCCTTAAGAAAATAAAATATTAATATAGTTGTTCTCTTTTCCTTAATAAGTAACACAATTCATTCTGAAATAGATTTTTTTATATAGATAATTAGAATAGTATATCAAATAAGAGCTCTATATTAGGAAAACAATTTCAAAGTAGATTAAAATTGTAGGGGTATCAAAATAGTGAATTTTGAAAGCTAACTTAATATTAATTTTCTACGTAAATTGTTTAGCAAAATTATTTTTGTTAGTGCAATTTTATAAAATTATGCAAATTGAAAACAAAATTCGTAATTGTTTAAAAATATTAGTTTTAATGCTAAACAAACGAGGAGAAAGCTATGTTGCTTCGTACTGCAAGAGAGACGATAATCCCAGTAGTTTTCCATGTCATTCTCCAACTATAAAATAAAGTAATATATAAATTAAAAGTTTTCACTTGTAGCACTAATTTGTTAACACTAGTTTTTAACTTTAATTTATTATTTTTAATAGAAATATTTGTATAATGCTTTTTTTTAATAAATTAATTTTACGTTTATTCTAACTTTTCACTTTTAAAATAATTAAATTTTTTCATCTATGTAAGAATGTTAGAAAATTTATGTTAGAAGAATTATTTCTTAATTATAAATCTTAATTCTAATGACACTTATTCCATAGTACTTATCATTCAGTTTTAAGAAGGAATATGACACAGTTTTACCAAGTGTATGAATAGCTGCAAATTAATTATCAAACATAATAATTCAATGTTTATTGATGTTAGCTCTCTCTATATTTTTTTAACCAGTTTTGATTTATAAATATATAGTATTTCTATATTTATTTATTAAATTATTTTCCATGAAACAAGAAATTCTGCATTATGAGGGACTTGATACAGAAAGAATGTTTTCGTTTTAGCAAAAACACTAGTAGTCATCCACACGATTAAATCACACAATTCTTATTTAAAAACAATTAACAATACAAATAATTTTTAATATTTTAAACTTTCCGAAAAATGATCTTCACAGCAATGCAAGCAAGAAGTAGTAAACAGCTTTTTCTTTTTCTTTTCATCTCTTCTCATAACGCTGCACCATCTTCTACGAACTTGTTCATATTTTAATACAACAAAAAATATTTTTTTTTGTGTTTTAATCGTTGAATTATGACACAAACGGAACAATACAATATTTGTAATTCTTCTTTTTAACTATTTTCGAATCTTCCATTGCTGTGTGTGTGTGTGTGTGTGTGTGTGTGTGAATTAATCAAAAATCTATAAAAATAAGACTACTAAAAAGATACCCATAGAGACAACACAGTTCAAGAAACGCTCGATGGGAAAATCGTGTACTATGACATCACAGGCAAACATCGTCAGTGACTGCAGTTTTTAGTTGAAAGTGATGTCAGAGATATTTAAAAAGCGTTTTAAATATAATTAATGTCGTCAGATTGAATTTTAAGTGGCATTTTCCTACGTAGTTTTCCGTGCTCTTTCATTTTAAAATGAATTTGAAAATATGCATATTGTCCATTATATACAGGGTGTTTCGAAACTCATGGGCAAAAATTTAAGGGGTGATATAAAACATCTAAACACGCAATTTTCTCCACACAATGCATGGGCGGAGAGCAAGCGGTGAACCTCTAGACAGCTCTGTAATGGAAAGCAAAAAGCGCGAGTTTTCTTACACATCGTCATTTCTACCGAGGATTTCAGAAGGCATGAAGACGTGTAGTAATCAGGAAAATGCGGACATGAATTTTATGTATGGTCTTGCGAATGGGAATGCTTTGGAACCTGAAAGACTGTACAGGCAGTGTTTCCCGGGAAGACACGTGCCAGACCGAAAAATGTTCGAGCGATTGCATCGGTGGTTGTGCGAAACGGGATCCTTTGTCACCGGCATGCATGATACTGGGCGTGGCAGGAGTTTTCGAACGCCACATGTTGTAGAGGACATTCTGCAAAGAGTGGTAGATCGTCCGGATATTAGCACGTGGAAGGTTTCTAGTGCCGTAAATGTGCCCCACTCGTTTGTTTGGCGAATACTACGGGACGAAGGATTACACCCCTACCATGCACAGAAATTGCAAGCCTTGATACCTACAGATTATGCGCCATGTATCGAGTTTGCACGTTTGATTTTGCAACAGCTAGCAGAGCAGCCTGATTTTAGTGCACATGTGTTACTCACGTATGAATGCACCTTTACTCGTGAAGGCATATCTAATACTCACAGCCTTCATGTGTGGGCATCTAACAATCCGTACGACACATGTCCTCACTCATGCGTATCATAAGCGTTTCAGCGTAAATGTTTGGGCTGGAATCGTGGATGACCATTTGATCGGCCCATACCTACTGCCATTCCGACTGGACGGCAGAACATACCTCACATTTTTACAGCAGGTATTGCCAGACTTACTTCAACCTGTTGCAGCCAACATACAAGTACGTATGTGGTTCCAGCATGACGGAGCACCACCCCATTTCAGCTTGGATGTGCGGAGCGCTTTAGACGCTAAATTCCCGGGGCGATGGATTGGTCGGGGTGGGCCCACACCTTGGCCGGCACACTCACCCTATCTCTCCTGTCTGGACTTTCCTGTGGGGCCATTTGAAAAGTCTCGTCTACGAAAGCCCATCGACGAGGACCTAGTTGCCAGGATTTCTGTTGCTGCCGGTGCCATCCGAGACATGCCGGGTGTGTGAAAACGTGCGCCGCTCGCTACGTTGCAGATGTAACGAATGCATTACCGCATGTGGTTGCTGTTTTGAGCAGTTTCTGTAATTCTGCCACACATACTGTCAATAAAATTATTTAGTACCTCCTCTATCTGTTTGGTGTTTCGTTCTTTCATGTGACAGTAACGGCGGATACCTCCTAGCCGTTCATCGCTTGCTCTCCGCCCATGAAATGTATGGTGAAAATTGCTTGTTTATATGTTTTCTATCACCCCTTACATTTTTGCCCATGAGTTTCGAAACACCCTGTATATTTTAAAAACACTTTCAAATCGATTTACCATTTTTGAAAAAGGAAAATAGCTTACCATTGTTTTGTATGTACTGAATATATTCAATTTTAAAACAGATTCTTTTGTTGCAGGTGCCAATAAAATGAAACTTCAAGACAAAATATATGTGCTTTAAAAAAAGATTAGTCATGAATATCTTATCATCCTCCCCTTCTTTGTCATCCTTCTTTTAGGATAGCGAAATTCGAAAATATCGTACCTTTAAGAGGTGAAAAAGGGATATAATGTGAAAAATATATTGGTAGGAAAACTATGAGGGCGCTTGCGTATTCGCCGTAGATTCGTCAATTTTAAATAATTCTTAATTCCACCTACTCACGAAAAGCTAAAAATTGAGTTTTGTAGTAGTCACCTTTCGTAGTTGTCGTATAATAGGGGTGTGATGAACATCAAATGTATTATATGGGATATACATGTATCCATTTATGGCCAAAGTCAAATGTTGAATTAATAAAGATGTCGAAAAGCAGATAAAAAATTCTTATCCAGACATTTAAATGATGGTGATTATTTTGGTTTAATTTTCTATGAAAGGGAAAAGTGATTATTGTGATCACCATTTTCACTCTACAAGTTAATAAATTCAACCTGAGTAACGTCGGGTAAATTTGCTAGTTAAAAATAAATCGTGTTTTGGTTTGAGTATCTCGCTCTGTGGTCATTTTTTAATGCAGCAAAAATTGTTTTTGTAGAGTAAATACTGTAAACCTAACATTTGTAATCATTATTTAGAGTTATTTATTGCTTTAATGAGTGCACATATTATATCCGACTAGTGTGCTGGAGTCATCACATAGAGTCATTGTCAGTAAAAAAACAAACACATAGGGAAATATTCACTGTTATCTTCTTTCTTAAGTCAGTATTAAAATAAAATTACATTAAGTCATTGATTCCATGAAGAAAATACCAGAGCTGTGTCAGGAAACAGCCGCTAGGTTACGAGCGTAGAATACGTCAGTGAGGCCATATGGTGAATGTGAGAGAAATAAATCAGTTCTACTCTGCTTTAATTTCACACAGCAAATGTTTATTGCGCCGCACATATATCACAATTGGTGCACTCACTGTTGATGTTGAAGGTAGTGTCTCATTATAGACCTCCATGGATTTAACTCCATCATTCAATTGTAAAAAGTTTATGTCATCAGATAAGCTATTTGCATCGAACTGAGCGGTGGAGGTACTTAGAGCACTCGTATCAGGCATTTGTTCACCTTGATACTTTCAAGACCTTCTTCCGAGCCCGTTGACATTCAGCAATGGATGTCCGGATCTTCTTGGATTCCCTATATCTCGACCTTTCTCTTCCTATTGACGTTTTTTATAATTCTTCTTCTGTTTATTATGCATATATATGGACATTCTAAAATTTTTACGATTTTCCAAGCATTGAAGTCCGATATCTAAACAAGTATTAAAAAATTTGGAGTTCATTTATATTATTATTTATAAATTGCAGAGACGAAACAAATGACATCTCAAGCATCGTGCTTGCTCAAAGGACGACGGAGCAAAACTAAATTAAGGTGAGCGGCAATACGGATTTTCGTGCCTCAAATTTGAGCTTCGATTGCATCAGTCAATGATGTCAGCGCAAGAACAATGAGCATTTATAACATTATTTGTTTAATGCTCTATTTAACGCGATATCGTTCACTTGTGAATCAATTATATTTGTCAAGAAATAAGATTTCTGTGATTACTTTTTATAGTGACAGTCAAAAATTAAGCGTGGTGCCCCGGTTTCGAAAGGTAAGACGTATTCTACGTCAAAAGTTTTTGGGCAATTGCAGACGTATCCTTAAAAATGTCTTTATGTATGACTCCAATGCAATTAAGGTTGTTTGAGGGAGAAGCTGATACAAGCTGCACTTTTGACAGGTGGGGAAGAACTCCTGGTCATCAAAGAATATAATTTTTTCAAGTAGTTAGTTGTTGCTATAGAAGAGAGACATACAGACAGGGAGCCATCGAACCTGTACCGTCTATGACTCGCAGACATGGCGATCCCGATTTCCTTCGTCTTGGTAGATCTATTGCGAATATACTTTTTACGAACTACATTTACAATCAAAAGTCAAGTATGCTGAAAATGTCTGAAGTTTTAACCCTCCTGGTGGATGTCTCGACGTGGTATCTCGTCATAAGCAAAACTGACCAGATCTTGATGAATAAACTGACCAGATCTTGATGAATAAACTGACCAGATCTTGATGTATAAACTGACAAGATCTTGATGTATGAAACACCTCATAATTGTAAAATAACTGACCAGATCTTGATGGATGAAATACCTCATCATTGGAAAATAACTGACCAGATCTTGATGGATGAAATACCTCATCATTGGAAAATAACTGACCAGATCTTGATGGATGAAATACCTCATAATTGGAAAATAACTGACCAGATCTTGATGTATGAAATACCTCATCATTGGAAAATAACTGACCAGATCTTCATGGATGAAATACATCATCATTGGAAAAAATGATCAGGTCTTGATCTCATCATCCTTTAAAAATTGGCAATATATTGATGACAATATCTCGTCGAAGGCAAAATTGGTCAAAACTTTATGGACGAGATATCTCGTCGAGACCAATTGGCAGGTTTAAACTCGTTAAACTGGAGAAGAATAAAATGTATTTGTATAAAAGTGTCAGAGTAAATCACCATATAAACTTTAATTCAGGCATGTCAATCACTCCATCTACCAAACTATTTGCAAATCGATCGAAATCTTTCCATAGAAACCCCGTTATCTTTAAAAATCCCAATCCCGAAACAAAAATAAAACGCAAGAGAAATACTGTCAACTGAAATTAATTTCTCAACGTTTAAACATTCGAGACGTTTAGGAAAAGCAATAAATTTCCCGTCGTTTGAAAACTCCCGAAACGACGCGGGAGTAAATATACGGGAGATAAAAAATGAGAAAACCGAAGACTGTTTTCAAAAGTCATAAAAAGAAGATCAACTGCTACAGAAAGAAAAAAAAATTAAGCAACAGAGAAAACGAAGCAGAAAAAAAAAACCACTACCATCCGGCCGATTTCGTCTGTGACCAAGAGGCTCGTTTTTTGTTTTTTCCCCCAAGCAAAAAGTGCTTAACAAGCATTTTCACACGCTATCAATCAAGAGAGAGGAAAGTGGACACTTCTCCAGCAGAAGCCCTCCGTGCAAATGCTCACTCAGCACCTTTTGTTCTGAAGCTGGGCGTGGTAAGAGGGCCCCTAAAACTCTCCTGATTTATAATTCCGCGCGTTGTGGGAAGGCTTTTTAATTAAGCACTCGCTCTGAAAGGAAAGATTAATAAGGGATTTATGAAAAGAGAAGCACACAATGACGTGGATGTGTGAGTTTAGGAGAAAATACCGATGATAGTGCAGAATTTGTGACAATGAAATCCGAGAGATTCCTAACCTTTTGCAGTTGTTTTGTGTGGGAACAGAATCGGCCACATCGGAAGGGTCGAACGGTTGGCTGTTTTAGGTTTAATGGTACAATGTCTAGTAATGCTGTAACGTAGTGGTTGTGCCTTTCTACAAAATAGAACAACCTAGTTTAAAAATAACTTGCGTTTATTTTGCAAAGAATTATATTTACAGTTTGGACACTAGAGATTTGCATCCCTATGACATGGATGGTGAGAAAACGGTAAAAAACTCAACAGTCGCGGCCTCATCAACGAGTACAAAACAAAAACCTCCGCTTCCCTCGAGTTCTGCAACGTCTCGCCTTTGTCGGCAGACCCCTCATTCCACCAGCCACAAATCACTGGCACCCCAAAACAAACGGGACAGCTGTTGCGACATTCGTCAGCAGGTCTCGGGCATATGTTTCAGGAATTTGGAATCAAAGGTCAGTGGCGGTGGCGGAGACGTCACAATGCTCAAGCTGCGCCAAACACTCACTAGTCCCGAAATTTGAATTGACTGGGAGAAATTTGCCCGTTACTTTTTACCCTGAGAACCTTATTTTTTATTATACGAGTACTTCATTTATGGCGGGATATTTCATCCCACCGCTGCCACCATTAATATTGGGAATTGATATCCCACTTCTGACACCATTCAATATCTAAAAACAGCGAGATGCTCTAAATTTGGCTCCTAAATCATCTTGGAAATGAAGACTCTCTGGTGATCTCGAATGATCAAAGCATCAGTAATATTGCGCTGAAAAAAGATTTGCGGTACACATGGAAACAAACAACGCTTAGAAGACATTTATTAAAAAACTAAGGACGATACAGCAACGAAGAACTTTTCCTTACACTGGTCGCGTTCGTAAACACGAATAAATCCCACCGATTTTACGAGTTATTCGAACGGATCGTTTGAGAATTCTTTCAGTTCTTTCTAGTTTGAAAACTAACCGTTTCATGAGCCACTGGAAACGAGAAAAAAAAATCGACGGAAATGAACCGAGATTGCTCTGCGTACTATCAGTTACTGTTGTAATGAATGCAAGCGCTCAAAAATGCAACTTCAGAACTGGTGAAACGAGGTTATATGACGGATTGTTTTCTGGTTTACACTTTTTTTAAAAAATTGTTTGCGAATGCGGCCATTGCCTGCAATTCTTCCAAGCTACAGATGAATTTTTTCATTATATTCCATATCATGGTTATAGTTTGCCACGTGCATATCTAAATAAACATTTGAACTATGATAGTCTGCACGTGCTAAATAAATATACTATCAAGAGACCACAAAGTGCAAGAGACAGTGCCGTTTTGCAAGTACGCTAATAGAAGTTACGCGCCCGCAATGAAAGCTAAATTCCCGGATCTTGCACGTGCTCACAATCTACATGTGTTTTTTATTTACATAAATTGGAAGTTTGAAGAAACTACGGATACTTACGCGAGAGTACCTTCCGTAAGCCTCAACCCACAAGGTATTTAGAACATATATCTTATCCAAGTTCTGGTCAATTTTTGTAATGTCGAGATTCCTCCTCAAGATAAGACTGTCCTATCACACCAACGAGGAGTGAAGATCCAAGTAAGAAAAATAAATTGTCGTTTGACCAGACAGTGACTGATGACAGTTTGGAGCAGGTTTCACTACCAGAGGCTTCCCACTACAGGACAATTTTAGCCGTGAATATAAACCATCAGGACTGTTAAGGGGCTTAAAGAGTTACTGAACATAACTCTGGCTTAAGTACAGTGTGAAAAAAAATGAAGATCCAAGTAAGAAACACAAATTGATCCTAACCCAGAACTGGTTGGTTTTGAACAGGAACTAGAGACTGCTCACTGCAGGAAAATTTACGAAACGAAGATTAACAACCAGGAGGGTTAAGGGGATTAAAGGGTTAAAATAACATAAACATTATGTAGAAAAGGAATGAAAGATAGGAAAAGCCAAGTAGGAAAAGTAAATAACTCATTTCCCAGAACTTGTTGTTTGGAACAGGTTTTTGTACCAGAGGTTACCCACTACAGCACAATTTGTGCTGTGAAAAACCACTAGGAGGGTTAAGGGGCTTAAAGGGTTAACAGAAACAACTATTCCATAAGTGTCCTGTGTAAAAGGAATGAAGATTCCAGTGGGAAGAAAGTGGTTGTCGTCCACAGATGAGTACAGTTTGGAATATGTTTATCCACCAGATGCTGGCCACTACAGGGTAGTTTCGACTTGAAGATAAATCACCTGGAAGATTAAGGGGATTAGAGGGTTAACATAGCATATAAGTATTGCATAAGTGTCACGGTCGAATCTCAGGAAAACGATTTTGCTAGGTATGCTTACTTACCCCGCAGTTCTTGTTCGGTAAGCAGACCTCCATAAAAACACATATTCGAATAAAAGGCTACACTTGATCAATAAAATGCACCCATTCGATTATTTCACAATAAAGAAGTGGCGGCCCCGGCTCGTTCTAGAAAAAGAAGTAAACACGGGATCTCATACTTACGAGCGATTTACTTCGCCACTTCACGTGCCGTTCGAACGCCACCCTCGTTTCGAATATCTATGGCCGGAATGGAATTGGAAACGGCAACTCTTCCAGAATAATTACATGGAGCAGAACATGCCAGAAGACGCGCGCGCGGTTCAGAAACAAAAAAACGACGTTTTTCGTTGGAATAAAAGAACACAAACGGCATTCATTATTCATTGACAGTCACGATCAAGGTAACGATCGGGAACAACAAAAGCCCGTTTAGGCACCAAGGAGGAGTTGCCTTCCAGAAAAGGGAATTACCGCAGAAGTTGCCTTTTTTATGGCACTCGATTTGCCACTGGAGGCACTAAAAGTGCGACACCGTGGGGCACATAAGTGCGAGTTTATTACGCAGTCGGGGGGAGACAGAGGCAATCTCTCTCAGTATCCAGCGTTTTCCTGATTGACTTGCCAGTTAGTGTTCCGAATGGCCAAGTGTTGTCTGGCAGGCCTTTCTCTTAGTGGCGTTTTCGTTTAGAATTCAGAGTTCGTTCCAAGAAAAGGGGATACGCCACGAAGTATCTACGTGAAGGTGTGGATTCGAGTCAATGGAAATATTTGGAAGCTAATAATAAGGTGTACTGAAGTTTCTTTACTCCATCTGCAGCTCTTGATTATTCTAAGGCATACTCACTTTGTCACTTTTTTGTCGCCCCTCGTATAAAACACATACATTTTAACCAAGATATTCAGCTAGTAATGTTTTCAGTTCTTATAACTGAATATGTTCCATTGATCATTCATGTACTCCAAGTTTTAGAGAGGAATTTTGAGAAGCGCATTCAATGGTACATAAGACATTCTATTAACGTTTATGTTAAAATCAAATTTTTCAAGTGATACATTGCTTTATGCGTGTATGACTTATTCCACTTGGTCTAACTGGCGGGTCGGCCAGGTCCAAGAGACCAAAAATCACTATGAAGTACAAAAGAAGCAAATGGTTGCTATAGATATCTTCCTTAGCAAGCCCCATGCAATTTAAGAGATGGTCGTGAGAGGCTTACGCAGAATTGCATTTGGAGCAGATGGGATAAAATTTTTGCCCTTGGATAAAAGTAAGACACTTTAAGTGTCCACTACCAAATCTGCAAATGGTGGTCTGCATCCCTCTGTCGCCTATGACAGTAAGGGCACCACCAGGAGATTTTCTGTTTTACCAGACGTGTGACGGAGGGCTTCTCTGTGAATGCTGGTTTAAGATTTTCTGTTTTGAGTAGTTTCCAAGGTAGGTCAAAGTATCGCGTGATTTAAGACGAAGAGAGGCCAGAACATCAGCGGTCTCATTTCCAGAATGTCCTTCCTATATAAGACGGTACCCATTGAAAGTAAGCCTCATGTTGTTGAGAAAGATCTTTGAGAATCTCCTGCATCGAAAGTAAAGCTATATCTCCGATTTTCGTCCAGTTGCTTAGGTGCTGGATCGCACAGCGGCTTTCTGTCAAGACCCAAACATCATGATACGAGGTTTCAGTTGCAATGGTTTTTTTTAATCCCTCTTCGATAGCAATAAGTTCAGATCTGAAAACTGAGCAGAAGTCTGGATTCCTAATCGTGAATTGATTTGAGAAAGTAGGGGCTCTGATAAAAACACCACTACCTCAGGCGTTTTGTTCATAATTGCTGCCGTCGGTATAAATCTGAATATCATATGTATGATAGATTTGATTAATGATTTAAAGAGCAAGTTGATGCAGGTATTCTTGTAAATCAAATTTCTTGTGTGTGTAAGACGTGAGATTGGTTTTGAAATGAACTCCAGGCAAACCTTCCAGAGGATTTACAATTAGCTTCAAGGAGTGCCTCTGTCAACATTTTGGTCAGAAAAGCCCATCAAGTCCATCTGAGAAAAATAACTACTTCTCTTTAATCTTTGGTTGTTTGACCAAACTATAAGGAATGTAGATTTTCGGTTATCATCATCACAACTGTAAAGTTTGTTGAAGTATTTAACAAGTGTCGTACTTCTTCTTAAACTCAAAGGCTACAGATCACTCTCATAAAGAACCAATTCAGCATGACAACTATTCCGCATGCCAGTGATAATTCTGAGCAGCACTAAATTGAACTCTCGCAAATTTTAAACGGCTGGAGGACGACGCTGAATAGTAAATTTGAGATCCATATTCCTGTACAGGTCGAATTAGAGTTGTAAAGGTTGTCCTCAGGGTGTTGGCCTCAGCATGCCAATCTCTTCTAGAGATGTTTTTCAGGATATCGAGTCTCCTCCTGCTCTTTTCCACCAGGTGCTCAATATGTTTAGTGTTCAAGATCTGGTCTGTATCCCAAATATCTGGAGTGTTTGCTTTATGCTATCGGTCGTAATAGCACTAACCCATGTAAATAGTTTGTTTGGTTCGTCAGTCGATACATTCAATTTTCGTCTCATGAGGGCTAATTATATCAATGAACAGATGACTGTTGAATAATTGTTTAAGCGTACAATCTTTTTACTTATTGACTTACCAGTCAATGTTATGAAAGGCTACGGACTGTCTGTCAGGCCATTGTATTTGCGGTGTGATAGTTTAAAATTCAGAATTAGTTCCAAGAAAAGGAAATACGTCACGAAGTATATACACGGTGTGGATTCGAAGGAATAGAAATACTTACACTGATGACCATTAGTTAAGAAATTCAGTGGTGTATAAACTTGACATTGTTATATTGAAAAGAAAGTGAATAGCAATGCTAGCATCCACCCCTATAAGCAATAATGTCTTTTCCAGAAAAATAAGTAATAAGGGAATTTATTTAGTGCTGGATTACGTCAGTTCGTGTTGTAGTTTGAGGAAAGTAAGTACAATATTTTGCACTTAAATATTCTAGTTTCCATAACTTAAGAAATCAGCAGTATGTATATATGCCACTGGCTGTATTGAAACAGGAAGCTAGTAGCAACGCTACATATCACCCCTGAAAGAAATAATGGAAACGCCCTTTAAGTTAATGTTAACGCAATTTCTGTAATGCGGTGTGTTAGTGTTAGTGCATAGGTACGGTAGTTTTTGACCATCCTTTGATGACTTTGAACTTCTTAACCCTAATAGTGGTTGTTCTTCACGTCTAAACTATCCCGCAGTGGCCAGCTTCTGGAACTAAATCCTGTTGAACGTGAAATACTAGATATCTCGAAGAAACCATTTGGAGGATTTAATGTCGAGATGTATAGTGGTGATCTCAAGCTGGTTCACAATTTGTCTCTCCGAGATGAAAACTTTCTCTGGTTACTTTTCGAGTGACGAGGGTATGAGTAAGAGAGTGCACTAAACAGCTGTTGATTAGATTTTTGATTACACACTTGGAGACTATGGTAGTTATTTTTTATTCACATCACACTGATCAACACAACGGGCTATTGGTGACGGTACGGGATCAAATCCGAAGGGAAAGACTCGAGGTCCACACCACGTAATTTTTAATTACGATCAGATGACGAGATAACACCTGAGCTTGCACTCCTATTTCCTAAACCTCTACACCACGCCAACGTGAGAACATCTGACGGCACGACAGATTTAGCACACAACAGCCCCCATTATACACGGCGGTCTTTGGTCGGATTTGAACTCGGAACTCTCTGGTTGCTAATCCGTTACTCTTCCAACCTCGGCCATCCCACTGAGACGAATGTTCGTTAAGAGAAATGTAGATACTTATTAAAAAACGAAGAAAAAGATACAAAACTGCGAAGAACATGGGACAACTCTTTCTTACTCAACGTCTTGAATTAATACAAGTAAAATTCTTTCATCCCATTCCACATCATGGTTACAATGCCACAGCTTGCTATGTGCATAATTAAAAACACATTTCCTAATGCTATAGTTGGGGCGTGTTTGATAAATATAATATCCAAGAAACAACAACGTTTACAAGTACACTAGCACCAGTTGCACGCACGTAATAAAAATTACATTCCCGGATCGTACTCACGCACTCAAATGCGGTTTCCTTGATATGAATAAAATGCATTCGTTATACACATATTTATATTTCGTCTCAGAATGATAAAAGTTAGCATTACTACGCTCCAGTGAACTTTAATAATGGGTAATATTTACTATAATTAAGAATTTTTCCAAAATAATTTGAAAAGAATTGGACATACAATTTACCTGGCAATATAGCACAAAATATTTTGTCACCTAATTAAACAACTTGGCGATAGTTTTATAAGCGTTGGTGAATAAATCCTTTTTTCCGACTTCTAAACGAGAATACGAAGCGATGCATTCCTAAATTAGCTCCTCACGTTGGGTTGGCGTGGAAGTTTGGAGAGTGGGGTGCCAGCTCAGGTGTTGCTTCGTCATCTGACCGTGGTTCAAAATTACGAGGTGTTGTCCTCGGATCTTTCCCTCAAGGGACTGATCCCGGACCGTCGTCAATAGCCCGTTGTGTTGCTCTAGTACGACGTTAACTAAAAAATTACCAATTACCAAATTACCTAAATTAGCTATAAAGATTCATGCATTTGGGGTATTCATAAAGCATCGCATATTAGTCTAAAAATAACATTAACGCGGAAGACAACTGAAGATGCATTTTGTGGCATTGGCATAACGCCAACAATAACTAGTTTTCATTAGTCATCATTTTGAGATTGCCTTTAACTGTGGATATTTAAAAACATGGTATTGACGTTTATTTTTGAGTCAATTTTTTTCAGATGACGCACTACACGATGTTATCGGTATTTGAATTGCCCAATAAAAAACACGTTAATGGTTTAAAAAAAGATCATTCGATTGTACATTCGTTTGGTGAAAACTATATTGACTTTTAAAGTACTTATCGCGCGCGCGCGAGCATTTTACTTTCACTCCTGGCTTATTTTACGACCAATTTTTAACTTTCGTTCTTTAAAGCAGATTTCCGAATTCCCAGGGCATAAATTAACTTATTGCTTTTTTAATTCATGTCTTAATTTATTTTAGAGTTTTTCCAGCTTTTCCAAAGAGAGAATGCGATATTTAATTACCACTTCCTAAATGATTTATTTGGTTAAAAAGCTCCTTCCCTCGCTGTGATTTGATCGCAAACAAATAAACGAAAATACTCGGGCGTTTGAAAATTGCAGTTTTGCTTTATTTCCCTCATTAGATCCCAGATAAATTGCAGGTGTCAAAACTAATGGCAGCTCGTTTTCGCTAATAACGTTCCTGTTTAATCGGGTTGGCTGCTTTTTTTCTTTCTTTTCTTTTAATTACCCGTCTCATTTTAAATTAGTAATATTTTTGTTTGCGTCTGTCGCATTTTACGGTTTAATTTGTCAAATGTGTTTGGGATTATTTCCATAAATTCGTTGAGCTCAAGTGATGTAAGTCCAGATTGTAGGGACACGTATAGCATTTACTTGCCGCACTTTTTAGTGTGTTTTGGATTCATTTACACACTCCATCAACTTCTACTGTTGGATTTCAAAAATGGATCTACTCTCTTCTTACTAGGGCTCGGATAGTGATGAATTTAAATGTTTTATCTGGCAACACTGAAGCATTTTTCACGTGGATAGAAATGCGTTTCTTACAAATCATACTTAACCCACCTGATGGTTTATCTTCACTTCAAAAACTGCCTGGTAGTGGCCAGTCTCTGATTACAAAAATGTCCCTATTTAAATCTCCATTACCTTGGAGTTACCGGAAAGTTACGTCTGGACGACTTTGTTTCATTAACGAAACTGACAAGATATTGATGGACGAGATATCTCGTCATTGACAGTCTTGTCTAGATCTTGCTAGCCTTGGTATCTCGTCAAAATCACTTGGTTATATGGATTTGTTACTACATTTTCATATTTAACCCTCTGAACGTCATTAGATTTTCGGATAATGTAGAATTTAGGTTGCCTCACAACGCACACAACGATTTTGGTATCTATTGGTTAGAAAAATACTTCAGAATAAAACATTTATTTTTAAACAAGATGCCATTTTTAACGTACTTTAGAACTTTCAGATTACATCCATCTGTTAAGATGTTTGAATTATTGTTCTAGCAGACTTACGTTATGCATCTTTTGTCTACACACACCATTTCTTTACTGTTATTTTAATTGCAACGTTTATCTTCTGAAGCGTCACCGGATTTCGGAGTAGTATTGCATTAATTTTTCCCCACCACATATACGTTGACTAAATAACTGCATTGAGATCGTCTTAATGAATCTTAGAAGAAATTTTATTGGTCAAGAAAGTAAATCCTAGTGTAGGATTTTATCCTCTCGACCCTCGACACCAGCGCCCTCTGTTGTGCAAAGCAACTGACTTGTTAGTGGTGAGACGCACTTCCTATCGTTTCGACGCATTATACAGATGTCATGTTCAATATACTTACCTGTAAATAAATATATTTAGTCCTTCAGTCTATCTCAGTATAAATGTACAGAACCCCAAGACGACATTTGGGGCCTCGGCCTGTCCCGTAATGTCCGAGTTGTAGGATATTATCCTCTATACCCTCGACACCAGCGCCATCTGTTGTGCGTAGCGACTGGCTTGTCAGTGGGGAGACACACTCCATGATGCTCCTACGCATTATACAGATATCTTGATCGGATGTAACTAACTGTTAATAAATATATTTAGTCCTTCAATCTCTCTCAGTACCAATGTATAGAACCCCTAGACTCCCACACTAGTTTTAAGTCATGAAGGGAGGATTGTAGGTTGCAGAATGGGTACATGCGTGTGAACCCCTCTGAAAAGTGCTTCATAAATGATGTGCCGCGGCACACTGGTGTGCCACGACAGGACTGAAAGTGTTAATGTGATTTAACCGCCAAAATTCTGATTATGGGGCTACGGTATCGGAAAGATAAGCCACAGAGTGGTTTCGTGTGCTCCGATAGTTTTTCTGAGCTTCAATGTCACATATGCCTTGAAAAGTTGAAATGAAGCGAGGATGCCAAGTAAGGATGGACACTTTTCTGCTAAGTATTCTTCGTACATAGTTAAGGTTTTTTACTATTTTAAACGTCTGCAAATTCAAATTCAAATGCAAAGTTCTTTCATGAGATCATCCACAACGTTGTCTAATCGAAGTTTAGAAGCAAGTTACGAGTTGTGAAATTGATAGCTGAAGCCAAAAAGCCTCACAGAATTGCCAGATAATTCATTTTACCAGCTTGAAAAGAAAATGTCAGAACTATGCTTGGAATCGCTGTTTTAAAAGAAATTGGCAATGTACCGCTTTCACATGATACGATCAGCAGTCACATTGAAGACATGCCATACATAAAAAGAACATTAATCCAGAAAATTTGTGAAGTTAAAAAATTCGATCTAAAGGTTGATGAATCAACAGATGTTAGCATCTGTTGTCAGATAATTGCACTTGTTCGTATTCCTGATGAGAAATGGTTGAACGAGCGTTATTTATTCTTCAAAGAGCTTCAGAAAAAAACTGGGAAGGGAATCTTTAATGATGAGGGAATGAAAGTGATCAGTGATTACTTTGATTGAAAGAAAATTTAAAAATTGGGTCAGTTTATATTGATGGCGCGCTTCAATGACAAAAAGGTCAGACTTGGTGTCCGAAGTTCGGCCTGAAAACACTGATGTTCAAATAATACACTGCTATATTCATTAAGAAACTCTTATTTAAAATAGTTTACTTCCAGAATTAACGTCCACACTTATAAAAATGATGAATGTGTTCAAAAGTAGACCATTTCAATAGACCATTCAATTCAATTTATTTTTCACTTTTATCAAATGAAATATGATAAGATCATTAATCTTTGTTTCTACAAACTAAAGAGTCCGTTGGCTGTCAAGAGGGAGAGTTCTGTACAGAGTTCACGAGTTGATAGAGGAATTAAAGGTATTTTTTGAATGTAAACTCTCAATATTCAGTTAAGTTGGAAGAAAATTACTGGTTGCAAAAAATGACCTACATAGCTGGTATATTTTAGTACCTAAATGAACTTGATCGAAAAATGCAAGGCCCGCTTGAGAATATATTAACTTCCACTGACATACTTAATGGATTCAAAGGCAAAATTCAACTTTGGAAAGACGTTATGATAAATAGTTCCCTTGAAATGTTCTGTCGGTATTGTAGTTCCTAAATCGTAGAATCCTAAAAACGAATTAATGGAACTTGTATACTGGTGTCCAAAATTATCTTTACATGCATAGAATCACGGATTTCTCAAAAATTTTTAACTATACTTTTATGAACTTGTGTGTAAAGAGATAATATCATACATAAATATAAAGGGAAAAATTTAAGAACACTGCATTTGATAGAAACTGTTGCATGAAGCAATAAAAATGGCAATAATATGTGACAAAGAGAGTTGAGATACAAAAAAGAATAACTCAGAAAAATTAAGGCTTATGAATTTAATGTGGAATGTGATCGCCCCCGACTTGTACACACATATCATAACGTGATTTCATGCTGGCAATAATGTTATTAACCACAGTTTGGGAAATTAAGTTCCACGCCTCCAGCAATGCGGTCTTCAGGGCATTTATATCTCTAGGAGGAGGATGTTTCAGTGCAACTACTGGATTACATCGATTGGGTAATTAATGGAATATAATTATTTTTGGATATGTAAGGATACTTTTGGAAATGAGTGTAGATAAACACCTATTAATGTTAGAGACAATGCTTGACCACTACTTTGAATTAACAGAGACAAAGAAATTCGATTGAGTTCAAATCCTTTTGAATCTTTTATTAGATCATATGGCATTAAATTTATCAGTGAAATAGCAGTAGGAGTTATTAAACTTTAAAAGTGATCATACCCTTGAAGTTAAGTTTAAGGATGATCCTTTATCTCAATTATGAGTAAGTATAAAAAAGGAGTTTCCGACCATCGGCAAAAAAACTGTAAACATTATTTTACCATTTGCTACTGCATACATGTGTGACTTAAGTTTCTCTTCTATGCTCACTATCAAGACTTTAAAGAGATTATCATAGAAAAGTCTTAATCATGAATTGTGTGTAGCTGTGTGCGTCAGAATATAATTTATGTATTAACTGTGGAAAATTGTAAATATTTATAACAATACTTACAATATATTTATTTTGTCATTAAAGTACTATTAATATATTTGTACAAAGTCAGTAATTCTTTTGTGTACAGTTAGTTTTACTTTTGTATTTACACGCATCATGGTTTTGTAAAATAAATGCTCTTAAAATTTAATCACAGCTTCACTCAGTCTAATCTGACAATTTAGTTCATAGATGCGATCTAAAGACAAACAAGATGGTCAAGACATAAAGATAACAAGATGTCAACAATCAATCAATCACTGAGGATGGATTAGGTACTTTTATTCCATTTGTTTCCTTCCTTTCGTGCTCCCCCCCCCTCCATGACTGCATCTGAATACTTATCTGAAACGAATGTAGCTGGAATGTTCATGTACAATAATATTATAGATAGAAAGAATATTGGAATTAAAGGTTTTTTTTTAATGGAATTGCTAGTTTTAAATCTAATAAATTAATCATGTGAATAGAAAAATGTTACTTCATAGCGTGCCTTGAAACTATTTATGCTTGTGATATACGCCATGAAATTATTTATGATTGTGAGGTGTGTCACGACGTGAAAAAGGTTGGGAAGCTCTGCCTTAAAGGATTTTTACGCAAAAGAGTATTTTGTCAAGGTTTTCGGTCATTGTAAGATATTTTTGAGATTGTACTTTGCATATTTTTGTATTTACAAGAAAAATGCCTTTTTTGGATGAACTCTGAATTCCAATTTTGCCCCTGTTGCAGAAAAGCTATATAGATGAAATATCCATGACTGAACAAAGTGACGTAGTTTATTTAAAGTATGCGTCCGTAGTTAGAATAGAAATTGAAAGAGAGCTTTTCGGTGTTTGTCGACGATCATAGACAATCATTCACTTTTGAAAATCTGTACATGACGTTTGTTTACTCTCCAATTCCAGTCAGATAAAATTCGAACTTTCAATTTGGCATATCAACTGCCAGAAAATGTAAGTTGCATTTGCATTTTCCTTTGTTATCTTTTTAGGGCTTGTTTTTATTCACAAAATAAATATTTTCAGTTCAGGGAGAAAACGGGAAAAGGTTAAATTATATTCTTCGGTGCATTTTTCGTAGTACAAAAGATATCAATATTCTATTTTGTTGTATATATATCAGGTTCATATTCCTTTCATAAAAATCTTTTGTAGAGATGGAAATTGTAGTGTAGGTCATCAAAATATTATAACAATACTATTATAAATATCTCGATTATAAAAATTCTTTTGAAACATTTTGAAACTTGACTTTCTCAGATTAAAAAAAATACAGCATGGTTACAGGCATTACATATAGAACAAGGATTCAAAATAAGGAAGTTCAAAGAGGATTTCGTGTAAGATTTTGAGCATACACTAATTACACTAAAATTGAGAATGAAACTTGAGTGGTAATTTTAGTAATCATTCTAGCAACAAATACGAAACTACATAATAACGTGCAGAATAAATAAATAAATCCTCCAAGGGGTTTGGACGTGATTTTTATTTCATCAAGATTTGGCTAATTTTGTTGATGGATTTGCTTCATCAAAATACTGTTGATTTTTTTTGTGTCGAGGAGATCAAGATGTGTTCAAATCTCTTATAATGACGAGATATATCGTCCACCAAGATCTAGACAGTCTTTCTACCTCATAGAGGCAACCACCAGGAAGATCAGAAGTATTTCTTATTTTTATACTAGCAGAATTAATTACACGGCGCTACTCGGGTTGAATTGGTTAAATATCTTCCACTTTCGTTAATATATTGCAATTCCGATTCATCACGTGTAACAACTACCGTACTCTATAAACAGAACCCCTAGTGTATCTCTATCATATTCTACTGCTAAATACACAGTTTCAAAAATCTAAATAACTGTCTCATTTAACATTATAAATCTCTGTGGAATTAAAATTTTTACTAAGAAAGAAAAATATCTATAGTGTTTCATAGATAGATTTCCCAGATTGCATAGAATACTTCAAAGTATGCGTAAAAATGACTCGTATGTCAGTTTCAAAACAAAAGGGTTTCCCAAAATAATCATTTGATGAATAAAAATGTTTTTAAATCTAATTAAGCCATTACTTATCATGATTACAGTTGTTGAACAAAGAAAGTCAAGTTGAAAATCCAAAAATACATCTTAAAACAAATTTTAAAATTCGAACGAAGAGTCTGAAGAGAGTAATGAATGTGTCTGTTTTTCACTACAAAATAGATTCTTAGAATATAACGCGGACACAAATTTTTAAAAAATGATTAAAAATGCCAAGGTGGACAGATTATCTATCAGTCCTATTTTAAAAGGTCTTGTTCTGTATATGTTATTACCAATGTTTTTTCTGTGCATCATCTGCTCCAAATATTCAGAATTTTTTATATTTCGTAAAGAAAAAATAAGTCCCAAATAAATAAAGAAGTAGAATTTAAATTCCCTAAGAACAGTTTTTGAAAAAATAATCGATTTTGATCAGCACTGGTAAAACAATCCAAGTAATTACAATGCTCAATATACATACTAACTACTCCCAAAACAAATTATGGTTGATTAAAGTATAGTTACTCAATTGTTTTAACATGAAACTTGCCTAAGCACATAAACAAAGAAAATCTAAATAATGTATTCACTAAATAAAAATATGATGTATCAAATCTACAGAACATTGCATGAACATACGTTACATTTATTTTATGTGATGCAGAGGTAAAATTGAACAGAAATTAGGAAGACGGACAGACTTACGCAAATAAATTCAGTCACTTTATTGACATAAGTACTCACAGTCTGCGAAGTTTCATGAAAATATATTCGACCGTTTAGACGTAGCATGGGCACACACATACATGCAGACAGACAGACGCACTCATACATACAGGCACATAGACAAATGTACAGACAGACACACACATACATGTAGGGGTGAAACTACAAACCTCCCACACTTCTCATCACCAGCGCCCTCTACCTCGTATGGGCTGTGCGAGGAACATGAACGCTGAGAAGCAAGTCAAACATAAAAGAGGAAAGACATTCCTCTGATGTTCTGACTGGAATCGAATGAGAAATACGTGCTCACCGTTATAACTGTTTGTGTGAACTTTGCCTTAGACATGCCAGACGGGCATTGGGTACTTTGTATACGCCATATGAACACTTATCACTTGTAATTACTTCATCAGCTTCATTTTTAATCATTAAAAATGTTAATTTTACCGGAACTGTGTGAACCTAATTATTACATACATACAGTCAGTTAGACGGGTATTCAGACAGACAGATGGGCAAACAGACACCAAACGCGCAAGAGACGGAACACTCCATTATTATTTATATGGATTGCTAATACAATAAATGAAAGTGTTTCAGTGTATATTCATAGGTGTAATTAAATCAATTAAAATAATACTTTCAAACATTGAAATCTGTCTTCTGATCTCTTAAAAAAAATCTACCAATATTATAGAAACCATGAAAATAAACGGCTCCTAGAAATACACAAGCAAATCTGCTAACTTTCGCCACGTTTCATTCACCACTTCCTATACCCACTTCTCCATTTTCTTGAAGAATGTATCATCTGGAATTTAACAAAATATCTCTCCCGTTCCATTGATTTCCAGTAAATGAACTGCAAAGTATAGAAGTTCGATACAAATAAACTTTAAAAAGCTCTGCACTTCCTTCGAAATTAAAACGGAAGTCGGCAGCTCATTGAAATGCACCTTTTACCAGCCATTAGCGACATGCACAATCTCTTTCGAAGAGTTTCATTCGTATGCTAATGGATACAACAGGTGTCTACCGCTGCGGATGAGCCACTCTTGGGAATTGGAGCCATAAATGCTTGTTAGCGAGACTCCGATGCGAAATCTCGAGATCCTTCGTTCTATGAAATGTGAGTAAAGGTGCGGGATGGCATATTCCTATTCACATGGTAATCACGCATTGATTCTTTATGATTTAAAATAATCTGAATAGTTACAATTTGCAAGAAAGTGTTTAGAAGTAGTATTTCTTTCATTTTCGTCTCTCAGTGCAGGGAGTGGAGTTACAAAGAGACAGGCTCACTTTGAAGTATCATTGGTTTGCTTTTGTTCGATGAGGTATACGTTGGAGTGTGCTTCCTTTCACCATTGAGGATTTTGTCTTATTACGAAGGAATTCGGTTCTTATTGCAATCGGAATTAAATCGTATCGACGAAAATGGGGGAGAATCCTTTCAAAAGCAAACCGTGACTTACTTGAAGATGGGTAGGTAGGTATTTCAATTAACGTCGTACTACAGCAACATAACGGGCTATTGACGAATTAATACGATGCTCTTACAACCGGGCTACCACGGCTCCTTGAAGATGGGTGGTATGTTAAGTGAGTATATGACACTTATCCAGTACAAAGGTTAGTCGATTTTTTTTTGTAGCAAGGTCCATATTTGGTCAAGGTGTGCTAATCCGATACTCTTACAACCGCTTGAAATGGATGGTATGTTAAGCGAGAATGTGACACTTACCCATTACTAAGGCTGGTTGAGTTTTTTTTCTGTAGCCAAGGGGCATATTTGGCCAAGATATGCTAATCCGATGCTCTTACAACCGGGCTACTCCTTGAAGATGGGTGGTATGTTAAGTGAATATGTAACACTTACCCATTACTAAGGTTGGTTGAGTTATTTTTTTTCTGTAGCCAAGGGGCATATTTGGCCAAGATGTGCTAATCAGATGCTCTTACAACCGGGCTACACACGGCTCCTTGAAGATGGGTGGTATGTTAAGTGAATATGTAACACTTACCCATTACTAAGGTTGGTTGAGTTTTTTTTCTGTAGCCAAGGGGCATATTTGGCCAAGATATGCTAATCCGATGCTCTTACAACCGGGCTACCACGGCTCCTTGAAGATGGGTGGTATGTTAAGTGAATATGTAACACTTACCCATTACTAAGGTTGGTTGAGTCATTTTTTTTCTGTAGCCAAGGGGCATATTTGGCCAAGATATGCTAATCCGATGCTCTTACAACCGGGCTACCACTGCTCCTTGAAGATGGGTGGTATGTTAAGTGAATATGTAACACTTACCCATTACTAAGGTTGGTTGAGGTATTTTTTTTCTGTAGCCAAGGGGCATATTTGGCCAAGATATGCTAATCCGATGCTCTTACAACCGGGCTACCACTGCTCCTTGAAGATGGGTGGTATGTTAAGTGAATATGTAACACTTACCCATTACTAAGGTTGGTTGAGTTATTTTTTTTCTGTAGCCAAGGGGCATATTTGGCCAAGATGTGCTAATCCGATGCTCTTACAACCGGGCTACCACGGCTCCTTGAAGATGGGTGGTATGTTAAGTGAATATGTAACACTTACCCATTACTAAGGCTGGTTGAGTTTTTTTTCTGTAGCCAAGGGGCATATTTGGCCAAGATGTGCTAATCCGATGCTCTTACAACCGGGCTACCACGGCTCCTTGAAGATGGGTGGTATGTTAAGTGAATATGTAACACTTACCCATTACTAAGGTTGGTTGAGTCATTTTTTTTCTGTAGCCAAGGGGCATATTTGGCCAAGATATGCTAATCCGATGCTCTTACAACCGGGCTACCACGGCTCCTTGAAGACGGGTGGTATGTTAAGTGAGTATATGACACTTATCCAGTACTAAGGTTAGTTGATTTTTTTGTAGCAAGGGCCATATTTGGTCAAGGTGTGCTAATCCGATAATCTTACAACCCCTTGAAGATGGTTGGTATGTTAAACGAGAATGTGACACTTACCCATTACTAAGGCTGGTTGAGTTTTATTTTGTAGCACCACGAGGGAGCTCAAATGTCCATATTTGGCCAAGATGAGCTAAGACGATGCTCTTTAAATCTGGCTACCGCGGCCCATTGAAGATTTATGGTACGTTGTTACGTGAGTAAGTAACATTTACCCAGTACAAAGGTTGGTTAAGTTTTTATGTAGCAAATGCCATATTTGGTCAACATGTGCCAAACAGAAGCCAGACAACATCAACACAGTACTTAGAGATGGACAGTGGATGGCAAATAATTGTTAGTGTACTGTTGAATATTCAAATTAAGCTATGAGATAAAGTAGAATTTTAACAGGTAGCGAAGGATTTTAACATCCTCTTAAGAGAGCAATCCCGAAGTGTCTGGACCGTGGAAGAATAACGGTTCAGCAACCGGAGGGTTCCAAGCTCGAATTCTACGAAAGACGATTGTGTAAAAAGGATGATTGTGCGCGTTTAATCTGTCGTGGTCTCAAATGTCCTCAGGTTGGTGTGGAAGTTTAGAGAATGCGGTTCCAGCTCAGGTGTGACCTCGTCATCTGACAGTGGTTTAACAAAATGTGGTGTTGTCCTCGGTTCTTTCCCATCCCCTTTGATTCCGTAACGTTGCCGATAGCCCAGTGTGGTGCTACAGTGGGACATTAATCAAATACCTACCAACCAAAATTCCCTAGTAATATGTCCTTCCTGACGTTCGTTGTTGCCTCTTTTCTGTTCCCATTCATTTTTCATTTCTTCGTGCATGTGGCGCAGTTTTGTTCATTAGTAGACCTTGCCTCATAAAACCTTAACCAACCAGCCTCTCCGGAAGGTAGTAAATAACGTCGCCTTACAAAAATTGTCAGTGCTTGCTAAAATATGAATTTTTTCGAAAAGAAAAAAGCATATATATGAGCACAACGGAAAATGGGGGTTAGGTTGGGATCTATGGATTACTGAATACAATTTATCTAGTTTTTTCAAACACAAGACTGGTGTCATCCCAGTATCAAGGCATCAGATAGATAGTAATTCTATAAAAATGGCAAGAATATATTGATGTGCATTTAAACATTCCAACTTTATCACAGTTAAGAAACGAGATTAATTAAAATTTTAATGACTGTGGCAAAGCATTTTAACAATCCTCTATAGAAGCAACCCAGATGTATCCTAGTAATTTGTCCATACGTTTCACGGACATTTTCATATCGTGCCATAAAACCCAAAACTCCAATCTAATCCAATACCCACATTTTCAAGTTTTCTCATTTTATTCTACTTTGTTATTTTATCTGTTATTATTTTTTTTTATTTCGCCCACTGTCTCAGTTTTTTCATTACTGTACCCACCTCTTGAAACTTAGACCAACCAACCTACATGGGAGTTGTTTATATCTTTATTTCCAAAACTTTCTGCACTAGATAAATTATGGATGCGTTGTTTTTCATAAGTAAAATAGAAGAAATCACATTTATATGGATGGTGTATGCAAATCACGATTACATTACCCAGAAAAAGTTATGAGTATACAGTCTTTTCACCTGTAGAGTACAAACAACTTGCATTTATCATTAGTCTCTACCGAGGAGAGGAATCAGCACCAATCTGTAAGAACCAAAGAAAACATCGAGAAATGGGTATGTGGTTACTTATGTAGCTAGTCGTGATAAGTTGATATGATAGGCTCAGCTGGAAACTCTGCCTGCAATGACTAAGAACTTCTCCAAAATACAACACAGTACTTAGGAGTCGCTATTAACGCCCCACTTAATTGGAGGACAGGATACTGAAACAAAAGCAATAAGAATCTTCCAGAGTATAACCGTCACCAAATTGCGTAGATACAAATAACAGAAATATTCTCTTCCAGACGGTTCTCAGGATATCTTGAACCTCGAATCAAATTGAAAATTTTACCTCTTGCAAATTTCAGGTCAAACAAAATTTATACATCTCTTTATCTGCATACCATCTCTTCAAGTTAATTATCTTCAATAACAAATATGTCTCTTTAACCTTCTGAAGGTCACATAAATTCGATGTAATGTAGGATTGTTTTAACCCCACAGCACAATTAATGATTAGATAACCACATTTAATGGTTAAATAGACCGCCAGATAAAGAATCCATGGATTCTCTCAGTCTTTGGATAAAATATTATGTGTCATTTTCTTAGAATATAATCTCTTGGAAAGATTCTATTAAATCCTGAATTAGATACAGAATCCTTTCAAAAATAAAATTGGTCTCCTGTACTTAGGATATAATCCTTTAGAATGATTTTATTGATCTTTTTCCTTATAGCAGAATCTCTTAAAGTGATTATGTTGGTACTTTCCCTCGAAAAAAATATAAGAATCCTTTAGAAAGATTCAATTGGTGAAGAATATCTAAACGTCATAGAAGTCATTCGGAGAAAACCGCAGGTTGCAAGGTGAAATTATTAATTTGATTCCCGGTTAAAGATTACTTAACTATTAGAGCAACTAGAGAGAGAAAATGAAGTTTGAGTATTTAATGTCCATTCAGTTAAAAATGAACTAAGGTAAAAAAAAAGTCTGAAAATGTTTGAAAGATACAGAAAATTATTTTGACTATATGTATTGTATCTTCTCTTATCCTGAAGATTGTATTACTAGAAAGTGCAAATAAAATCTCAAAATTAATAAAATAGTCTATCAGTATTTGAAACATATACCTATTTCTGATGTCTACCATTTCGAACAAGGAGCCTTTGAAACTTTGAAAGCAACGGGCTTGTATTATTCAACTCTATTAATTCTGCTGGTAAATCCGATTTTTATATATTTTGTAAAACCCGTACAAGCTTGTGTGCGTTTAGCGTCAACACAGTGCCAAGGACCCAGAAGGTGTGGAATTCATCTTCGTTACTCCCTCGAGAGCATCAACTCACTGGAAGATTACCTGACGGTTACAGCCTTGCACCAATTATCCGGCACCAAGGTTATAGGACATGGTATCATATTGCACATATTGAAGAGGTCACAACTCATTCAGACAGGCGTAAGCCTGAAAGTTGCTAACATCAGAAACAATTCAATCATCAAAGAGGGTTTTTGAATACGCTATAAACTCTTCAAATAAAGGAAAGTTTTTTTTCTAATTCCCGGTCAATTGAACGTTATTCGTTATGGTAATACAAGGGTGGATTTATGAATCCCTTCGCGTTATTCCGTTGTGGGATGAGTTCCCTCGTTACCCCACAATACACATGCATTCATTCCTTACACTGAATTCGAACCTGGAATGTTTCTATCCACAAGCCAGTTTCCTGACCACTAGACCAATTGGTAGGAGATAAAAATCTGAAACGCTTCTCGATGTTTTTGCATGACATCCTTGCGAAGAGACCATGCTAATCTTCTCTAGATCGTTCTAATTTTAGTCTATCTACTGCCTAAGCTTGTACAATGAAGTAAAGTAGACGTTAGAAAATTACGAAAATTAGAGAACATTGAAAGCCAACATTTCGGCGGTAAACCTTTCCCTTCCCTTTGACTTACCATTTATCTAGATCAGGAATCTACTTCTAGACGGATAGAAACCAAATATAGAAAAACATGAAAGAAGAAACTAGGTATCGAAGAACTAGTGCATCGAAGATAAGATTGTTTTCAAACAAAAGATAAGAGGTGGTTCGTGCTCTTCAAAGAAAACTTATTTTCCCAAGTCTATCTCAAGCGATTCAAACAAATTGTGCACTCTTCTCGCTAGGAGAGTATTTCAGTGCACACTTGTTTATTACTCTTCAAATGTGAGCTGATAACATATGCACTTAGTCGAAACAACATGTTGGCAAGGGGAAACATTCTCACACAAAGGTGTCATTGAAAATTTTCCAAGTTGCAAGATCATATATCAATACCTGGACACGAGATGTCTACAATTCAGAAGAAATTTACCAATCATAAAATCCCATTTGCTATCATTGTGATATCAAATTTTGCATAACAGTCTCACCACTAAATGAATTTAACGGTACCTTATCCGATATCTTAAGCTATTCAATATAAGAGACTTTAGACAGGAATGAATCAGGAAATTTATATATTTCACCTTTATAATAACAATCTAATCTAATTGTGCTTTATCAACTAAATTTCAGAAAAGTGTTTTCAAATGTATTTTCTGTACCTCCTTTAATGAAAATATCTGTGCTCTTTGTGCGCATTACTTCTAGTTTGCAAGGTATCATTTGGTATTATTCATATATAAGCTGTATTCCTAACTGATTTACTAAGTAATCCCGATGAAAGTAGATCATAAGGTAAAATATGAAAACGGTACCGCATTTTCTGTTGGATAAGTGATTTTCGTTCCTGTTGAGGACAATTGAATTTAATAGAACCTTATAAGGATTGATAAAAATAGTGGAAAGAGGGAAATAACTTTATAGTCCCAAAATGTCACCAAAATAGGGAAACAATAAGCATTTTACAAGTTAAATTTATTTTCTTCAAATATTAGTAACCCGAAGACTAAAAACAAAAGTTGATGGTCAAACTTCTATTAGCATGGTATAAAAATCCATAAGTTTTCACTCCATCAAACATTTTTACTGAGGCATACTTCACTATAAAAATTGACCTACGTTAAAACAATACGCACGCTATGTCAATTTGCTACACCATCCGACATACTCAGCTTGTCGAACATCAGTCTCTAGTATGGCTTATTTAACTTAAGATGTCATAAAAAATGTATCCATCAACCTTTCAACGAAATAGACAGAGTTTGAGCGCGCTTAGCATGTATTTTAATTTAGTCGCACTGGAGCAACACATCGGACATTTGGCAACAGTCCGGGATCAATCCCCTATATAAATTTCCGAGGACAACACCGCCTAATTTTGAACCATGGTCAGATGACGAGGTAACGCCTGAACTGTCACTCCACACTCCAACCGTTCACACCATGCCAACGTGAGGACATCTGATGCCACGTCAGATATAACGTGCACCAGCCCCATTTGTACACGACGGTCTATGGCGGGATTCGAACTCGCAACCCGGTTGTAGGCTCCAAGTATGTGCACCCAGCTTCATTCAATTTCTTCCGGTTACTATGCTAGAAGATCTGTCCTGTGGTTGTGAGAAAAAGCGTGAATCCTAATTTGGAAAAATTATTGATAGGTAAAGGTGATTATCCAATGTAATTAAAAAAATATGCGCTTCGGTAACCAATCGTTTCAAGTCGATTCGTAAGGTAACGTGATTTACACTTCTGAGATGTTACTACATTGACTTCGACCATGTGCTTTATCTTTTTCATTAACACGTCAATGATTATATCCGAGCCGCGGTAGCTCAGTCAGTAGAGCGTCGGGCTCGCATCATAAGGGTTGTGGGTTCTGTCCTCGGCGGAGCCTGCGATTCTGATGATTGCTAGATCGTCGCTTCGACCTGGCTAAAGACCGTCGTGTTCACTAATGGTGACTGGGGCACGTTAAATAGGTCGTGGTCACAAAGTCCCCCATGTTCCCATACCAAATCAATACATCTGGGGGTACCTGATCAGAGGGTTATCGGCCTGTGATTGAGATCTAAATTACGATATGTGTGAGTGAATGGATGTATGAAAGGGGCCTTCCTGTAAAACGGATGCGTCATGTATGTCGAGCACAGTCGGACTTCCTTCCAATGGGGCTCAATAACATGGAAGGCACACCCCCTCCCCTCTTGCCGTCTTCGACGGGCCTGGCACTCCTCTGGTCTGCCAGTGTTGGCACGAGAAACAACAACAACATGATTATATCCACATTTTATGAAACGGAAGGAGTATGTGCTTGCTGCTTTATGTTATTTCTCCTCATCACTCAGTTTGAAGATATGTCATGCGGTACCGAGACAGAAAGCTCAAATCATAATATAAGATTAATTACTGATTATGTAATGCGATTATGCCGAGTATGATAAAAAAAATTCTGTTCGATACCCAATCGACCCAAGTTCTTTTCCAAACCCACTTTGAGCCAACCAACCGGCCTGGTGGTTAAAATGTTAGCCTCCTGATCGAAAGGTTCCTGGTTCGAATCCAGGTCAGTGCATGGATGTTTGTAAGCGTATGGTGTAGAGGCGGCTGGTGCACCTTAAGTGTGCCGTGGCCGAAAGTCCTCACGTTGGGTTAGTGTGGAAGTTTGTTGAGTGGGGTACTATCTCAGTTGTTGCCTCGTCATCTGACCGTGGTTCAAAATTACGTGGTGATGTCCTCGAATCTTTCCGTTAGGGGATTAATCCCGGACCGTCGTCTATAGCCCGTTGTGTTGCTCTAGTACAGGAGTGGCCAACCTTTTGTAAACCAAGCGACAATTTTTTTCACGTACGAGTTCAGATGCGCCATAAAACTCCAGCACCTATTCTACCTTCTTGCGTTCATGATTGAGGTTGGAAAATAGAGATATGGGTAGGATCTGCTTAATTTAGGGAAAACTAAATTAATTAATGTACGCTAGTTCAAAAGACACGCAAAGAGCAGCAACGAACAATAGTGAGAGATGATCTTTCGGACGACAGGGAGATCGCAGTCGTAGAGCCTGCTGATGGTACTTTTGAGCCTGTTTCGATTTTGCTAAACTTTCAATGTTTGTTGTTGAATTTGTTACCGAGAACAGCATAGAATTCTATAAATTTGAATATTCGCGAAATTGTTTTGCTTTTAATAAATTTCATGAATGAAAATGTTTGTTCATATCTGTATATCGTTCCGAAACGAGATATATAATTTTTTTGCAAATGTTCTTAGTTCTGGGAACTGTTTATAGTATGAATGAACGCTAGAAATTAATCAGGTCAAAAGCATTTAGGTATGAAAAAAGCCAATGAAATTTCATTCTCAATAATGAATTTGCTTTAAAAAAATTGCGACGAACTGATACGTAAGAAGTCTGCATGAATTGTTCTCTGGTGTTAAAAATATGAAAATGAAAATGGATTCAGTTATGGCGCCTACTTTAAAAGATTAAGTAGGCAAAATGATGCAAACGCGCCACTTGTACTCATCCAATGCGCCAAGTTTGGCGCATGCGCCACAGGTTGGCCACCCCTGCTCTAGTACGACATTAATTAAAAATTTCAAATTTCCTTATCACTCAATGTGAAGATATGTCATGCGGTAACGAGACAGAAAGCTCAAATCATAATGTAACCGAGTGTGATAAAATAACAAGTTTTCGGTTCGATACCCAATCGGACCAAGTCGCTCTCCATATCCTCTTGAACAACACATCTGAGATCTTACGTCAGAGACTCCGCTCACAAGCTCCACCTACTTCGTTAGAAGTTTGATTCAAAATTCTGATTGACGCATTACCGTCATCAATGTATGAAACCTTACTAATTCAACACAAAAAATAAGTAAATAGTTTCGATGATACGGAACTCATCTTGTCTCATATTAATCAAACCTCTGTGCTTGACATCTAATTTATTTTACAATTAAAATAAATAACTATTAATTAGGAGTTAAATGAAGCGTTATCACCCACAAATACTTCAAAATTCTAAAAAATCAAGCAAATGACTCTTCCCGACTACATCTTTTCAAATTCTCTAATGATGACTCATTAATTGTTAATTCGTTTCTTCGAAGTACCCCTGAAAGGAATAGACGACAAATGGATAAGGAATAGAATTAATTTATCACTGATTAGAGTCTCAAATATATTTTTTTTGTGTAAAACAAAAACCGTTCCGGGAATTAATTAAATACCTCCGGGTTAATTAAATTAAAATTTTCTGACAGTTCCGGTTCACAATAACCAGCAAAGGCAATCTTGGAATTCTAGAAAGAATATGAGAATAGAAGACCGTTCTCTCTAACTTGAAATGTGAGTTGCGAAAATAAGTATTTTCTATTTCATTTCAGTGTGTGGAAGTAGTAAGTTTCTTTCAACACAAAATTTTGCTTTGATCTTTATACAAAAATAGCAACGTTTAAGAAGCTCTTATGAAATCTGTCACGTGAAATTAATTTATTAGGATACAAATTTGAATTGTGTCTAATAAGTAACATTAAAATATCATCTGAAGTAATTAATTGCATCTGGAAATCTGCAATTAGTAGAGGTTTAATGAAATGGTATATACAAGGGGAAAAGATATTCTTTATACGGAGTTAACTACCAAATGCAGACAACTAGTTACGAAAATTATTACTGGTACCATTGTAGCACCCTTGTGGGGAAAGCGGAAATTAGTGCTTCTATCAAAAAAACTATGCAAGATATAGGGTAAAGTTAGTTACCAAGTTATAGAGAGCATGGACAAAGCTAGTACGAAATTATACCCAGCGGACATGAAGAACGAGAATAGGAAGTGTGAAATAGTGATTTTTAGGAAGTAAAAGGGTCAATCACAAATTAACGTCGTTATTGGAGCAACACAATAACCGACGGCCTCGTAATTTTGAACCCCGGTCAGATAACAAAGTCAACACATGAGCTGTCAACTCACTCTCCAAACTTCCACACCATGCCAGCGTGAGGACATTTAAGGTCACGACAGGTTTAACGTGCACCAAACCACACGTACACGATGGGATTTGGTTGTATCGAGTCTCAAACTCGAAACCCTCCGGTTACTAATCCGTTATTTTTCCAGATTGACTGCAGCATTTCACGAGTTTTGCTGATCCTATGTCGCACATTCTACAGTCGTCAATTCGGTCTGATATGCTTGTTATTTGACCTCATGCTACATGACTAATGGATGTGCATTACACAATTCGCACCTTAGATGACGCAAGCAGTTAAATCAAATTGACGGCCACCGACAGATTAGCGTTTAATAAATTTATCTACCAATAAGTATTTGGACACCCTTGCAAAGGACAATATCTGCCGTCTTGATATACGTCACACAATCTGCCGTTAAATATCGTGTAGTAAACAACATTGGAATTAGTTGCATGCAAGATGAGACACGAAGTGCAGAGTTATCTGATTTCGAGAAAGGTGTAATCGTCGGATATCACAGATATGGCCACTTCTTAAAGGACATCTAGCGAGCTGAATTACCCAAAATCGACAGTGGCCTATGTGATTCAGAAGTAGAAGGTGAGCGGTGATCGTCGTAATGTATCCCTAATCGGCAGACTCACAAAACTGGTAGATAGAGACCGATGGGTGCTGTTCAGAGAAATTCGGAAGAACCGCACCCACCCAACCAATGGCCCGCATAGTCCAGGAGTTTCAACAGGCATCCGGGATTGTTGTTTCGATTAACACCATCCGTAAGGAAGCACATCTGCTTGATTTTCATGGTCGTGTTACCGCCCATAAGCTTTTGATCACAAAGTCAAACCACGCTGCTCGGTTAATGTGGTACAAAGCACTTCGAAAGTGGACCATAGATCAGTAGAAACGGGTTATCTGGAGGGACGGATCAAGGTTCACATTCTACCTTTTGGATGGCAGGGTCTGAGTCTGGCGTCTGCCTGGAGAACGTCTCTTGCCAGAAAGAATTTTGCCCACAGTAAAGTTCGGTGGAGATGGAATTAAGGTCTGGGGGTGTATCTCCTGGTATGGACTGGGACCCTTGGTCGAAATTCATGGTAAGCTCAACGCCGAGGCTTACTGCACTAATTTGGATGACAGTGTGCTTACTACGTTGTAGCAGTTTTACGGGTTGGAACTATGTTACTTTCAGGACAACAACGCCAGCTGTAATGTTGCGAGGAGTTGAGTTAAAGATTCACTTTGGTGCATGCCGATGGCAGAGTACGTGTACGAGACGTAAAACACACGAAGGGCGATGGATCCTTCCTGCCAGCAGGGAACTCTTCAGGCTGGTGGAGGTGGCATTCTCATATGAAGACTGTTCACGTGAACTAAAATGAGACTCCGGGTACGTGTGACATCGTCTCTCACAAGTGAACATTACCGATGTATCCTTGACGACCATCAGCTCCCGTATGTTCGTTTTCTATAGCCAACTACAGAGATTGTCTTGTAGAAAGACAATGCACCATGACATCGCTCCCGAACTGTATCCGAATGGGTGGATGAACATCCCACAGACCTGCACGTCCTTTCTTGGCCATTAAGGTCACCTGAACCTCAATCGAATCGAGCATATCTCGGATGCAATTGAGAGAGATGTCCAAGCCTCAGACCACTTTCCATCTAATCTTCGTGAATTGTGGGAGATTGTTCTGGAGTCGTGGATACGTATGGTCTTTTCTTCGCTTTCAGTGTTTTGTTCAGAGTCCATGCTTTGTCGAGCCGCCGTCATCAGTGCGAAAGGAGGTGTTACGCGCTACTAAATCCGGTATCCCTAATTCAATTACTCTCATATAAAGGAATTCATAACCTTATAAAATAAACAAAGTAATTTCTTTAAAATACTTCTTAATTCTAGGATCCAATCTCTGCCTTTAAAGTTTGTCCGCTTTTGTCTTGTAAAATGTATAACCTCGTCAATACCGTACAAATCAATCATAAAAGGAAATACAATTTGGAAAGTGGTTGTCTAGTGTTTTGAAATGGCACTTCCAGAGTTGTCATTGATACAATATATTCCTTTGATTAGACAACCACTTTATTCATTAAGTGCTCAAATTGAAAGGATCAACTGAAGTTCCACCTTCCAATCCAAACGACATATCGCTTTATTTAACATCCAATAACTGTAAAGTACAATATCTATTCCAATCCGACTGTCGCGAGTCAACTTTTACCACAAATATAGAAGCACGGGCGACGGAACTTTTATGTCACATTTGCGCACATTTTCGAAACGAATTCTCGTTGTCTGTCACACGAAATAGCTTTTAATATCCTTTAAAAAGCACGAAACCTTGCGACGGCTCGTCATGCTTCCCGTCATTATTAAGCCCGCGACGGTGGCAACGGGGAGGGCAGACAAAGGGGGGTGTCTTTCGTGACAAGAGATTTCCATTTCCAGGGGTGGTTTTCGGAATTAGCCCGGCCCCTTCTCGTCTGTGACAAATCTTCCCTAGATGGGACATGTCCCGTCGACCATAATGAGCAGAGACAAGTCCATGGGCTCTCTTCCCCAGTCGTAGAATTAAAAGGCCATCCATATTATGAGTAGCATTTATTATTTAATATAAAAGTCAAGTCCCGCTTTTTGATTTTTGACTTCCATCTCACTCAGTGCGGACTCGGTCTCATTAGCTAATTGAAATTTTATGGTTTCGCGAGTTTCAAAAGTACCGTGCCTGGGCCTTCGGTTGCAGTTACAGCGTACGGTGTTGGCGAGCGGTTTCATTGTGGAGTACAAATGGAAAATTATAGAGGAAGGCTCTTAGCATTATTTTTAATGACGACTTCCTCGTCGCTTCGGACGATATGATTTGGTTAATAGCACGGTAATATCATTTGGTGGTAATGAGAATCTTAACTTAATGATCATCTTACTTGAACCGTTACTATTAAAAGACTCGGTATTTACTCCAAGGCAGGAGACAACTGAAACGCAAGGGAAGAATTGGCTTGAAAGTGTTGGTTATCTGTTAGCTGATTGGAATTATAGAAACTTTTAATGTTATAAATATTTTGACTTTCGCTAATTTAATTAAAAATTTCCATACTTAAGCTTAATTACAGCAAATTCTTTAATGAATGGTATCTTATTAAAAATAAAAATAATAATCAAATTTACATTTTTGCAATTGAGTAACAATCCATGATTGAATTTTTGAAGACTGGGGTGTCCAACCAGATTCGACCTCGTCTCGTGTTGTCATCGGATCCTTTCCTTCGGGTTTGATCCAGGAGCATCACAAATAGCCACTGTGTTTATCCAGTGCGATGCTCATTAAAATATCTCCCATACTTACCATTGAATTTAAACATGCAAAATAATACTATTTCCAGAATCTATAAGGTGTTTCGGAATTCATGTGCATATTTAAGGGTAGGAAGGGAACATACATTTTAACCGAATTCATGTGTTATGTATGTACGCAAGCGCCATCTGGATTTTCTGGAGGGCTCTGTTCGGCAGAGCAGCAATTTGGATTATCTTATTTTTAACACTGAGATAGAAAGGGTAGCATGTGTCATTTCACGGATATTGAATTATATGACATGCACCCAGCATTTAAAGTTGCTACCAAACGGATGCGTCGCTGTGAGATTGTATCGTGAACGGTACCCCTATAGGTCGATCAATACATAATACATTGATTTCTTCCCATGGGGATACCCAAAGTCAGCGGATACGAAACCACCAGTGACTCTGGAGATGATCTCATCATACGAGTCAAAAAATGTCACACTTCCCAGTCATGTTTAGTTTGGTTCTGAGCCTTATATATGAGTGAGTAGTCATACCAAAATGACCAACCTTTTGTACTCAGTATATTTTACAGTCAGTATTTTGATGTTTTTACGTATTTCAATGAAAACAGTTACTTTTTTGTTTCCCCAAGAACAATAAATTATTTGTATGTAATACTCTAAAACATCAGTTTAGACAGTACACAAAAATGCATTTAATTATACACTAAAAAATATAATTATATGAGTATATTGCTCGAAAAAATTAGGAGAAACAAGAAAAATACAAGGAAAATAATATAAGGAGGATGAAAGGGAAATGAAAGTAATCAAACTTGCTTTTTTAATCAAAGGGAGTAAAGCATGAGACACTTTCAAAAAATGTTTTTGAGTTTTTTTTTTTTACGTGAAGCTCAACCAAAGAAATAAATACGAGTCACTACCGAAAATGCAAAGTAAAAAAAAATTGCACGTTAGCGAAAATGGAAAAATAATGAAATTAGTTACATAACATAAAATTATTGAAAAAAAATTTAGAAAAAGTACGAGAAGCCAAAAAATATTTCTATGCTGCTGAAATGTCGCCTTGTAAAATTGCTAGAAACCAGTCGACAAAAAAAGAAAATACATAAAATATAAATAAATGTTTAATTCAGGAAAATAAGTAATAACATAGTGTGGCTGAATTTTTGCATATACACTCTATAACAAAAAATTAACGCACCAAGAAGGAGCTGTCCGATTGTGATACAAATTGGTGGATATGAAGAACATACATATAAGAACAAACGAGTAAAATTTCAGAACAATCGAATATTTTATTTCAGAGTTTGAATGTTACAAATGGAGGAGGTCAATAAGACGTTGTTCCACCTCTCGCCTGGATGCAAGCTGTCACCCGACTTGGCAAAGACTGAAAAAGTTCCCGGATGGTATCCTGCGGAATTTCTTGCCAAATTACACATACCAGTCACATTAATGTGACCACCTGTCAAAAGCCAGAATAACCACCTTTGGCAGAGCGTACCGCTGCGAGCCGTGCAGGAAGAGAATCAATTAGGTTTCTGAAGGTATTCACTGGGATGTTGAGCCATGCTGACTCCAATGCCGTGGCCAGCTGGGCTAGATTACGCGGTTCAGGATCCATGGCGCGAACAACCCGATCGAGGTGGTCCCACAGATTCTCGATTGGGTTTAAATCCGGTGAGTTTGCTAGCCAGGGGAGTACGGTAAACTCATCCTGGTGCTCTTCGAACCATGCACATACACTGCGAGCTGTGTGACACCTCGCATTGTCCTGCTGGTAGATGCCATCATTCTGAGGAAAAATAATTCGCATGTAGGGGTGGACATGGTCCGCAAGGACAAATGCGTACTTGTGCTGATCCATCGTGCCTTTCACAGTGATGAGTGTACCCAGTGAATGACAGGAAAACATTCCCCAAACCAAAATGCTCCCTCCTCCAGCCTGGATACTTCCGGCAATTGTTACAGTGTGTTTGCTTTCAGACGTTTCACGCCGTATACGCCAAAGACTATCTGTCCGATGGAGCATAAAACGCGATTCATCGAAAAAAAGCCACCTGTCGCCACTCTGTGGACGTCCAGTTGCGGTACTGGCGTGCAAATTCCAGCCTTCGTCGCCGATAAACAGCAGTCAGCATAGGTGCATTAACCAGGATTCTGCTGCTGAGGCCCATGCGCAGCAACGTTCGCTCAACCGTTGTTGAGGATACACTCTTGGTAGCCCCTTGGTTCATCTGGTCGGTCAGTTGCTCAACAGTTGCACGTCTATTCGCCCGAACACATCTCTGCATCCTTCGTTCGCTTCTGTCATCTATAGCCCGTGGTGCACCACATGTGGTACGCCGTTGATTTTGGATAGTGCCATTTTGACATGCACGGTATACTTTTACCACGGCGGCACGCGAACAGTTCGCAAATTTAGCCGTTTCCGAAATGCTTACACCCTTGGCCCGAAAGCCAATAATCATGCCCTTTTGGACGTCGGATAAATCGCTACGTTTCTGCATTACGCCAACGATTGAAATGCTTTCCGATGCCCTAGGACATCATTTATATACATTCCACTCCACTGCAATGTGCTGCCACCTGCCTTTTGTGATTGGTTATTTCACGTTGACGTCGAAAGTAGGTGGTGGTCACATTAATGTGACTGGACTGTGCATCTCCAACTGTCGGGCTATTTAGTTAACATTCCGGGATGGTTGCAATCGCTTTTCCATAACGTCCCAAATTTGCTCTATGGTAGAGAGATCAGGAGACCCAGATGGGCAAGGAAGGTGGTATTTTTTAAATTAAACGCAAACTTTTTCAGAAATTGCTCTAAAAATAACAGAAACACATGTTACAAACCTTTCTTCCGCTCATTTCCACTTTTTTAGCAATAGAAACTCAAATATAATAAAACAAAATTAAAAACGAAATCATACGTTTATTGCAACTACAACAAACAGCGGAATGACAACTTCAAACTCGTTTTACTGATAGTGACACTTGCTTATTTTTGAGAGCTATGTTTTTTTTTATGCAATGGACATCAAAAAGGTATCCAGACACGATCAACTTAAAGTGAACTTGTTCTTTTATATAATTTTTGGGCATTCAATGTTATGATGGAAATTTCCACCACTATGCAAAGAAGGGTTAATATCTATTTTAGAGGTTTTACTGATGAAGGAAAAGTACTAAGTATTGATCTAATTGACGTAGTCAGTGCCAAGAACATTAGTTTCCATGCTCTTATAATGAATTCTCTTCCATCTCTTATAATGAATTGTTAAAAATTCTTGTAATATAAATAGAAAGATCTTACATTAACAAATAATTAAAAATAAAATGCCAAAACAATTTTATACGAAGAAAATTTCTGACCAATGATTGCAAATATGGTACATTTTCACTTAAATATGACATAGCAATAGCTGTAATACATACACATTACTAATTACTTTGTATCCATAGTGTAAAGTTCTAACACTACAATGTCAGTAACTATATTAGCTCAGATTTAACATTCGCGTTTAAAAAGGATATTTAAATAAACTGAAATTAGGGTTAGGCACCCTAGAAGTAGACATTGAGAACTTCTGTTTCATATTGATAGTTTGTAGATTTCTAAAGATACTGAATACCAAACATAATAATTACAGTACTGTGAATTTGGAGTAAACATAAAGAAAAAATGTATTTTGAATAGTTGAATTCCGTGGATGTGTTGAATTTCCATGTCTGATTTTTGATGACATCCATCGAGTTCAACTCCGCATCGAATTTGATGATGCCAGGAACAATAACGCTTCAAGAGTTTGCAGAGAAACAAAGAAAAAACAAAGCAATTCTTTATTTGTGGAAAGAATTGGGCATTGCAAGTTATGGAACATTTTCTTATGAAAATTTAAAGTAGTATTTTAGCTGTATAAGATAGTAAATATTAGTATCATACAAAACACTGGTGAAACAGTTTTAAATCGAAAAACATTTGGTCTAACTTTTCAGATGGATGACAAATTACCTCATCCAACTAAAAAAAATGTTAGTAGGGAAATAATGGTTTTGTATTTTTATTCGCAAAATTGATAAAAATACGTTAACCAAAATGGAGTCAGGCTTTTTTTTTTGCTTTTTCAATTGAATTATTTCTTATTTTGCTCCTACCCATTTAAAAATAATAACTGAATTACAGGGGATAGATTTTGATTTTTTCGTTAGCAATGTTAAATTGATGAGATAAAGACCATTTATACTAATTTCTTTGATACCATATTCATGTATTATATTTCAGCTTACTCCTACCGGAAATTACATTAAGACACAGTTCGAAGCGGTTTCTTAAAAATGTATGCTATCCACAATAACAAAATGGCAATCATGTTATTGCTGAATGTATGTAAAATCCTAAAAATATACATTCATAACATTCGAAATTGCAAGTTGTTACTTCAGTACAACGTAAATTTAATTACCTACCTAAACAAACATGAAAATTCAACACGATTTCATATTTTGTGTACGTCTGTAGTTCATATGCATTCAATATTACGACTCTCGCTCTTAATATGGGAACTTTCTGCACAGTAATCGTTAGCTTTCTCGTTATTTGTATGGTTCAAACTTACTTGCTGTTGTCCTCTGATTTTCAATTCGGGTTGGATCTGAGACCGTCGTGAATAGCCTGTTGTTTGGTTCTAGTGTAACGTTATTTAAAATACCTATCTACTTTGAACTTTCACCCAGTCCTAACACCCCTCTCATAGGGAACGACTTGTCTCACTGAGTTTGCCCAATGTGCTACGAGATGTAGACCTTACAGATTCAATTCCTTCCTGTGTGCATTTATCTCTTTCAATATCAGGGAAGCTTTTCGTGTGTTCATTATTTACTTGATGTTTAGATAATCATGGCCTATAAACCCAAACTACCTACCCTATTAAAACCCAAACTACCTAATTCTCCATATATCCTTTGGATCAAGCATTGCTCAGTAGATATAGACCATAGAGGAAATATAAAATTAGATTAACCTATGGTAACCTTTTTATGTCAACATAATCATGTGACCCAAACTAGTTGTAACGTGACCCTTAGACGGCTTTGATCAGCTAGATGGAGTCTCACATTCATCATCTGATTCACCACAGGTCGGAAGAAGACTTCCATTTATTGAATCATCATCTGATTGGTCCATTGATTGATCATCTGATAGTCGTAGACTGGCAATTTCACCACATTTGTCGCCACCCTATAGAAATGCGAATTCATAAACGTACCCTGTCATAAGATGGGGCATCGCCAAAGAGGCGATAAAGTACTAAATTGGCCAACCAAGTCAATTTTTCACAGTTCAATCACGTGAATAATAGTCGACATGTTGATCACTATTGAAAAGATCTTAATACAACTCTCAATCTACCTATATTTCACGTTTATATCCATACATCATTCTATACCTGCAGACAACATTATGTCCTCCATCTCACCACATTCCCTCCAATGTGTTTTCTCGGACTGAAAATTTATATTTTTTAAAGTTTGTGCCTCGTCCCCTTAAAAAATTAGGATTATTCAAAGGGCGATTTGGATTCAAAACAAATTCATTAAACTGGTAAAAGCATCGGTTTGATAAGAGGGAAACCCGCTTCCTTCGACCGTCCGCCTGCGAACCTTCCAACTCTAAAGAAGTTTATGCAAATTGCAACACAAAGTTCCTGCTGTAAAAAGTTATGCTGTGGGATCCGCGTATTTAACTACATCCAAGTTGCATAAATATTTATGTTCACGATTTGTTAGGAACGAATCTCAAATTCCTTGCTTCGGCGGCCGCTCGTTAAAGTGGAGGTTTTGCTGCAGATTCGTTTTCCAACCTCGCGTTTTCTAGTAATACTCGGAAGATTTCATTTCGAATGATATTCTTTTAAATTGAAGACACTGGAAACAGGGGATATGGCTTTAATAAGACCATTTGAAAACGAAATCCAGTGTTTAAGTATTTGAGCTCTAACTTTATTTTCGTTTCGAGATGAGTAGCATTTAGTGATCATCGTTGCCTGTTGTAATAAGGTAAACTATAAACCACACAGATGACTGAATTTGTGCTGAGTTAGTGAATCGGCAGGTGTTCATGAGCCTATACGGCGTTGCATAGTTAATAATCGAATAAGTACGCATCTATCTTGGAGAATGATTTTTTTTATTATTATGATTACGGACTTTGTCAAAGTTAAAGATTTCCCCGTGTTGAATTCTGTAATGATAATTCCCACTATCCTTTGTTTTGAAACTACAAAAATAAGCAATGGAGTAGTATTATATACAGCGATCACGCATACTTGTCAATTCCAGACTTCTTTACTCACGTTGGGTTGGCGTGGAAGTTTGGAGAGTGGGGTGCCAGCTCAGGTGTTGCTTCGTCATCTGACCGTGGTTCAAAATTACGAGGTGTTGTCCTCGGATCTTTCCCTTAAGGGACTGATCCCGGACCGTCGTCAATAGTCCGTTGTGTTGCTCTAGTACGACGTTAACTAAATTTACCAAATTACCAGACTTCTTTACATGGGAAAGTTCTAAGTTATAGTGATTTAAGTTTCATTTTTGCTGCATTTGATAAAGGTGAATCACCACGTATATGTATAAATATATATACACTCTTATAGAGAGTAACGGATTTTTCATTTCTCTGATTAAACTTCCAAAACAACTGGTATATTCACACTGGTGTGGTGATGGTAGTTTTTGTCTATAATCTAGTAAACTTAGAGAGAGAGAATAGAATATAGTTTTTTTTTTAATCTAGTATTTATACATATCAGTCCTTGTCAGGACAGCTGTGCCTTATTCGCTGGAAGCACCTTCCCAAATAGCTGTCAGTTCACCCCTTGGGGCCAGTGGTCTGATACGTAAACATTTTAGCAGTCAATTACCTCTCATGGTGATTGTCTCGACGAGAAATCTCGTCATTAGCGAAACTGACCACATCTTATAGGATGAAATATCTCGTAATTAGAAGAAAGCACTATCACTATCATTATAAGAAAACCGACCAGATCTTGATCTCATCATCATAAAAAATATCGGCAATATCTTGATAACGAGCTGTTTTATCGTTATAATTGGTCAGATCCTGATGTACGAGATATCTCATCGAAACCATTTGGAGAGTTAAAAAATAAATTTTGCAACTATTTTGCTTAATTTTTATTGTTGAAGATTTAGCCAGTTTCGTTTCATAAAGTAGAACACAAAGATATAAAAAAATTATTTAAGTAGTAATTTCAATTTAAAAGTTAAAATAAAAATTAGCAATCACTGTTAAAGAGAAGTTGAAGCATAATTTACACCCCATGACTCTCCAGTTCAGAATAAATTCATGTTTTAAAAATGTTCTCATAAATAGACAAGCTGGCTTGTTATTGCGCTAATTTCCCCAGAATCTTCGAGTTCTCGCAATGAAGTGATTAATGACTTGGACACAAATAAATATAAAAACATTAATGATCTTTCATGACATTTATATTGAACTTGTGAGGTTATTTATAGCACTTTTATATACCTTGTGGAAGCTATTAGAAAAACCATTTATTTTGTTTTCATAACAAGCTACACTAGCGGGATCCTTTTACGTCTCCCGATTAAGAGCCAACATCTTTTTAATAATTAGTATTGTCTGCGCGTTCAACATTATGTACTTATTTGCTTCCATACAACGATGTGAATTAATTGCACAAAAAATCGAGACGTGTATTACTAAAATGATGAATTAGTTTCCTTAATCAAATATTTGCGCTACGTTTTCCCAAATGAGAAATAAAAAGTCGTTTAAACACACGACTAGAAGAGAAGAGGAAACTATGCTATTTATAGACTTTCTTGCGATTTTACCATCCTGCTGGATGTCTCGAAGAGTCTCATATTTAGCAAAACTGGCCTCAAGATATTCCGGATAGCTACTTGGCATGTGATTAATCGTGAGGTATCTGATGTGTGAGGATTCCTGAGTTGTAAAACTTTTGAATCCAAATAAGATTAGCAAATAAGTACAAAAATCCAATTAAGAATCAATTCTTTAAACACCCCACGGATTTTACCCTCTTGCTGGATGTCTCGTCTTTAGCAAAACTGACCTCAAGATATTTTTTCTGATAGCTACTTGGTATGTGATTAATCGCGAGGTATATGATGTGTGAGGATTGCCGAGTTGTGAAGCGTTTAAATCCAATTAAGAACCAATTCTTTAAACATGCAAGTTTATTACAACACAGAGCACAGACTAAGACAGGACGACTACTTTAAACATATAAGAACACTATTTTACAGCAAAATTAGATATGAGTCTATCAACGTTCGGAAGAACCTATGAGACACGTCCGGAGTCTACAATAACCTCCGACGTTCTCCGTAGTACTACTCACCTTGCGATAGAAGGCGTTATCACGCCTGTGAAGCTAGCTCGTCTGTCTCTTCATGATGTATGAGGCATTTCGTCATTAGAAAAAAACTGACCAGATCTTGATCTAGCCATCATAAAAAATTATCATCTTCTTGATGACGAGTTTTCTTGTCATGAGCGAATTTGGTCAGATATTGATGGACGAGAAATCTCGTTGGAAACATTTCGAGGGTTGATATTTAGGCCAATACTTGATGGAAGACAGGAGGACGTGACACATTAAAACAAAGCGTTTAGAGTCTTGTGGTTTTAAGGACTAAAAAACCGATTGTTGGTATCAAACTTTGTGCGGAAACTTATGAACTTCAAATAACAAAGGAAAATTTTATTGTAGATCGTTTAAAGATTAAGTATAATATTCAAGGTCTAAAAACAAAAATTATAGGATTTTTGATCGTGTTGTACATTTTTATGCCATATTCTAAACATATTACATTATTATTTCGCATAGATTGTTATTATTTTTCATCTCCGAAAAAATGTTAGTTAATGAGGGGTTCTGGTCTAAGCTTTTAACATCACTTACCAGTGGAATAACCCTTTGAGTGTTCTGAGATTTTCAAGTAGTGCAATATTGCTTTTCTCCCACAACACGTAAGCACTGTTCACATGGGTTTTCTAGCAAGCGTTTTCCAAGGTCTGATTTTCTTATACATTAAATTATATTTTTTATTCCTCTAATTCAGATTTCTATCTTTACGATCATTGAAGATAAAGTGAAAACTTCAACGGATTTCAAATCTGCGGAAAATTTTACACCAGTTCGATACCTTAAATGTGATGTTCATTAAATAAATAATTAATTAGTTATTAAAACTAATTAAATTATCAAATGGCAAATAATTAAATAATAAATCTGTTTTGGTATGGATCTGGCGTAGAATTTTACGCTGATTTGAAATCCGTTGAATTTTTCACACTGTCTTCAACGATCGCAAAAATAGAAATTTGAAATAGGGGAATAAATAATATAATTTGATGTATAAGAAAAGCTGACTTTCGAAATCGCACGTTAGAAAACGCCTCATATGAACAGAGCTATAGTGACTGAATAATCACAGCGATTGATAAACCACCAAAGGGATTCACTCGCTTACATCTACTTTGCAACCTGCAGTGCTATCAATGCAATTTGTAAACAGAGACCTCTATGGCCAAAATAATTTTTCCTATAAATCTTTGAATCTATTTATGCGGTCATTTAGTCATAATGTACCTTGTGGAGCAAATGCAGTATTACTCTACTCGCAAATCACGGAACCATCAGATTGCTAAAATAATGCTAGTAAATATTCTACAGGTCAAAAGGGGTTTGAAGTCATGCAAGAAGGACTGAAGGCTGTAGAATGGATAATTGCTCTTGAGGTTTCTTGTCATCAGATAAAGAACTGACCAGATCTTGATCTTGTCACATTCAAAAGTTCGGCAATGTCTTGTTGACAAGAAATCTCGTCAGTAGCAAAATTGGTCAGACCTCGATGGTCGAGATATCTCGTCGAAACTACTCAGATGGTTTACAAAACGAAGACAAATAACAAAGAACAGAACAACCATTTGGTCGCGCACATTGCTGGAAAATTGACAGAAGTAAAAATAGAAACGCGACTTTTGCGAATAACAACCAAATCTATTATACTCCATGCACCGAAATAAGGTTGCGAAATATTCACAAATTTGCAATAGTTCTGAATGAGAAGTAAAATGTGTCGCTTTTTAGGCACTGCTGGAAAATAAATTCTTATTTAACAATAAATCTGTTTTTGGTATTGATTCGGCGTAGAATTTTATGCTGATTTGAAATCAGTAGAAATTTTCACTCTATCTTCAACGATCGCAAAAATAGAAACTTGAATTAGGGGAATAAGAAACACAATTTAATGGATAAGAAAAGCTGACATTTGAAAGCGCGCGTTAGACAACGTCTCATGTGAACAGAACAATAGTGACTGAATAATCACCGTGATTGATTAATCACCAAAGGGTTAACTTACTTATATCTCTGTAACCTGCAATGCTATCAGCGCAATTTGTAAACGCAATTTGACCTCTATGGCCAAAATAATTTTTTCCTATAATTCTTTGAGTCTATTTATGCGGTCATTTAGTCCTCATGCACATGGCGTAGCAAACACAGTACTACTCTACTAGCAAATCATGGAACCTTTAGAGGGTTAAAATAATGCTAGAAAATATTCTATAGGTCAAAAGCAGGTTGAAGCCATGCGGGAAAGACTGAAGGCTGTAGAATGGATAATTGCTCTTGAGGTTTCTTGTCATCAGAGAAAGAACTGACCATATCTTGATCTTGTCACATTCAAAAGTTCGGCAATGTCTCGGTGGCGAAAAATCACGAAGCCAGCAATCGAGAAAAATTTATCAGACCTCGATGGTCGAGATATCTCGTCGAAACTACTTAGAGGGCTTACAGAACAAAGTAGACAAATGACAAAGAACAGAGCTACCATTCGTTCGCACACATTGCCGGAAAATCGACAGAAGTCAAAACAGAAACACGGCTTTTCCGAATAACAACGAAATCTATTAAACACCGTGCCATCGAAATAAGGTTGAGATGCATTCACAAATTTTCTATAGTTCTAATTAAGAAGTAAAACGTGTCGCTTTTTAGGCTACCATGGAAAATAAATTGTCCTGTAGTTACTTCGTTTTTGATCAGAAGTTGCGATAGATCTCGAAACCTCCAATAATTAATTACATCCTCGACTTCAATAAATATTTCAGCTTGTAAAATGGCGTCAAATAGTTCAAGCATGTACTTTTACTCGGAATCTACATTCGTAGTCGGATTCGCAACGTGTTTGCTTTCAGTGGGCGTTTGCTTGGCTGACCGCATGCCTGGAATCATCAAGCCACCACCACAGCGGCCCTCGCCTGCAAATGTTATCCGAGCGTGAAATGTTGCTAAAGTAATTATTCACGGCACATTCCAATTCAGATCGTGTGTGTGGACTGCACCTCCTTCCTCCAGGACAACGTGTCAAGTCCCACGTGCCACTCACACAGGCCGCCCGAATGTCAAACTTCTTGACAGCTTTTGCTGACGGGAGTGCTCAGATGACACTGGAAGCTGGTCCACATAAACATGAATGTCTGTTTTAACAACGCGAACTCGAATCAGTTAGGGGTCGACGAGCGTGAATTGTAGAGATTTTCGCTTTCAAATGTAGGTGTTACTGTATTAGCATTGACTTCGTCCATCGTTAAAAGTACTTCAAAGTGATGTCGGCTGGTTGAATATTCACGATTAGAATTGTGTGAAATGGAAGTAGAATTTTCGAAAGCATATTAATGATTATTTCGCTTTGGTGCACGGTTAATTTGTTAACTGTGCATTGTTTCATTTTGCTAAACTTAATTTTGTTAATCTGTTATTTTACTTTAGGTTTTTAAGGATGTGAAATAATTTTTTGCTGTAAAGCTAAATACAGATGATGCTTGATATTAAAAGCAATTTCAGCACATCGATTTTACAAATTACAGTCTCAATTAATTGTTCAGTCATTCTATTAGTTTGCTGGGAAAACATTTAAAGTTATTATGTTAAAGTTATTATTTTCCAAGTTCTGTTAGAGAAGTAGTTACCATTATGAACTCATTAATATCTAACATTATTGAATCATTCCCGAGTTTAATAAAATAAATACATTTGACCACACTATGAAATGATATAGATAGAGAATGATTAATATCACAAGTGACTTGATAAAAATTAACCAAATGTTTATCATAGTTTAAAAACACTACTCTACAATAATGGACGGGACACCAGCGTATGTTTATACAATCCGACTACTTGTTTGGGGTGTTTTTCGTGGTATGGCCTGGGATCTTTGCATGTTGTTAATGGTAAATTGAAGGATGACGCCTACATAGAAATTTTGGACAATCAGGTTCTTCCCACACTCTGGCAATTTTATGGAATAGACGAATGTTACTTCCAGGACAACAACGCTCCATGTCATGTTGCAGCCTCTGTCAAGCAGTGGTATCAAAAATGTTATAGGATGTTAAACGTCTTCCCTGGCCTTCTCAGAGTCCCAACCAAAACCCCATAGAACATTTGTGGGACAAGTTTACGGACCAGGAAACCACACACGAAATCTACAGCTCAGCTGGCTATATACTTGCAGCAGGAATGGACAAAAATACCAATAGCTGTCTTTGGTATTTGTGTCCATTCCTTGTTTAAAGTATGCCCAGAAGGCCTGCTAGTGTAATTGCAGCACGTGGGGGACCATCTTTCTATTAAAGCATGTATTATTTACCTTATACCATCTCATATTGCTGTCCGGTCTATTATTGTAGGGTAGTGTATATCCTGGGTGTAACAAAAGATGTTTGGAGCCATAAAAATTTCAATTAGAGTTGTGTGTAGAAACGACAAATTTAGAACTGTGCTCTTGCTAGCTATCGTGTAACACAAATCATCTTAGTGAGACTATCTGTTTGAAAGCGTTCCAATCACATATCATTACAACATATTTCGTCATTGAGAATTGCATGCTATTTTGAAATATTCATTGTCAAACTGGATTCCTAATCGTAAGTCATTAATCCTCAAGTTTCACCCTCCTGTGGGTGGCTTCAACGAGTTATATCATCTTCAACAAAACTGAACAGATCTTCATAGACACAGTATCTTGTCAATAGCAAAACTGATCAGAAATTGATGTATTCATCTTCAAGAAACCCGGAATATCTTGATAACATAATGTCTCACCAAAATCAATCAGAGGGTTGATAGTATTTGCTATTCAATATTGTTCAACCTGAAAACAGATTCACAATCAAAATCATTTACCCATAAGTTTAAAAACCTTCGATATCACTATCAAGAGACGCAGTGCTAACAAATTTGGAATGCACTCGATACAGGCTACGATTGTTCGAATCGAAGGAAAATAATGTAACTGAGGGAGGGAATCCGAATTATCAGTCAGATTCCTCCGCATTTCCTGACATTCCTTCTAGAACATACGAATGTGGCACGGACTGGTAGATACGAAGGTTCACTGTCGATGGTATAGAAACCAATAAAACTTTAAATTATTTTGTGAAATCCCTTCAATACAATTGTAGATTAAACGATACAACATCTGCTTTTAACCTTCCGGATGGTTGTCTCAAAGACGTATCTAGTCATTACCAAAACTAACCGGATCTTGGTGGACAAGATATCTTATCATTGAGAAACTTTCTGACCGTATATTGATTTCTTCATCATTAAAAAAGCGACGGTTTAACCTCTTCGCCTCCTAATACGTGGACCTAGACTATTTCGCCTTAAAAATAATATTTCTGAAAAAATTGGTAGTTAAGAACTAGGGTACACGTGCGTGGACGTCTAAGCTTCCGGTCGCCACCAATGGATGGCTGTATAAATCGGTAGTTCCTGTGGAATGCTTATTATTCAAAGGCGATTTGGAAAAAATGGCGTCAACTCAACGTGCTCGTAAGAATAAATAAATTTCATTTGTTTTTAATGATTTTTAAATCCTTTAGTTAATGTGTTTTAGTTGATAATTTCTTAAAACATGTGATGATATAATTTTTTTAATTTACGAAATATCTAATCATTTGAAAATTATTTTGCTTTCAGCATAATTGAGACCCGAGATACATATATGTGTACCTAAAATGTTTAGCCCCCCCTTATGATGCCACAATCTAAAAGAGGAATTCACTCCAGAACTTTGAAGTATTTCCTGATATTTATCAGAAAAAAACTGATTTTTAAGCAATTTTTATATGGTTGGTAGTGAAGAGGATATTGATGACGAGATGTGTCGACATTAGGAAAGTTTGTAAAATCTTGATGGACGTTATATATTGTCAATACAGACTGGTATATCGTATATTTTTTAAATTTGGGTACCAATGGACGGTATATAAAACGATCTTACTTTTGATTATTCTGTGAAATACCTTAGGTACATTAGTAGATGTTCAGTAGTAGCCGGGCTAGATTAGTAGCAGATTAGCAACCACAAAGTTGCGAGTTCAAAATTTGATACAACAAAAGACAATCATGTATGTGGGCGTTAGTGCACTTAAATATGTTGTAGCCCCCGAAACTTCCTCACTTTTGTTTGAAAATTTGGAGAGAGGAGGAGTATTAAACGCGTCATCTGAATATGGATCAAAATTACGAGGTGTTATCCTTGGATCTTTACCTTCGGGATTGATACTAGACCACCACCAATATATATCTTCAGTGTATCTTCCCCTTGTGTATCTTCAGTGTTACAATAATCAACTACCTACGCACCAATCGTAGATAAACTAAACAACACTTGCCCTTAAAGATTATACAATATTCTAACGCAAGCAATGTCAAAGTAGGTTCGCAATAAAAACTCATTTACATGAAGTTTAAAATCTTCGATATCAAATATCATCCACTACCGAAAGACGAAGATCCAACAAACATGGAATGGTAATGCACTCAATCCAGCTATGATTGTTCGAATCGAAGGAAAATAACGTGACTAATGGAGAGGGTCCGAATTCCTCAGTCATATTCCTCCGCATTCGACCCCCTTCCCGAACATTCGAATATTCGCTCTCGTATTTCATTCGGTTATCGTTCCAGCAACCCCCCTCCTTGTCCTCGCCCCACCCCAATCCTTTCCTCTCTCCATAGCAGAGGAGAGGAAATTAATGATTCAAATCGGAGAAAATCGAAAACGTTTAAGGAAAAACGTGTCTCGAATTGTTTTCTCCTCTTCTCTCCGTTCCCAGTGTTGTATAGAGAAGAGGGCTTTCTTTTTCGATTGCGCAAAAATCATTTCGTATTTTCGCCGCACCGTGCATTATACCGCCTTCGTTTTTCAATTTCGAAGTCTAATGTCCCGTAAAGATCAAAAAGGGAATGAAAAAACTCCCTTTTTCCCGTTTTAGGTAGCGAAACTTAAATGGGAATTCGCGGGATTCAGATTCGGACGGACGAGGGCTGAAATAAAGATGAAATGCCGACCCAGAATGTAAATTTAAACGAGCGCCAGTTAAAGTAAACCATCGGATTATGTACTCGGATTCCGTTTTCGGTAAACTCAGAGAGATGCTTTGACAAAAATGGGAGCCACCCCTGATGACTGTCTGCAGGGTTAATATATGAGTGGTGCTCGGGGCTTTGAAATGTGTTTTGGTTTTTCATTAAAGAGCGTTCTTGTCCAGATCCGATGGTAAGTCACTGGGATGTGTTTTGTAAAGATTTCCTTGGCCGTTAATTTTATTTTATGACAAGTCTGATGAAAGCCGAAGCTGCTAAATATTTTTGCGGTTCTACCAAGGAGTTGTTTCTCCAAATGGCAGAAGTAACGAATTTCTTGCCTTCGATTAATCTTCTGACACTTACGAGATTTCCATGAAGTGTGGGAGATGCCTGGGTGTGCGTCCCTGATCACACGTCGACACGAATCTATGAAGAAAACTTTCCGGCTCAAATCGGACCTAAGGTTGACTGAAAATAAAGAGCCGGACCACATATCTTCAGCGCACACAATCACGGGTCGACCACGTCTACTCCCCGTCGAGCCCACCCAGGGCAGACGAGGGCTTTTAGGACGGCGCGTCACAGGGCCTACTTCTCATGTTTCTCATTAGAGGCGTTCCCTGGCTTCCGCCAATCCGCTGTGGGTTTTAAATAACTCGGTACGGAGGGGTCTGCTTTCATTCGAAGAAGAAGGTACCAACTCATGTGTTGTACTCGTCACCTGACCATGGTTCAGAATTACGAAGCGTTGTAATTGGATATTTTCCTTCGGAATTGACCCAGAACCTTTGCCAGTAACCCGTTGTGCTGCTTCAGTGCGACGTTAATTACATACCTACCTAATTTGTAGCGTAGTATCGATTTTACCCCACAATGTACATCTTGACTGAATAACCGCATCGATTGGTGTGGAAAATACCAAGGAAGATGATCTTAATTCAAGAAAGTCGAAAGTGGTTTGAAGTCATTCAGGGAGGATTGAAGGTTGCAGCACTTTAGATTTTACATTTTCATACCTTACATTACTTTTCTACATAGTCCCATTGCAAATTTAAAAATAAATCGTTCTTTGTGACGAGCATTTGAATACTAACGTCATAATCCTCTGCCGCCAGTTAACTGAGATCAGCATTAATGTCTTGAAGCTTTTAAGGTCGTCATTGAGCATACGAAGCAACCACCTTCCACACATTTTTCTGAATGTGAAGTGATCTGTTACCACTTCGTAAATGATAGTGCGAGACACATGCGAAAATTTACCAGGAATTTCCTCCGAAGTCACACGCCGATCTTGTTTTATGAATTTGTAGACAGACTTGACAAACTCATCCGTAAAGACACTTGGACGGGCACATCGCTCCTCATCATGGACGTTCTCTCTTTACTCATTAAACAACCTTTCGGCACCAACGACGCACACATGATTCAATCATCACATTACTCTACACTGCTTTGATTTCACGATAAATTTCATTTGGCCGCACATTTTTTGCAATCGGATCACAGATCTCCTTTCACATTTGGCGGCACACTCGTTTTTCTTGGACATTTTGTTCGCTTACCAAAACAACAATTACCGTTATAATACGATGTTATTTAGTATACAGCTGACAGACGAGTCCCTAAAACTGGAGACCTTGAACGGTGCACATACCACTGTCATAGTGGTGCGCATGCTCAAACGGGAATTATATTCCAAACGACCCTAGTATGTATATGCAAAGATCAAAGGATTAATACAATGATCGAAAGTTGTTGAAGTTATTATTTTTATTTTGCTTATACTTGTGTCTTAGAGTCTCGGTAGCCCAGTTGATAGAGTCGCAGATAATACGTGACACATAACTATAACACGTCGAATAAAATAATTTTGCAGAAAACTTACACTAGCATACAAACAGATATAAGACATGAAGATACACTGACGCTGAGCAGCTCACTCACTAAGCCGCTGAGTATACAAAATATACATTTCCATGAAAGTATATCCATCCGTTAGAACATAATAGGGACAAACATACACATATTGCACGAAATACGAAGAAACAATTTCGTTTTAAAATGGCATATTCGTCATCGTGGTTCAAAATTACGTGGTGATGTCCTCGGATCTTTCTCTATGGTGATTGATCCCGGACCGTCGTCAATAGTCCGTTGTGTTGCTCTGGTACGACGTTAATTAAAATTACCATTACCATTAAAATGGCATAAAACGAATAATTAATTTGAAATGTGATGAAAATATTCAATGTAAAAACAAAATATCAATTTTTATTTTATAGAAATAAATATACTTAGTTTATTTCATTGTATTGAAATTTAAAAAAAGTTTATCTGATAAATATGTGTGGATCAATAATACTGTTACGCGTTTTATATTAATTATAAATTATGTATTTAATAATGTATTTATGGATATGCATATACACTATATGGACAAAAATATTTAAACAACATGTCGTTCAGAAAAAAAGTTTTATTATTCTATTTAATAATGGGGAGGCTTTCCTTGAGCTTAATTTTTATTTGATAGAAATAAGTACACTTAGTTTAGTTCATTGTATTGGAATTTAAATAAAGTTGATCTGAAATAAATATTTTTATTACGCGTTGTTACGCTTGTACGCGTTGTATCTAAGTTATAAATGTATTTTTAGGGATATGGATATACATTATATGGACAAAAGTATTTGGACACTGCATATTTTTTAGAAAAAAAAAGCCTTATTTTTCTATTTAGTAACAGACAGGTCCTCTTTTTGCTTATTTTACAGCTGCAACATGTCGAGGCATACTTTCCACAAGTTCTCTGTAGGCCTGGGCAGGAATTGCTCACTATCATGCCTCTTGTAAGGCTACGAGAAGAGATTGTCATGTAGATGGTCATGCGAGGCGGTGTCGTTCTGGTAGCTCCAGTTTGTACTACAAGGACTCGATCCGATTGATATCGGGATTCTCGAAAGGTCAGTCAAGCAAATTCACCTCATTTTTAGGAAACCAGTCAAGCACATGTTTTGCAGTATAACATGGAGATCGATCCTGTTGGAAGAAACAACCGTCATCGCCTTTGTATTGCCATAGTGTAAGCAAGACCGAATTATCCCGAACGTCAAGGCACACTTAAACGTTCATGGTACCAGGTACATAAAACCATGGGCCATGTCCTAAGCAGGAAAAGCAACCCCACACTAAGATGGATCCACCTACGAATTTCTTCTGTGTCCAAATACTTTTGTCCATTTAGTGTATATCTATGTGCACTTGACCTTCATGCAAATTGCAGAAAATTTAACTTAATTTTATGTACGTATCAAAACAACATAACTTATATTAATTCCCACCGTTTTGATTACATTCGAGAAAATTATTATCTATTGTCAAACCCAGACAGTTTATATTCAATAATATCAGTAATGTATTAAATCCTTGATTTAAAATCGTAATGTTTGAAGAAGCCGACTCTCACTGTGTCCTTTTAAATTAATATACCTTTCAAAATATGTTAAGAAAATAAACGTTAAAACTAAGGTTCCTCTTTGAAGTAACTAATAATTTCAATTAATAGTTTCTAATTTCACATCGTAATACTTTCTTCGCATAGCTCCTCTCTCAGGTGTGAAAAATTGTAACTATGGGAATATTAACTACTCAGAAACAACTGTTTCTATTATGAAGATAAAATTAAATTAGGAACTTTTTTACTAAAGTGTAGTGAATGAAAACAAATTTTACTACATTGATATACATTGTTTTCACTATTCATAATTTTCATTGAATTTTCTTTTCTTTAAATAGTTGGTTACTCAAAATATCTGTTACATTCAACGAAATATTTTAGTACATTTGATTAATATATAAACTTCATAGTGTGAAGGAGTTGTTAGGTTTACCGTTTGATTTTCTAAACCAAAATGAAAATATGTGAGCATGTTTGGAAAAGTTAAATACTATCTTAGAAACATTTTTCGTAAATCTAAAAATTATAATTACTTAAACAATCATCAGTATATTTTTAACATTTATCTTTTGATTGCTGACTTACTTGTAAGTGTGTCAACGTTTTATGATTCATATACATCAGAAATTATAGCAGTCATAAAAATGGTGTTTATAAATTTTCTAAAATTGCGTTCATTTTTTTTCATTTCCTCCTTCGCGGTAATAAAAAATATTGAGGAAGCGAAAAATAAAAGATTCTGAAGAGTCCAATTTAAAAGTAATATATTAAGTGCATAGTAAATTTATCACTATTCTATTTTATAGCATTGGAAAGAATGTACCTAAACTGGGAACGTAGAGTATAAAAAATTAACAATCCGTACGAATTTATGGAAATAAGAGTAAACATATTAAGCAAACACAGCACTTAGAAAGAAAATTGAGGTTTTGAATAACTATCTCAAAATATCTCCGTTTTACTTCGAGAGTACAGAATAATTTATGAGGTGAAAATTATATTTTGAAAATGCGTAGAGTTCGTAAATATGTGTATTATGCAGCTTAAATATTTTATTCATAATGAATACCTCAGTATAATGCTAGAATATATTTGAAACATTAGTAGCATACACAATAGACTTCTACACAAAAAGATAATAACATGTATAATAGTTCGCTATATCATGATAGAACTCTGGAAATTTATGGAAGATGAATACCGAATATATTCATCTTCCAAATGAATATGGGTTTTTATGGAAGATAATACCAAATGTATAATTACTACGAGTAGTTCAACCATGATATTTATTTTGAGCTGTGTATATTCAAGAAATATTCAAGAAATAGTTTACTACATTGAAACTGTTGTTTGCCTTCTTCAATGTTAAACTATTAATTCACTCGAATTGTTCGATTTAAAAGTTAAGTTATAAAGGACACCAGTCTTGTTGTATTGGTAATTTTACTACTATCAATTTCATGACATCAAGGATAATAAGAAAGCAATTCTAAAGAAAGTATAATGACTTGGATAAATAATGCATGTATGTATTCTTCGTTGCATCCATTTCATTGTTGATTCGACATGATTAAACTCATTGTTTGCTTCATGATCGTATTAATGAATCAGATATCCTTATTCTCAAAATGAATCTAACGCGTCTATACATTATCTGATCAAAGGGGAGTGAATTAGTATATACGAATGAATGGCTAGTGCATAAACTAAACACAAAAGCATCACAGATTCCATTAATTGTCATTAGAGTTACGAAAAACACAGATGGGGACTTAAATTTATGATCTTTAAAAGATTGATTGTTGGGAATAGTAATTTTTATTCTTTCAACACCAATCAAATAATTTTTATACAATGAGGCAATCATTTGAGATCTCTCTGCTGTTTCAACAGTTTCATGTGTGTTTCATAGGGAAGACGAACTAAAAAACCGTACATGCATTGCATGCGCTATAAATGATTCATGGATCGTATTGAGCAACAACGTGTTTACCCATGAATTATTTTATTTCTTCAATTTAGAATTTTATTATGTTGTATCAATAATGTTACTGGGAATTTAACAGAAGTAAGTTTTATTGCATTAATTATTATTATTATATACTAAGTATTAAGATATATTTGGTACAGCTACACTCTACGTTTATGACTGATGGCAACGGCTTGGCGATTTTTTTTGGCGCACTTCTAAACTCGCCAAGGAAAAAATTATTTCTTAACTCTTTTCCTGTCACAATTTTTTTTCTTTTTACAACACACTTTTTAAGCACATTTCAGAACGTTTTAAAAAGTATATTTAAAAAAAATTTCATAAAAAGTAGTAAGCTTAATCACATATCAAAACACATTTGTGAACCAGCAGAGAAACTAAGCTACGAATGGTAAGAATACCCTGAAACTTATCAATTACACTAAATCAGTGAGCATGTTGAAAAAGAAAAAGATTTACAAAAGAAAAAAAGCAAGAAATAATACCTGATAACGTCAGAATTCTCTCGTAAAAAAATAATGAAAACGAAAATGGTCAAAAAAACAAAACTCTTAATCCTGTCGTGAAAAAAATATTATAACAAAATAAAAATTCCACAACTGTCAAAATACAAATAAATGGACCAATGGTATCACAGAAAACGATTTAAAAGGACCAATGCAATCAAAGGATATTTTAAAAACAAAATAACCAATGGGAGGAAAGAAAAAATTTCAAACGAATCAATGAAATCAAACGATTTTAACGGATTTTGGAAGAACTTTCTAGAATATTCAAAATGAAAATTGAAAGTTTCCGTTTGCCGAGGTTGCCGTGAAAACCACAACAACAGCAACGAAAGATGGGTTGCCTTAATTTATCGTAACTCGCTAGTAGAAGTGCGCCAAAAAAAAATCGCCAAGCCGTTGCCATCACTCATAAACGTAGAGTGTAGCTGTACCATATATTTATTTAGGATATAAGCATTTGGGATGACTGCTTTATTTTATTCATGCAAGCAGATTAAAATGCACTGGTAGATATGGTATTCTATCTATTACTATCTAAAATTACTATTACCGTAGATAGTACTATATCTACGGTAATAGTAATTAGAGTTTGCATTATATATAAGTAATTGACTATGTTAATTCATTGCTGTAGCTTATACATAGTATTATTTCAGCAATTCAGAATCGTGATGTAATGTAAAAGTAAGTTAAACCATGTGTATCTGTTAAGGCATAATTATGATGAACAATTTATTGAATTGCAATAAAACATTTATTGAATTACAATATGTTAATTGTTTTTTACGTGTGTAAACCACAACATCCAAGCTAGTGCAATATAATGGTGAAGATGATAACACTACATATTTGAGAAATTAACAGATTTAAATTAATTAATGAAATTAATTATTTCAATTTACCTTTGGTACTTTCTAATAATTTTGTAGTACACGAGTACAAATCTTAACATACATTACGTGTGATATTAATCTAACAAATAACTTCAATTGAAACATTTTAAACATTGATAAGAATGCTTTTAAAGGATTAAAAATACTTAGCCACATTCATTAAACTAATGCTCTGTTGCACAATAATGGATTAGTAATAATGTTTCTGCACTGCAAGATAACAAAATAAAATTAGACTGATTGTTATGGATTACTCCAAAGTGCACTTAAAAGCGTCAAGTGAATTTCTAATTTGTTTATTTTTCTTTATCAGACAACATTTATCAATAATCGATACAGCTTCAGTCTATGTTTATAGCCGTGGCAACGGCCTTAGCGCTTTTTTTTGTCGCACTTCTATTAGCAAGTTATGACAGGTTAAGACAACTCATCTGTATTATGGTTATTGCGGTTTTTATGGCAAACTCGGCAAGCGAAAAGTTTAAATTTTCATTTTGAATATTCTAAGCTTTCAAAATCTGTTAAATTTTCGTTTGATTTCATTGGTTCATTTGAAATAGTTATTTCCTTGGCAACTTTAGAAGTACGCAAAAAACTAACCAAAGCCGTTGCCACCGCTGTAAACATAAACTGAAGCTGTAACCAATAATCTATAGACTCAAAGATATCCGCAGCAGCACATATGTCACATATATTCTCACTGATAAATGTTCGTGAATGACCACATACCCGTCATGGCGATGATATAGAATTGTTAGTATATTTCATCATTTACATTATTTTAAAATGGGAGTATTCAAAGGAATTTCATGTCAGCATACATGTTATTTTAAAGGTTTTTCCACCTACTTAACACTAATATTTATTGCTTCATAATATTAACCTTTATTTACACATATTTTCCCCCTTATTAGTTAAATATTACTAAGCAGTTTTGGGACTACGTATCTATCTATTACTAAAAGGAGTGTGTAACGAAGAAAGCATATAACCATAACATAAAAGAGTTAACAGTTTTCAAGTATCGGACTTGTTTACAGTACTTGAACCTTTTACCTTAATAGTCAACGGCAAGAGTTGTGTGATACGAGAAAAGCAAACACTAAAGAAATATCAGTCAGCATTTCTCAAGCGTCCTTGGGCATATTTACAATAACTGAGACTATCATCTTTACTGTCTTCGATATGTGCGAGCGATGACGAAACACACCTGTAACAAGTATCTGTCAACAGCTCTCAAGTTCTTATATATAAACTTACTCTATCAACGATAAAGGAGTGTGCTGCAGCAAAAGTAATTTTCCGTTAAAAATATTGACAATTTTTAAAAAGAACATTTCAACTGGACCGGGTTTGAAGTGATGTTATGTTATTTATACAATGTCTTCCAAAAGTTAGGCCGAACTTTAAAAAATGCATAAAAAATGTACAAAAGCAATTCTTTGAAGTGCAGTTTTTCACCACAAGTATTGTCAAGACTGAGGATTTTTTTGTATCGATGGGTAGGTATTTTAAATAATGTCGCAGTGAAAGAACACAACAGGCTATTTTTTGCATAGGAAAATGTTTTCGTAAACATTTCTAAAATTGCCCATAATTGGCGCTGGAGGCATTGGAAAGACAAGAAAAGACTTCCTGTGCGTTCAGTACCTCAGTTACAGCATCAAGCGTTCGATATGTCCTCCTCCCTAAGATGTAACACAATTTAAGCGAGTGACAACGCTCATAACTGTAAAATGCAGTACATCCGGATGGAAGTTTCTTATGATGTGGAAAGACTTGATTTATAAACACGCGATTTTAAATATCCCCACATTCAAAAATTAACTGGAGTTAAATCTGGAGACCGAGGAGGTCATGGGATTTTACAATGTATGCTGATAAGTCTGTTTTCCCCGATGATGTAAAAGTTGGTGGAATGATTGGAATTTCTAGTGATAAAGATTAAGATGCAACGAAAGATACGTCATACGGGGAATTAAGAAATGTCGAAACGCCTTGCAGTTATAGAAGTTTTCCTTATCCCGGCTGCTGTTTCAGATGGTTGGTTTCCAAATTCAGATGCAACAACACTGTCATGGGACTCCATTAACGATGGTATTCCGCCTTCAGTGGAAAATCTTCCAAACAACCTGTTTTTTCAAATCAATCTTCAGTAGTCCATAAGAGGAGAAGGGGCCTTTAAATTCCTTTAGATTTTTCTGTAATCTGAATGTTTGCAAGTTTAAAGCTTGGCCAGACTTGAAGACTATGCACTTTGAAATTTCCTTACAGATTAATGCTTACTATAGGGTTCTTATTTAACTATTCATATTGATCTAATGAATTATTTTACACTTTACTTTATTCTTACACAGCTATTGGCGCTTCCATAAACAACACCTGCAACAGCATTTATCTATCATCTCAGCTTTGAGGGTGTGTGCTGTGAAAATAATATAATATATGTACAATTTTAAGAAATTAATATTGCACTGTGTAAGATGAGTACTTTTTTAAGAAAAATATTAGTACATTCAGCATAGCTGAATGCGACCAATCGTAGAATATCCTTGTTAGTATAAATTTACAGTTTATTTACATTTTTGTTCGAATCTTTTCTAGTTGGTTGTTTTATTTTGTAGGTTTTATGGTACAAGGGGGCCATATATGGAAATTATATGCCAAACACAAAACAGACATCACAATGACGTAGGAAGAAAAGGAAGAGGGATAGACGATGGTATAGATGATGTAAAGATGTGCCACTGAGGGCACATCTTTTGGCCTGTACAGACATCACAAGATGTGTCCTTGAGGGCAGATCTTTTAATAATTTTTATTTAACCATACAATTTATCCTACGTATCCACACAATTTGTTTATCTTCTTTTGAGTAGGGAATATAAAGAATCCTAGAACTGTAGACAGTAAATCTTCATAAGTACTCGTATCTTGGACATACCCTCAATAGAGCTGTGAGCTAAGGATAAAGCATGAACCATTTGCGGACACAGTAGACTTTCGAATCGTTAAGTTGTTGTCTATCCAGATGATCCCCCGACTAGACCATTAGACAACATAGATCACTATCGCAAATAAACTTTGAAGCTGCATGGCCTGGCATACACATCTGACGTGTCGATCGAGATTTACGCGAAATACTAAATTCAGATTATGTTAACAAATTCTGCCTCAATGCTCCTGAACTTTATAGCTTTAGGCTGGGAGCTGACGGTTGAGAAAGCAATGTCTGATCCAGTAAAATCAACGACTGAATAATATTTCACTTAAATATAATGAACACAATCTAAATATATGAGAGAGTTTCTCTTGAGATGTGTATATTTTGAGTATAATTCAATCAACATATAATAATATAAAAATCAACTTCCATCCACGTTATAGGGACTCACCCCAACAAATTGAATTTAGTAAAATGTATTTAACGTAGTGAAGTACTAGAATTTGTATATTTCCTCGAGGCCCTTATAATGGAATGATTATAATAGTTACCATGTTATTTTAATATTTAAATATTTTACTGTACTGTTTCAAAGTAAACGTAAAATAGTCAATTTTCTTGATGGCATGAAGAGTTTGTTAAATTGTTGTTCTAAAACTGTAACATTACGTTAAGGTATTTAGTAAAGTAGCCTTGAACTATTTCAATTGAAAGCCAAGTGGGCTCTTATTTTACCTCACATATCTACAGATAGAAACTCATTTTTCACTCAGAAATAATCATATTCTACAAATAAGTAACAATCTAAACAAATCAGCATGTTTTTTGAAACATGATACCACAAATTCTAATTTGTTCAAAAAGTCGATTCCTGTTGGAAAGTATTTCCAGGATTATTCTTCATGTTTTGGACCCCCATCAAGTTGCTAGAAGATATAGTTTTTATTTTACTATTTTTTAATCAAGAAAGAGTAAAAAATCGATATTTTTTCAGGAATTTCAACATTTAAAAATAATTTAAATTCCATTTCTAAACTAAATACTCCGATTAACGCTTAGAACATTCACTGTGTTATATACGTATATCATAATGATGCAAAAATAATTATGATAGATAAATTCATTTTGGTGTTATCACGTTTGACCAAAACATCCAATTGCAAAAACACAGTTCTTCAGAAATCGAGTTAAAAGTTTTGGAAACATGTCTCTTCATGGTGAAAGTAGTTATCGATAACCCTTGTAAAACTAAAAAACTATTTCAAATATTTGCAAGTTTTTGTCATCTTTTGAAAGCTAAGATATTGTAATGTCTTTTGAATTAATAAAAAAAATATTGATATTCTGGTCGATTTTCGTGATTTCTAGTCTATGCATACACCTTAAACTACATACAAAATACACTACTGCATTGTGTACTTAAGGGAATCTCGCTCTCGATATTAACTATGTTATCTTAGCTAACAGAGCGCTTTAAATGAATTACAATATTAAAGAAAATATCCACTGCCGCGTCGTATAATGCGCATTCAACAAGCAAAGCAGACACGATGATACTTCCTACAGCTTTAAATCCGTGTACTTTTGGGCATTTGGTTATCCATTAGGTAGAGTCTACTAGGTTCGTGCGAAACTCTCAGAGATCTAAAGGGCATTGATAAAAAGCTATTAAAATTATTTTTTAGTTTGCTTATACTTGTGTCTTTGAGTATCGTTAGCGCAGTTGACACAGTCGGGGATTTGCAATTGGAAGATAGCGAGTTTGTAACTTGATCATCAAAAATCGTCATGTACGTTGCGTCTAATTGTGGTCTTCAATGTCTTCTTGTCGACGTAGTGAAGATGTTTAGAGAGCAGGTAAGCAGTTTGGAGAGCAGGTAAAATTTTAACCTCGTCATCCGACCGTAGTTCAAAATTAAGAGGTGTAATCGGATTTTTCTTTTCCGAATTGATCCTTAACTCTCCACAACATGTTGTTCCAGTGCAACATAAATTTAATTACCTACATTATGGCAGATTAAGGGTGCTTTTTCTAAATGCTAAAAGCTGCGTGTTCTGTGTGCTTAAATAATTAGACAGACTCCAGAGACACTACAACACCCTCTTCGAAGGAGGGCCAAGTATGACTTGCAATGCTCTAAATCTTATCTCAGTTTTTTGTTGTTACTTAACAATCTAGTTTTCCATTTCCCAAACATTTCTAGCAAGAACGAAAAAAATTGTGTCAGTTAAAAATTAGACTTTCCCCTTACGTCTAAACACACAAAAAACCCACTTCAGCCAGAATCATCACACGGGCCCCACGTCAGTTTCTCCTCAGAAGAATCAATTATAACCGAACAAAGAAACAAGTGTGCTGAAAAAATTTAATCAACTGTGCTTTCATTTAAAAGCAATTACTTTGCACAATAACTTCAATTTATTTTTCACCCGGAAAGAAAAAAAAACAACCCAAGAAAAAACCAGCTAAAGGGGCGTCTTCAGAAGAAAAAAACCAGAACCGAAAACAGAACCAGATTGGGAAAAAGCGTTGATTTATAGTCTCCAGAGAACACCTGATTGCGGCGTCTTTAGTTTTCGGTTCGGACCCGATTCCTCCGTCCCATATTAAGCAGGGTGCTGTCTTTTGTTCGACCCTCTTCTACTCAGGCCTCCCCTGTTTAGCTGTCTCCTCTTTATTTCCTGCCCACTCCTTACAACAACAAAATTTTCAAGAGAATCAATTGGGAGAGAATAAACCTGACGGTTATTCGAAATTTCTTAACTTCAGTTCCTTTTTTTCCCTCTTTCATTCCCCGCTCCTTTTCTTTGGGTGTGAAAGAAGCTTAATTGAAAATGCTGGAGATTTACGATTCTTCACTGAAAGGGTGGTATTATCAAGCCCCGTTCGGTTTGGGAGAGGAGCGATAGCAGGTGGTTGGGAGGGAGTCGCTGAGGATTGGGTTATGGGTATTGATCCCCTGACGATTGGAATAACACACGGTTTCTTATTTCCTGGTTTAAATATGTCTTTTAACTAGATCCGATGTCTTAAGTGCAGAGGAATTCAATTTTCTAAGCTCGACAATACAAGCGACGCTGTAAGCCTTTAACGATCTAGTGCTTTAAAGGGAAGGTAATTCCCAAGGGATTGTACAACATGATAAGCGATTCACTCAACTAGGTTCCTTCAAGGGTTTTATTAGTGTGAGATTTAGTGATTTTCATTGGATAATAGAAATGTGCAATACATCACGAATCATAAATGTTTTGTTTTTACTCTTACCAAACCTGAAAGTTTTAGATTTTTTAATGTAAATAGTTAATTAACATTCCAGTTAAGCAACACAACGCGCTGTTAGTGCCGAAGTAAAAGATCGAAGGATAACACCTCATAATTTTGAACCTCTTTAAACTGACGAAGTCAACACTTGTGAGCTGGCATCTCACTCTAAAAACTTCCACACCATACCAACCTGAGGAAATTTGAGGCAATGACATATTTAACGTGAACCAACCTCCAATACAGGACGGTCTTGCTTGGACAGATATAGAATTCCGACTACGGCCAGCAGTTGTACCATGAAAGTCTTAAGAATCGCGCCTGTTATAAATCTATAGCCGTGGTGAAAAGGTTAAAACCAATGAGTTAAAACCAATGAGTTAAAACCAATTTTATTTTTATTGAATGTGCTTCAAGTTCCACTAGAATACATTAAAAGAATCAAGTCATGAAATAAAATTAAACAAAAAATAAATTGAAGCGATATTTGTATTTTTTTCATTGTTTCTTATTACCCTAATTTGTCAAATTTCTTTGAAAACACAACAGAATCGCTTCCAAACATAAAATATTTGATCAACAAAACAAACATACAAACTCAATGCTCTAATCCTCTTCCAGAACCTTCCAGCCCACACAACGTCAAAAATAGGACTCCCTAAACTTTTAAAATTAATTTATCCAGCGCCTCACATAAGTTTCGCGTGTATTTATATTCAAAAGCAAGTCCTTTCAGAATAAAAGACGAAAAAATTTCTCCAGCTGTGTTAATTAAATTAATTTGCCCAAGTGGAGGTGTTTTATCCACCATACCGCACTCTTTCACCGAGTGGTCTTTTAAACGTAATTGCAAATTTCTGGCCTCTTAATTTTACGGTTGGTTTCGAGGCGTTTAAAAGAGACGTTTTTATTTTATAGACTTCACGCGCTGTTTCGCCCCGCCTTCGCTACCGTAATCCTAATGGTGCGTTTAAATGGACGGTAGTAGCCGGGCTGTGTTCGTGGTATTTCGTGGATGTCATTCGGCAGCTTGTTTTAGGAATAAAGTGTTTTAGGGTTTTAATTTGCAACAAGTTGATAAACCTTAAAACAGGCCTCGAAATAGATTTTATACTACAGGTGCATCTTGTGCACCTAAGTTTTTAAATTAGGTGCACAGGTTATATTTTAGGTGCACATTTAAAAAAACTTAATATAAGGGCATTAATGTAATGTAAACTACTTTATTAGTTGTGTATGTTTAAATAGATTAGTAGTAGATAGTAAGTAAAAATATCTAAACATCTAAATTCTCCCTTCTCTAGCGCACGGCTGTCGCGATAATCGCTTCAATCTGGAAAATGTTTCGATCATCGGAAAGTTCTTGTAGCAGTGGCACAAGTAAACCTTTCTCCTGTAAAAACCCGTTACGGCCGGCTATTTTGTTTTCGCATAGTGCTTATTTAGGAATTTTAATTACGTTCTCCTTTAGAGCAAGAGAGGACGATACTAATATTTTGTTCAAATAACGTTTGTCCCCCCCCCTTTTTTTTTAACGTTATGTGCACTGCGTGCACCTAGTGGGAAAAAATTAGGTGCACAATTTTATTTTCATGTGCACAGTGTACCTGTGCACCCGGGTATTTCGAGCCCTGCCTTAAAACCTTTGCTTCTGTATCACTAATTTTGGGAATCATCGTCATAGTCCTGTGTTAAAACGGTTGTGGGTGTTTTTTCTGTTGTGGCCGACTGGTGTTCATGGATGTAATTCGGCAGTTTCTTTTAGAAATGAAATGTTTTAAGGCAGGGGTGGCCAAGCGTTTACATACTATGCGTCAATTGTCATCACAAACCGAGTTCAGATACGCCTTAGGAAGCGAAGAGTTTACTATCTAATTTTAGATTTTCTAGGCGTGCTTTGTACGTTTTCAAAATATGTCTGATCAACTTGTTTTACATACAATGACTCCAGACTGGTAAGTTCTTGAAGACATTAAAATTATAATCAATTCCTATTATAAAAAATGTTAACTGGGCTACATCAACATGTCCGTTGATTCATCCAAACCTAGAGAAAAAAAAAGTACAGGTATACACAAGGACTTCCAGTTGCTGAGATACATCCCGAGATAATTCCTCGATACATCTGGTAACCGTCTGCCTTGATACAGCAATTTCATCTGCTTTCCTTTCAATACCTTTATAACCACGATGGCGTGCAAATATTTGGAGACAGGGAACTTAACAATTCAGTTCTTTACAATTTTCGAATTCTGAACTATTAAACTGAGAGCCCTCTGGTGTTGAAAGTATGAAGATGGATTCAGTAATGGCAACTACTTCAAACGAACAAGTAGACGCAAGGATTCACTGCCCCACTTGTAATCATCCAATGCGCCACGTATTGGCCACCCCTGTTTTAAGGCGTTAATACGTATTTTGATAAGCTTAAGAACCTGTATTACCGTATCTCTAATTGTGTGAAACATCTTGATTTGCGTGAGTTTAACCGTTCGGTTGTGGCCGGACAGTGTTCATGGATGTCATTCGGCGTTTGTTTTGAGGAATGAAGTATCGTAGGGTGTTAATATTTACGTTAATAAATGTGAAAACCTTTGCTACCATATCTTTAATTGTGTGAATCGTCGTGATAAATGTTCGTGTTTACATGTTTGTGTGTGTTCAGTAGTGACCAGACTGTGTCCATTTGCATCATTCGCATTTCTTTTATAAAGAAGTGTTTTAGTATGTATAAATCTATTTTGATTAAGCTAATTGATTAAGCTACCGATTAAGATTAAGCTAATTAACCTTCCTGGCTGTTGCCTTGACAAGGTATCGCCTTATTAGCAAGGCTGACCAAAACTTGAAGAACAATTTTTCTCGTCATTCGGAGAAAACAGACCAGTTCTTCTCGTTGAAAATCGTGAAGGTCTTAGTGATGAAGTATCGCTTCATAAACAAAATTGGTCAGAACTTGATAGACGAGATGACTCGTCAAAACTACTAAAGTTTTTAAGAGTGTTTTATACACTGAGTGTTAAAGTGTTTAAGAGTGTCTTAAACACTGAGTGTTAAAGTGTTTTAAGTTAAATTAGAGATACTCAGTCATAGTATAAGTTAGTAAGTATTTAAGCATGAATACTTACTACACTTCTAAGCATATATGGCTATCGATGCGAAGACTAGTGCTTTTAATCGCGATGTATACCACTTTAACCAATCAATAAATTGTCTATCATTATTATTCATGCTTTTTCCTGCTACCACGTGACAGATATCGTAATCGAGCGACCGGAAGAAATAGCATGAAGCTACGTGAACATAAGCCGTAGATTTAATCATAAAGTCGATACAGAAATGTACAGAAAATACACTACCCTACAATCATAGTCCAGATGCCTGCGGATTTGCATAAAATCCGATTGTTTTGGAGTATTTTTCGTGGTATGGCCTGGGATCTTTTAATGTTGTTCCTCATAAATTGAACGCCGACGACTATATGACCATTTTGGACAGTCAAGTTCTTCCTACTCTCTGGCCATTTTATGGAATGGACGAATGTTACTTCCAGGACGACACCGCTTCATGTCATCTTGCAGCCTCTGTCAAGCAATGGTAATAATATATGGATGTAAAACGTCTTCCCTGGCCTGCTCAGATTCCCGACCTGAGCCACATAGAACATTTGTGGGACTAGTTAGAGCGACACTTACGGACCAGGGAACCACATCCGAAATCTACAGCTGAGCTGGAGACATTGTTGCAGCAGGAATGGTCACAAATACCCATAGCTGTGTATCTAAACCTTGTTGAAAGTATGCCCAGAAGTGTTGCTAGTGTTATTGCAGCACGTGGAGGACCACCCCCTAATTAAAGCATATATTCTTTCTTTTATACCATCACATCTTGAAGTCTGGTCCATTATTCTAGGGTAGTGAATGTTCCGCCGCGAAAACACAACCGTCACCACCTACATCTAGATTGACAGAAAAGCCCCTCCTAGATTTAAATAAATTATCAAATCTGAGTAAGCCCACTTCAGAGCCTCAAATAGATTTAAGCAACTATAAGGTCGATACAGAAATGTACTGAAAATATGTTCCGCCGCGAAAACACAGCCGTCACCACCTACATCTAGATTGACAGAAAAGCCCCTCCTAGATTTAAATAAATTATCAAATCTGAGTAAGCCCACTTCAGAGCCTCAAATAGATTTAAGCAACTATAAGGTCGACACAGAAATGTACTGAAAATATGTTCCGCCTCGAAAACACAACCGTCACCATCTGCATCCAGATTGACAGAAAAGCCTCTCATATATTTAAATAAATTATTAAATCTGAGTAAGCCCACGTCACTGTCGTAAATAGATTTAAACAATTTAGTAACTTCAGGGCAGATACCATGAGTGGGTTTGCAAGTATAAATTTATTTCATTGTTGAAGCAATGCGAAGCGTCTCTATAGCAGAGAAGGTCTTACTCGATATAACTTCCTTTAAGATAAATCAAACATGCGACAAGACACTTTGACACCTCCCAAACAATTCCTACAAATTGCTTAAGAAGCGGGAGGAACACCGGAAGAGCAAAGCTGAGCAATAGTAACCCGCTTCGAATTTTGCCGAGCCAATAACTCCTCGTTTCCGCGCTGGCAACTCAGTTTCTCAATTTTTGCCATGCACACACACACACACACACACTTCTTCAGCACGCAAGCAAAGAAAACAATAACCAGGCTGATGGCTCGAAATTTAATCAAAACGCTATTCAAAAACACTTTCGATGAAATAGAATTCCCTTTAGAGCCATGAGCGAAAATATATTTAAATTGAATCTACATAAAAAGAATTTAATATTGTAAAGAGAAAATAAAGGAAATTTAGGAGCTAGTTTCTTGCTTTATTTTAAAAGGGGAAATACACCGAGCCAAATTTGATGATGGAAGCCTGATGCAGAATAATTCAGATGGAAGTACGTTTTATTTGAAAGCCCACACATGAACATGTGAGGAGAAAAATTGAATTTTTATAACATCTTGTGGTGTCAAATGCTTTCCGATCGTATAAATCACTCATAATTTATTTCTTGGAAGGCTTCAAAAATGTTCGCACTTTTTGGTAAAACGTAAATTAAGTAAGTATCGTTGCCAACAAGCTTATCAATTCGGCAGCTTCTGAATTTTAAGAAAAACGTTTACTCAACACTCAATATGATTATGTAAAATATTTTAGCTGACAACCCTGCTGTAATGCTCCTCGTGTGTTTCTTCATGGCAAATGAAAGAGAACGCTTAAAAATTCAACATTTACTGAATAAAAGTTTTAACGACAAATTAAATAACAACGAACAGTATTTAGTCTCATGAATGAGTTTTACTAAGTACGATCGGTCTCCAGATACCCGACGTCTTCTTCGCTCATAGTATTCGCTTTCTCTGTATCAAAATCTGTGTTCTAAATTCCAAAATTTTTTAAATCACATTTAAAGCATGGTTACAGTTTAATGTTATCGTTTGATATTCAATAATAAATATAATAATCCTCGAAATTGTTTGCATGCGTGCAGTGAAAATTCAATTCTACTATTGCTTGCACTCAAAAAAAATTACTATTTATTTAATCACTTGGTTTTATCGGTAGCTACCATTTATTGCTCTAACCTTTCAAAGTGGCTTTCGCCTCAATTGTTAGAAATTGAGAGTATGGCATGGAATAATGTTATTGGTGAATGTGATAAATTCTTGAAATAATCCTTCATTCATAAATATTTTTGATGTCCCACTCATATTTCCAGACAACAGATGATTCAGAATTCAACTTCTAGTAATTATTCTCATGAAATCAGACACAAAAAATTTCTGCTTTTTTGAGATGCGATATCAGGTAAAAAATGTAGAATGTAATTCTAAAAGATATAACGCTGCACAAATTACATTCGTCCTAGAATTACTGCTTAGCATGTTACCAAGTACTGGTCAAAAAATTACGGAAATACATTTTGGGGTTAATGGATTCGTCAGAGTTGATTAATCAAAGACGAAAACCAATTGATCAGCTTCAGAAATCTTTTAGTTAAAAAAAAAACATGTCAATTCATCTGCGCATGCGCGTAGTAATACGTCGCCGTCACTCCAGTGTGTAGACAAGCTGATGGTTGAATTGTATGTCCCCTTCGCGCGACCAGTATTATTCGCCGTTCACTTTTACCACACTGAAGATTTGACTTCCGATGTACGAAATTTCACTGTCTTTGTTACTATGTCACTTAACTGTCGCACTAAGGTCAATTTTTTTTGCAATACGAGGATTAATTAGACCTGTAAGTTAATTAAACTTAAGTTAATCTTATCAAAGTGTGTGTAATTTAACGCCAATTTTCCTAATGTTCTGAAATCTGATTGTAAATTAAAACAATATTAATCACTAAATTTGTATACATAACATATTTTCTTGTCTTAAAATAGTTACCAGTAGTTTCTAAAATAGTTATTTTTTACCATATTTTAAATGAAAAGTAAACCCACAATGTTTGATTTATTGAACAAGCGGGACACACGTTACAAAATAGTTTAATGTTTATTGTTTATACGTCGATTTCTTTGAGTATTTTTGGGGGATTATGATTTTAGTAAGTTTGTATCACAGAAGAAATCTAAACTTTCAATAACTAAACTGGATTTTAGAAGTTGCCATAATGAAATCGCTGCATCCACTAGAAAGTAGGTAAACTAATGTCCGTGTTTGGTAATATGACAGAAGTATAAAATTCTTTACGAACATTTCTACATTCTATAGTGAATAACATCGATATCCGAAAATTAAGCTACGTCAGAACGCTGAGACGTGTCGAATTAATCTTAGCTGTTTTTCCTTTTTCCACCAATATATATTCTCTACAAAAAAAATCGACGCACCAAGAAGGAGTTGTGCCGGGCTCGATCAACTGGGATAGGGGAGGTATAGTCTTTTGTGACGAGTTCCTTTTCCAGCTGTGACCTGACGACAGCCGCGGATGGGTCTGGAGACGTCCAGGGCAGCGTGGGGATCGTACTCTTACGATCGCCCGCCACACATGCCCACAACAGGACGTTATGGTCTGGGGTGCTATCTCCTTTGATAGCCGGATCCTCTTGGTAGTCATTTCCGGAACACTTACAGCACAGCGGTACGTAGACGACACATTCTACAACGACCGGTTGTGCTACCGTTCGCTTTGCTATGAACTGTCTTCAAGCTTTCGTAAAACTTCCTTGGGCAGCTAGGTTTCCTGATCTTTCTCCCATAAAGCACATTTGTGACTTCATGGAAAGGCGATTGCAACCATCCCGGAATGTTGACCTAAAGCCCGACCGTTCGAGACAATTTGACAAGAAATTCCTCAGGACACCATCCGGGAACTGTTTCAGTCTTTGCCACGCCTGGTGACAGCTTGAACCCAGGCCAGAGGTGGACCAACACCTTTCTGACTTCCTCCCTTTGAAACGGTCAAACTTTGAAATAAATCATTTAATTGTTCTGAAGTTTTAATCGTTTGTTTTTCTATGTATTTTCTTCACATCCACCAATTTTTATCGTAATCGGACAACTCCTTATTGGTGCGTTGATTTCTTTTTCTTATAGAGTATACATGTGCTTGAAAAGCTGTCAATTGCTCTTCGAATCAGCTAAGGGTAATTATTTCGTCATCTAGTTCAAAATTGCGAAGCTTTGTCCTACGCTCTTTCCATTTGTGGTTGTTCCCAGACCGTCACTAATAGCCCATTGTGTTGATCCAGTGAAACGTTAATTAACTACCTACCTACTTGATAGAATTATTGGTTAACTGTATTATATTAGTGATATCCAGCAAAAGATATTGCTAACGATCTGCCATAATTATTTACTCTTTTATCGATTTTCTGCAAGAGATATTTGCTGCCCTAGCTCTGTCAATTGCTATGTGTAATTGCTCTGTTACGTAACACTAAGAATGAACAGGAGTTATTAGAAATAGTTTCTAGTTCACATAAATTACTATTTATGATAAATATTAACGATAGAAATATATATCTGTACCTTGGAAGAAAACGGACCACAATGTCCAATGTTGTAAGTATTTGATAACAGCGGATGTAGGAATCTATTTCTTCAAATTTTAATGGCAGCGTATAAAAAATACTTTCCACTGTTTTTATTAATTTATAACTTACTTAAAAACAACATTGGCACTATTTTAAACAAAAACTTCATTGCACACACAGGCTGTACCTTGAATGCATGATATGTAACTTCAGTTCCATAAATTCGCACACTTCGTACACATATAAATTCGTAATGAAATAATTGGTATATATGAATGCGGTTTACGAAAATATTACCCTTACGAATGGCATTTTTAAAGAGAAAATATGTAATCGAAATTCATGTCACAAAAAATATTCGCATTAAAATATACCAATTGCTTCAGTTTTACGAATTTTTGAAGTGTTTACGAATCTAGGGAGGACATGGTATGTGAGGTTTAACATGAACCTACATCCCGTGGTTCACCACTGTAACTAAATCCAGGTGGTTCATACATCCTCTCTAATAGTGCCATGTGACGAAACACTTCTTCTAACTTCAAATTGGCCCTCACAAATTTCATTACAATGAAGATATTTGTGGACAAAATCATCGATTTGGACATTGTTCCTTTTCCAACTGTGGTACAGACATACGTCTAGCTTTATTGCGAAACCTTAACCTAAATTTCAGCCATCGGGCTATAATGTTCAGTGAATATTTTATCTATTCCTGTAATTTTTTTCTAAAGAGCAAAATTTATTTCTACAGTAATGACTGTTTAAATTTTCCTGTACATATTTTAAGGGATGACAAGAAAGCCAACCATACAACGCATGGCAGCGTCAGCGCATGGAATGGTATGCATGTTCAAAATTGTTCTCACTTTTTAATGCACTTGCAGCCACGATAATGATACACGTGATGAGATCATGTTCGTATAAGTTGGGCCTTGTTTGAGGTATCTTCAGAGGAAGAAATGAATGAATGATAAATCGGGTGATCGTGGTGTCCAATCGACGGGTTCATACTAATATAAATTTATCGAAACCAAAAAAATACTCCCTTGAGCATACATCTATCTTCATATGAAAATACGAGTAGTTTGCTTTTGTGATCCCTACTTCCCAAATTGTTTAAAAAACACCCTGCATGCTAGTTATGAACATAATTTGCTACGTGGTTGTAATGGCTTCACGCTCTCAGAATACAATATAGTTGGTTGGATTGGATTTTGAATTAAATGGCTTAAGGTCCTAAGTAGGATAATCCAAGAGAGATAGTTGGAATTGAAAGTGTGTGTGAGAAATAATTTACATTGACTCGATACACTACTGTTATAGAAACTATTACATGTTTCTTTACAGCGTCTACTTGGATTGTACCCAATATGCTTTATTAGTCGATGTTTTCCAATTAAGCTGTAAACTAAAGGTTTCCTTTACTTAAAATTAGTTTCATAAAAATATATCGGACTTCTTTCAAATGATTATTGCTACATAATACTTAAAAACATATATTATTCATTTAATGCCTACATTTACATCCTTAAATTTCCCCATGGAAAAGTTCCAAATGGAGATGATCCAAACGTTTTATTCTGCTTTAAGATTGAAAGATATTATCCGTAATAGTAAGCATCGAATAGATTGATAAGAACATTATATTTAGAAATAGTTTAAAGATTTTAGTGCGTTGAAGTGGAAATTACTGCAATGCTCTTTTAAAACATCTGCTGTTAGGGAAGCACTAAGTAATTTTACCTTGCACACACACACCACGGTTTTTGCTATCACAAAAAAATAGCTATCAGTTCTTTGTGCAGTAAAAATTCTGATATCTCAAATGTTTCTTCAAACTTCCATTTACACTTAGCAAGTAAAAAATATTTCCAAGAACTATATTAAGTTATCGAGAGTACGATATATCGGATGGTAAAACTTTAATGGAATCGCTTAAATAAACAACTGAGATTTTTTCCTGTCATGGTATATCAATTTATGTTAGACATGTTCTCTCACTTATGTTTTCCTATGAACCATTTCTATCAAGATAAATACTTTAGAGTTTAGCGTTAAAATAAAACTTGTAGCTAATAATACATAAGCACTATAAAGTCCTATATTTGTCTAGACATTTCCAAGCGCAAAGTGCTCTTCTGTTTGTTTTCGCGTGTATTTTCCTACTAGGAAAACATTAGATAAAGAATCCTTGCAGATTCTCTTTACTCTCTCTCTTATTTCCGTCTTTGAAATAGGTTATTTTATTATTTTTTAGCATTTGTCCATGGTTCGTTGGATTGGTTTAATGGCACAAGGGACCAGATGTGTTACACCAAACCCAAAAAAGACAACATCAAGCAATGAACAAGCACACGTAAGGTAAGTTTTTCTAACACAAAAGAGACTAAAAGACGTCCAGGAAGGAATAAAACCATAGATTTCTCAATAGAATGTATTAAAGCTTCATGTAAAGGCTGATAGAGGAGGTAAGGAATCCAAAGTTAAATCACAACTACAAACTGAGTTGTCGCAACGCCATCTGGGTTGGTTAGAAAGCTGTTCGGAAGCTCGGCAGCTGTCCAGCATGAACTATCGTCATCTTAGCATCGTAAGGTAAAATATATCGCTTCACAAATGCTGAGATGGCTGACATGTATCCAGCAATTGACTGAGATACAACTCCTCGTAGTTTTGAACCTCGGTCAGATGACGAGGTTAACACCTGACCCACGTACACGAAGGTCGTTGGTCGGATCGAGTTAGCCAAAGATGGGATTTATGGTTGTAGACGGAAAACTGCATGTCTAGTTTACATTTAGTCAAGTCAGATATTGGTCCAATATAAGTCCTGCAACACTAAATTGCTTGAAATACGCATGCATAACCACCTGTTATTTGCACATAAACTGAGCACACATGAGCATGTTGTCGCATGCTGAACCAGTATGGGGCTGGGTATAGAGCATGTATATCAATGTCTAAGGAATCTGGCTTAAGACGAATCAATCTGAACCCAGTAGTTACTGACTAACGAAGATTCAGGAAAAACGCATCTATAGGAAATATACAGCTTGTTCGTCTAAACCTTTTGACTACGGCTATAGATATAACAAGCGCGATTCGTTCTTTGGGCAATTATTATAACTTTTAAGGTACACTGCTGTAACGACCGTAGTCTAAATTTTGTTCTTGGCTTGATCATGGTACAACTGCTGTACCGGCAGTGGTCTAAAGGTTAAAGGTGGGTAAGTGGGACGCTCATTTACACTTAGGCATTCAAAGGTCAAATACTTTCAGTCCGTACAAAAAATCGTGACACGTTCTCTCTTAGGCAGGGCACTTTAGCCAGGTTTGAAGCAATGCGGGTAAGAAACCGAAGGGTTACGAGTTCGAATCCAAGCAAAGACCGTCGTGTATAATGGGGATGGTGCACGTTGAATGTATCGTGGATTCAAATGTCCTACTCAAGTTGGCGTGGGGTGTGAACTATAGAGAGTGGGGTGCCAGTTCAGGCTTGACCTCGTCATCTGACCATGCTTCAAAATTATATAGTGTGGACTCATATTTCCATTCAGGTTTTATCCTGGAACGCCCATTGTGTTGCTACAGTACGACGTTAGTTAAAATACCTACCTACCTACCATCTTGCTTGCAGTTTTTCCTCTTTCCAGACACATGACAACAGCACAACCTCTTATAAAATTAAAAAAGGCACTCAATGCGTCATATGGTAGAGGGTTACAAGAAAAAACATTTTTAGACTACTTGGAGACTAATTGAACCCTTACAAATTCAGAAAATCTTGCAATTTATTTTAAATATATTTATTCTAAAACTTTATATTTTCTTTCGCTAATAGCTAATTAGTAGTTGTATTGCATTTTTCTATTTTTACTCCCAAATTGGTTCATATTAAAGGTTACTAAGGATCTTGTTTCTATAGGTCCTAGTTGTACTGGGAACTGTACTAGACAAATATAGTATTTATGGATACAAAGGCGAAAAAGCGTTTTAGTATGAAACTTAGTCAACAAATCAAGATAAGTCCTCCATTATATTATCATGTCCATAGATTTTCACTCTCTTCCATTTTCTATATAACTACAACAGCGAAGAACGAAGGGCTCCAGAGAGAAAAAAAATATTTTTTCGAATCGATATTTAACAGAACTTATAAAATCCTATCTTCAGGATACATTTCTCTATATACGCAGTTCAACTGGAATATACTTATCTGAAATGTATATTTTCTCTATGATTTTACCTATAACTAATTTACAATGACATTATTCTAGTTTTGAACTCAATGTAATACTTGAAAGGATTCCACCAGAAGCCATTAGAAAACGTCGCAGTGGCCAACGGTGGGATTTATGGCTACAGAGGCGACACCGCCAGGCTCGTTTACACTTACGCGTCCAAAGGTCGACACTTTCAGTCCTCCCTTTAGCCAACAAATCGAGATAAGTCCTCTCTTCGGCGATCGTGTCTGCAGTTTTTCTTCCTTCTTCCAGATACATTACAGCAGCGCAACCTCTTCAACAACTCGACAGAAGTCATTCGGCATTTCATAAAAGGGGAAGGAGGGTCCGCCAGCGGGAGAAAAGGCTGATTCCCTCCCCCTTTCCTCTGCTCAGTGAACCTTTAAACACTTTTTTTACTCCTCTTCGGTCCACAAAACGAGATAAAAAGGGAATCCCACTCTCTTATTCCCCATCCCCCTACCTATACTGATACTTCTCCTGATATACAGCAAAGTGAGGAAGGTACACACGGAAAAAAGGGAGCGATGTAGAGGGAGGAGAAAAAAAGGGGGAGTATCAAAGTTTCTTACATGGTCCATCTCGAATAGGTGGTCGCTGAAAGTATAAGCGAAAGGAGATGGCAGTGCTTCGCCGCATGTCCCCTGAGTCTTTCCTCGCCTCTAATGCAATGGAGCATCGCGGACGGCGGGGACGGTAAGCAAAGTTAGTGGCTCTATGCCGTCGATCGATTATGGACGTCCTGAAAGGTTTCAGCCGGGTCTGGGGGACGTTCTCCGTAAGATACAGGTGAATTAGGAATAGTTTACTCAAGAAAATGAACCAGTCATGAAGGAGTACAGGAGTTGTGAGTACTTAGCCCTCCAAGTCTATCAAGATAGGGACACGTTTGAGTATGACAAAATATATTGTTCTCAATATATAGTCAATTTGTCAAGATAGTGTTCGTTTTTCGTAAGATACCGATGAATTAGGAACAGTTTGCTCAAGAAAATGCACCTGTCACGGAGGAGTACAAGTGTTGTGAGTACTTAGCCCTCCAAGTCTATCTAGCTTCTATCGAGATAGGAACACGTATGCATATGACCAAATATCTCGTCATCTAGGTATAGTCAATTTTTCAAGATAATGTTCGTTTCTCGTAAGATACCGATGAATTAGGAAGAGTTTATTCAAGAAAATGCACCTGTCACGGAAGAGTACAGTTGTGAGTACTTAGCCCTCCAAGTGATTTCGAATAGATATAACGTCTATCAAGATCAGAACAATTTTACTTAAAACGAAATATCTTGTCCTCAAGATATAGTCAATTTGTCAAGATAGTGTTCGTTTTTCGTAAGATACTGATGTATTAGGAAGAGTTTGCTCATGAAAATGCACCTCTCGCGGAGGAGTACAGGAATTGTGAGTATATTTAGCTGTCCAAGTGGTTTCGACTAGATTTCTCATCTATCAAGATCGGGCCAATTCTGAGTATTACAAACTATCTTGTCATCAAGGTATTGTCAATTTGTCAGGATATTGTTCGTTTTTCGTATGATTCATATGACTTGGAAAGACTTTACTTGAGAAAGTACAACTGCCATGGAGAAGCTGATCAATTTTGCGTATGATAAAGTTCTTGTCAACAAGATATTGCCCGTTTTTCGTAAAAATACGACTGTCATTTAGAATAGTTATTGTGAGTAGTAAACTCTCCAAGTGGTTCTACTAGATATCTCATCTATCAATATCTGACCAATTCTGTCTATGACAAAATATCTTGTCATCAAGATACCGCTAATTTTTCAAGATATTGACCGTTTTTCGTAAGATTCCGACGACTTGAGAAAAGTTTACTCAAGAAAATACGACTGTCACTTAGCATAGGTTTTGTGAGTTGTTAACCTTTCAGGTGGTTTTGACGCGATATCCCGTTCATTAAGTTCAGACCAATTTTTATAATGACGATATATCTTATCATCAAGATATTGCCAATTTTTAGAATATAGGAGGATTCACTTTGCTTTTAATCTTCCTTTGGATGATATCTGAATGTCCTTACGTGCAAGGTGTTATGTAGAAGGTTCTGTTGTTTTGGCATGCTTAATGTAATGGCTAATTTCACACACATATTCATATTACTTTAATTATTTTTGTAATTGACTAATTTTAATTTTAATAGTCAGAACTAAGGATATTTTCTGCAATATCCCTCCAAATTGTTTCGACGATGTTTCTCGTCCATCAATCTATGACCAATTTTACTAATGACGATATATCTTGTTATTAAGGTATTGCAGATTTTGGGGTGATGACGTGATCAAAATCTAGTCAGTTTTCTTCTAATGACGGTACATCTCGTTCATCAATATCTCATAGATGATATCTTTATAGATGATACTAATTTCGGAAAATTGCTTCGAGACAACCACCAGTAGGCTTAAAGGTAAACTTATATTTACTCATTGCAAATTTGTATGCTCTAATAATATTATTAAATTCCTCATTAACATTAAGATTTCTTCTGTAATAGTTCATGTCCAACAGATCTCTAAACAGTGATCATTAACGAATTTTGCCAAACCATCAGTCTATGTTTCACATAATTAATTTAACATTAGCAGCAGTGTGACAGAGTGGATATGTGTTGTGAGGAGGACAATGTGAATAGATGGAAAGTTGTCAAAAGATGGTCAGTCATTGATCACAGTTGTGATGTTTCACAGTCCATTTTGCCGATATTAGGAGATGCTTCTTTCACTTTTTGTGTCCTCAATAAGCACGCGTATCACAGGTTATACACTCACAGCGTTCACAAAAGTTATGTTTGTTCCTCGGAAAAATGTCAAGTGTCTTCTCTTGTCAAATACAGCTTCATAATCAGTGTTCGGATCATTGTTATCATTTCACTCATCCCATAGTCCATTATTGTGGATGTTTTACCCCTCTTAATTTCTTACATACACAGTGACGTAAGTCGTTCTATTTTGTATTAGATCATTCAGCGTCATGATGACAGCCTCAGTGCATCTTTAAAATAATTTGATACAATGATACAAAGTGGACTGGTGATTGGTGAAGTGCATTAAAATATTCTTATGAAACACTTTGTAGGGTACACATGCATATATCCGTTCTCTAACCAGTAATTTTCTCTGAAAATCTTCTTGCCTGTTTTGAACCTCTTAACAAACGCAATCTTTTACAGGATATTTTTAAATGGATGGGTTGTTTTGTCATTAGTGTTGCGGGTAAAAGTAATGTAACAATAATCGGAAATGTCCTTGTGCCCAGATGTTTTAATTACTTGAAGCATACAATTTGATTGTTTCGAAATAATTAAAGTTAATTAATAACAGTTTTTAAAACCTCCTTCCATTCACAAAAGAAAACCTCAAAATACAATATTCAATAATACACTAGTCAATGAAGGTTAAATGAATAAATGTAGGTATATGTTTTGCATACATGTATACACTTGCGTTGATAGATCAAACATGATTCAACGTTGAAAAACATTTTTAAATAACACCTTAAGGAAATACAATTGTTTGAAAGTAACTAATAAGTAAAAGGAAATGAAATTAAGTTTCGCCCAAAAAGAAAGACTATATATCGGTGTATCAGAAATCCGGTTTTGGTTTGTCGCGCTATAATCGTTTTTTGCTACACGAGGGCTCATTAGACTGATACCAATGTCTTCAAAGCAGGGTCCAAACCACTACAAACACCCACCATATTGGGATTGAACCTATAGCCTGTTAAACCAAGGGAGATAGTGATAATCTTGGCTTCTAGGCCTGTATCAGGACTCAGAAGATCCAAGATTTATGAATGAGTGAATGAAGGGTTGAACACTGATACGAAAAACATAGGGAATATAGATTTATGGGCAACTTGTCAAAAATGATCAAATTTCAGTAAATTCAACTTCAAAGAAGGATAAAATATCTTTTCCGCTGCCGTCTTCATCTTCGAACGCATGTATATATTATATGTTCAATTATAAGATAATTTAGAGTACATGTTTTCAATTCATTCAATCTATCTCAATTTAAAATGTCTTACTGTTCTGAAAACGACTTACGATTATTAACACACTGAGAGTTTTATAACGTTGCAACCATATCAACATCCACTTACATCTTCGGGATATGTTTAAATTTAAACAAAATCGGTGAAAGTTTTGTTTAACAACCTTCCGAGTATTGCAAGATTTCTGAGTAGTGTACTGTTGTTTTTACTCCAGATCACACGTAATGACTAAATAAGCTCATCGATTGTCTGTATGAATCATGGGGAAGATTATGTTAGTCAAAAAGTTTAAAACTGGTTGGAAGTCATACGGGGAAGACAGCAGGCAAGGTAGAGTTATGCGTGTAAGCTACTCAGGGGATTAACAAACTATTCTATCCAGAACTTAACTAGATTGCAGGTTTCCAGTGTGTGAGGAACATGTTCCGTGTTTTACTTAGTAAATGTCTCAGAAAGACGACTCCTGAAATTTTTTGATCACTACCCGTCATGTCTTCCCTCCTTAGATAAAAGGTTCTCAATATTATCGGCGGTGAAGTGGTATTATCGTACGAATTCTCAATTTGTGGTAGTCCCTTGCATGGAATCTGACGCAATAAGGTTCCTGGGCCAGTCGACTTGAAGAGTAAACCAATCTCGGATTAGGGAGGGAACCCTTCTTTTTCTGCAGAGATTACCCTTTAGCATCACTGGGGCTCACAAGAAAAACATTTCCACTAGACACCCAATGCCTCTTCTGACGCGCGCTCAGATTTATTGAGACTTAATTCTGATAAAAATGACTACTCTTATTTCTAACCATTTTGAAGCACCCGTGTTTGCAATCCTACACTTTTCCTATTTTTTTTTCTTTTTTTATACGGACTTTGAAGGAAAATTATTCAAATATGAATCATGGAATATATATCTATTTTTATTTATAGCCTAAGATAAATGAATTTATTGAGACTTATATAGTTCACATATAAATGGCTTCTGTTATTTCTATTCATTTCCAATCATGCTAACCATAGACCTAAACTTTCTTTCTAGTTTCTGCTTTTTATTAAGTTGGTTGATTATTTGGATTTTCAGGTGCAAGGTCCAAGATTAGAACAAGGTGTACCAGTTTTCAACGCGGACTTCTTTAGAAAAAAAATTATAATGTGTGCCAAAAATACGTTTGGTTTTATCCAGAGTTTAAAATAGGTGTGAACTTTGGGATATAAACGGATTTACCAGGACTTAAATATCATAGAAAATACCTCAGATTTTAACCATTTTGAAGTACGCGTTTTGGCAATCATACACTATCCCTGTTAAATCGCTTTTTATTTGGACTTTTAATGGGAAAAAAAAATTCGAATGTTTGGGCAGAAATATTTATTTTTCTTAACAATCTAATATTTTTTTTAACAATCTAAGAAATATATTTATTTTTATTACCGTCTATGTTTATTAAAAGTCTAAATAGATTTATTGAGACTTAATTCTAATAGAAATGGGGCTTCCACAATTCCGAATATTTTCCAATCACGCTTTCCAGTCTTAAACTTTCGTTCTGGTTTTTGTTTTTTTATTCAGTTGGTTATTTGAATTTTCTGGCACAAAGTTCACGATTAGGAAAAAGATGTGCCAGCTTTTTATCAGGACTTTAAGGAAAAAGATTTCTAATGTCTGTCAAAAATGTAATTATTTTTGTTCAGTCTAAGTTAGGTGTAAACATAGTTGTGTAAGCGGACTTATTGGAGGTTCAATTCTTAGAGAAATGAATTCTCCCATTTCTAACCATTTCGTAACATGCGCTTTTGCAATCCTAGATTTTAACTTTGGTTCCAGACTTTATTCCAACTTTTGAGGAAAAATTTTTTATTTGGATAGAAATATATTTTTTTTTGTTCATAGTCTAAGGTAGTTGTAAACGGATTTATTGAAACTTAATTATGATAGAAATGGTTTCTATTATTTCTAACCCTTTCTCATTAAGTCTACCGCAATCCTATATTTTCCCTCTGGTTTCTGCTTTTTATTCGGACTAGTTGTGGTTGTTAACTTATTGCTGTAAAGATATTTATAAATACTTAATTTTCATAGAAATAACAACTTTATTTCTAACAATTTCGTAGCATGCTTTTTCAATTCTACATCTTTTCTCTGATTTCTACCATTTATTTGGATTCTGAAGAAATGAAATATAATGTTGATCAAATATATATTTATTTTGGTTCAGGCTGATCTAAGTTATAAACGGATTTATCCAGATTTAATTCTTGTGGAAATGGCCTTCTATTTTTTCCGATCGTTTCTTACCTCGCGTTTCTGCAATTCTACATTTTCCCTATGATTTAAGTTTTTTATTCTCCCTATGAAGGTTAATAATTTCATAATGTGGATCAAAAATATATCCTTACTTTTGTTCAGTATATGTAAATAGATAACCCTGAATACCCGTTAGGTTTCGGAGTTGTAAATTTCATTGTTCAACTGATTTCCCACTCAGAAGTTTTAACTCTATGAATTTATGTGAAGGAGTTGCAGTTTTCCTGAGAATGAGGTTGTTGGAGCGTGTACGATTAACTTAATTATTAGCGCGCAACCGGTTAGATTGTTTCTTGTCGCAAAGAACTGTGCTTACTTTCTGTATAGAATATCGATTTGCAGCAAATTGCCATAGGTATTTATTCTAATCGTTATTTGTTATACTTTTTTGTTAAAATTTAGCAAACTTATTTAAAAAAATTAGAATAACATTTTCAATAACTACCCACTTTCTGGAAATATGAGCCACCGACATGATACTTTACATTGGTGACACGGAGGTGATTTGTATATGCAACCTTCTGGAGTCGTATTGAAGGTTTCATAAAATATAATTTTCCACATATTGTTTTGAATAATTGCTCTAATTCAATTTTGTAGACCAAACATATACAGGGTGACTCATAGGTACGTATACAGTTTCCAGATGCTGTAAAAGAGGAACAGTTTAAGACACGGTCCCTAAATGCAAACCATTAGGAAGTTGTACTCATTCAGTTTGTATCCCGCTTCCGAGCGAGGTGACATAGGCAATAACGAGCGTGTCACGTGACTAGTCAGTGGAAATGACTGCTTCTGCAATGGAGAATGCGTTTTGTGTTCTTGAATAGAGCAAAACAGAATATGCCACCGTTGTGCAATGGTATTTTCGATCATGATTTGGAAAAAACCTCCAACCAGAAAATCCATTAACGATTGGTTGAAAATATTTGAAACTTCGGGCTGTTTGTGCAAAGTTCTAAAGCCAGGACGATCGAGTGTATTGGCAGATGTCGTCAAAAACTTAATTCATCGAATTGGAGAATAAAGTCGAAAAACTTTATTCTCCAACCGGATGGTACACCTGGTCAGGCAACGTGCGAAATTACATCGTTCAACATCTTCCTCGCCGATGGATTGGATGATGCGCCGACTACAACATGCCACTGACCCAATGGCCATACAGAAGCCCTGACTTAACACCATGTGACCTTTTTCTTTGGGGCTACTTAAGGGATAACGTATTTGCCCCTCTTCTTGCTATTGATCGAGGGGAGTTGAAACAGCTTATCACATTCACTATAACTGCACTTGCTTCAGATACCCTAACTCGCGTTTGGCCGGGTATGTATTACCGGTTCGATGCGCGTTGTGTGACAAAAGTTGCACACCTAGAACATCTATGACTGTCTCTAAGATAACTTAAAACACTCACCGACACTTGTGTTACAGGTAACAAAACATATCTTACATTGTCACTGTTATATAGTGCGTTGAAATTGTAAACTTCTTGTGAATCAACCTGCATAATATGCATAACCTATTCAAAAGCAACGAAATTTTTAGATTAAGCATTCTGTCCAGAATTAGCAAGAAGATCACATCCTAAATTAAATGGAAACGACATGTCTACATTCTAATTTACGAAACGTTTCGATATAAGTAGCAAGAAGCAACCAGAATATCTCATTTATAAGATATGGTATTTCATCGCTCTGGATCTTTCTTTGACCGAGACTTAGTAACGAAACTTAATTGACATCCTTGAAATGAAATATTTATTAACAGCAGAAGTAGCACTAGTTGGAGGAAATAACAAAAGAGTGTCTCATCCAAAAATTTCCTGCCTTTGCACTTTTTAATATAAAAACACTCCATCCTTTCAAAAATGCTCAAAAATCTTTCCTGTGGTATCAAGCAGTATTTCATTTTTTTCCTTCACTTTATTTCCCAAAATAATGAGGTATTGAGAATCTTGTTTCTGTGCACATTATGAGAATTTTATTTTAGGCTTCGTGAATGGAGTGTTGGGATATACGGAAAAAGGAAAGACCGGAAGCGAATTATTTCGTTTTATAGCATTTAGGAAGGGAAAGGAAAGAAAGGATTTTAGATCGAGGTTTCATTTTTATTTAGGGTTGAGAAGATATTTAAAAATAATGTAGAACTCTTCATTTTGTCCAACACTTCGAGAAATGAGTTATAAAATTATGTTTTAAGGCAGAAATTTAATCAAAAGTAGCTACATAGGATTAGCCTTTGTAGCCGGCAAGAGTTAACTGAACACACAAAGATTTTTATAATCAACTCTGGAAAATCCACATATTACAGCTATAACATTTTTAAGTGGTGTAAAACTGGCATGAAGGTCTAAAACATATCTAACATGTTTGAAAAAGGTTTAGCTGATATTATGCTTCTATAAAAACATCAAAAGTGTTTTGAAACTTTATCTTATTGAAATATTATCTCTTCCATGTCATTTAAATTTTTGCCATGAGGTTTTGTCTTAGAAACCTAAACCAGCGTTAAATTTTTTCGAAATATAAATCTAACTTTTCTGACTTTTTAGGAAATGATTAGATCAAAAATTTAAAATTTTCCATACGCATCCATTTGAAAATGTTTATACACTGTAGTTACCACACTAATATTTTTAACAGGCTTGAAAGGCTTAGCAGAACTCAAGTTCCAATAAAAAGCGTCAGAATGTATTCTGAAACTGTATTTTTAAGAAACAGTTCTTGCTACTTTCTAAGAGCCTCTAATCTTCTTACCTTTTAATCTTCTGTCTATAATACAAGGCCTGGTTCTTTCCATCTTAAAAATCTTTAGCAATGTGAAATCTTCCCTCACCTCCTCCACTAAGAAAGGTAGTTTTAAGATGCATTAAATGGAAATTAATTAAATTTCATGTTTCGATACTTTTCGTGTAGACACCACTCTTTCTATTTTAAAATTCATAAAATAGCTAATATATATTTTTTGATGGGGTATTTATAGAAGTAATATAAGGGACCTAAATTGTGATGCAGCTAACGAATATAACTTTTATTCGAAAAATATACGCCACATTACATCTCGTGTTAAATACATTATGCGCGAGTTATATACAATATGGTTTAATTTTTATAGTTTCTGTGTATAAAAATGTAAATTACAGCACAATAATATTCTGCTTTCCACCTTTTACTATAAATGTGTTAATTTCGTATCAAATCCGTACATATACGTGCGATACAAATGAAACAATTTCAAATAAAGCGTTTTAGCTTGTATTAAGTTTTTTCCATTGTTTATTGCATTTATTTTCACGTACAATATTACAGATACTTCTACAGTTATTTTGAGTAAGTTATTATATTGTGATATTGCACAGTACATTAGCATTCTTAATTAATAAATTCTCTCTGTCTAATATTCAACTTAGAATAAGGAAACATAATATATATTAGGATTAAGCTATTTAACGAGCAGGTTAATAATTAGTTAATTAGGGATTACTTGAACTCTCAAATAAATACACAGCAAAAGTAATGAATTTATTCTTAATTAGCTAATCAGTTTAATTAAAAGAAATTCACAATTAGGTGATACAGTTAATCAGTTAATCTATGTGCGAAACACATTATTTGGGGAACAAAAGAACAATTTATGTGATGATGTTGCTACATGCTGATGTTAAATTAACATATTTTTATTCTATATATTTTTACAATTATATTTTGTCTCAAGTAGAGGCTTAAATGAGATTTCGTCTCCTATTGTAAAACAAAATAACTGTAGTACGAAAAGAGCTGGTTTTGGTTCAATTTTGAAATATAGTTCTCCGAAGTCGGAATATTTTAAAGTTGAGCATATTTCAAAACGGATCAAATTCAGTTTTTGAAAATTATCAATATTATTTGATAATTTGAAAACTTCAATAAAAAAACTAAAATCTTTCAAACAAAAATTACGGATTCGCTAACCTAACATTTACTATAAGATACTAATATTGGCAGAGAGCAGAAAATCAAAATGCACAGACTTTTAGTTGAAATTTCTATCACTAATCTATGCTTAAATGGCTCTCTTTAAGTGAAATAATTATTTTACAAATTACCATAGTTACCTACTTTAATAAAAAAATTTCAAAGAGCTCATAAAAACGTTTTATAAATCCACTAAGCTTAGTGTGACGAAAACTGCAAGTCTTAATCATTCAGCTAAACTTCCTGATTAACTTATTAACTGTATCACCTAATTGTGAATTTGTTTCAATTAAACTGATTAAATGATTGAAATGGGTTACCTAAATCCACACACACTGTACTATGCTAAAAAGTGATTTTCTGCCTATTCTTCGTATCCTTCGAAAGCTCGTATTATGTTTTTTTTTTAATTTTAGTGTATGGCTTCATTTACGATACAGTTGTGACAAAATTAATATTGTCCGAAAAAAGAGTTAATGTTTTATTCAGGACGCTAGCTTTGAAAAGACAAAACATTGTGGTGTGATACCTTTCTATAAACGACTTTCGAAATGTCTTTCGATAACTTGTGTTGAATCAAACAATTATTTAAAAAGTATAATTTTACACAAAATTCAAAATTATTTAAAAATAATTAAATATTTCATTTAATATCCAGCCATACTGTAAACATGGTCATCGAAAATAAATATAGATATTTTCCCTGACATTTTCTTTCACCTTGCATTCATTCATTTATTTCCAACTTAATTTTTATGTAATAATTTTAGTACTTCTATTTAGACATTTCCTCTGAGTACAAAACAATACCCCAATTGCTTATATACCATTCATGAAATGCATTTCTCGAGAAAAACACAGTATTTATCAATATTTTATCGACAGTAGAACATTTAATCATATTAAAAGCAAATTCGCTGCTATATCTAATTTTATTTTTCTTTTGCTGGAGAGACAATTTTAATAATGCTAATATAATAAGTTAAAACCAGTATATAATAATATTATGTTTCTAAAGTAACATTCACAATCTAAATTATTATTATTTCTAATACTGCATATATTCAGGACTTCTTCAAAGTTTGAATTGGATTGGAAAGTTCACTCTACTAGGACAAGCTTATAAGCATACTTATTTTAACATTGACTTGTTTCTCTCGGTAACTAATTAGTAGCATTGCCTTATTGTAGGCAAGGCCGGATTATCCAGAGGTGCTAGGTACACGGCAGCGCTCGTAGTACCAGGAAATGGGCCCAGTCCTAGCAATGAAAAATAACTCCACGATAAGATTCCCCTCCGAAAATCTTCATTGTCCAAATACTTTGTCCATATAATATAAATAGTTATCTTTAACCTTAATTTTTAAAAGTGATTTGACAGCAACATAAAAAACATCTGGAAAAAAACATAAATTTTAGCTTTGATACTAATTAAGATTGAAAGGTAGCGGAAAAAAGGTGAATGGCATAATCGTATTCGTCCCTTTTCTATGGCCTTTGTGTTGTTCTGTGTCGCCACTTTAGCAAGCCGATCGAGGAACGATCACCTCTTTTATCACCCCCATGTGAGCATTTCATTAGACGACAGTTTGTCCCTTTACGACTATTTTGTGCGTTTCTCTACGACAATCTTATGTTTTGGAGTGTTATCCCTAACCAAATACAGCAGAGACTGTAGATAAATTGATAGCTGAACATATTTTGTACTGACGATTGTATGAGGTTGAAAAATATACATTTTTCACTGTTTCGTATTGAATAGTTACTTACTTTTGACGCTATGCATATAAGCGTTAGTCAATATTTGGGTTACATGGTATTTGGAAGATTCAAATGCATTTCACCCAATACTTCTCACCCAATTTGTGCATTCATTCTTCAAATATTTGTACAAACTGTGGAGTAAAATGAAGGTTAGATGTTATCTGTTTGTTGCTATTTTTGTAATATCCAAATAATCATCGTTCTGGTATTTAGTTTTAGCTTAAAAGTTGAGAAAAATAACAAACAATTGTACATTGAGTTGTATCTTGTGAACCTGTAACGACTAATGGAACTATCGGAAAAGACATTTAAGGTAAACGGACATTTTCAAGATCCTTTTTTATTCAAATGTGGTGTAGAAACATTGTAATGATATTTTATATTTAGTGTTATTAAACACTAACATAATAAGCATCATTCTGGCATTTAGTTTTAGCTTAAAAGTTGAGAAAAATAACAAACAATTGTACATTGAGTTGTATCTTGCGAACCTGTAACAACTATTGGAACTATCGGAAAAGACATTTAAGATAAACGGAGATTTTCAAGATCCTTTTTTATTCAAATGTGGTATAGAAACATTTTAATGATATTTTTATATTTAGTGTTATTAAACACTAACATTGGGCTATAAATATTTAATACATGTATTAATAATTTTGTAAAAATGATGTTTATGTATGAAATGTTTAGAAATTTGTCAAGAACTTCAAATGTGCTTCAAATGTTCTACGAAAATGAAAATGTATTCAACCCATTTGAAAAATGATGCTACCAAAATAAACTACATGCATTTATCTAGGGAATGAACTAGAATCAAAAGGATATTTAAATAAACAAAAACCGGTCGTAGAATGTTATCTACGTATCGCTGTGCAGTAAGTGTGCTAGAAATGTCTACCAAAGTGGTTCGGCTATCAAAGGAGATGGCACACCCCAGACCATGACGCCCTGTTGTGGGCATGTGTGGCGTGCGATAGTAAGAACAAGATCCCTACCAAGCCCTAGACGTCTCCAGACACAGTTGGAAAAGGGAATCATCACTAAAGACTATACGTCTCCTGTCAGTACAGTTCCCAGTTGATCGAGCCCGGCACCACTGTAATTCTGCACCCTTTTGGTAGATAATTATCATGCAATTTGGTGGAATTTTTTAACGAGTGTATTTAAAAATGGCGAACTAAAGTTATCTCTAGTGTCGCGATGCCATACTGTGTATCCCATGATACGATTAGTCTAAAACACTTTTCTACCTCAATTTCACCCTATTTGTTCCATCAAAATCCATTTAACGTTATAAAAATTCAAGGATGGTTTGGAAACGGGTTTTACTCAAACTGAAGTTTTCTAAGCCGTATACGAATAGTATAAAACGAACTTCTGTACAATGACAATAACATATGGAAGGTGCCGAATCTGAATGGCGAATATCATTCTTTTAAGTGGAGATGTTGAACAGCATTCAACCCTCTAATTTATTTTGGATGATTCCGGATCAAATTGCATCCATCACTGTATAAATTCAATTGGAATTGCCAGATTTCATTCTATTTACAGCGTTATTCTGAAATACTGTTCAGTTTAGTAATATACTTGGGGAAGTGTTTCTGAGAATTTGACTTAGGGTTCTTGTGAATTAGATTTTAAAGTACATTGGAACAATAGATTGAAAATCACTATTAACAATATTTCATTTCTCAGCTAGAATAAGTGTAATACAAGACATGCTTAATAGAGTAGAAATAACTAGAAGTGATTGTATTGGTTATCTGACTCTTACACTATCACGTTACGAATAATCCCACATCGAATAAAATGATAATTCTTGACAATATTAAAATCAGAATGATGAAAATTTTGTTAGTTATAACTTCGACACTCTGCTTCTACTCTGCTGACAAACAAATGTCTGAAAGGTGCACTTCCTATTTCTTAGTCATTAAAAATATTCATTCTTAAATAAGAGGATTCTCAAGAATAATTCTTGTCAATATTAATATCAGAATGGGAAAAATTTTGTTAGTTATAATTTTGACATTCTGCTTTTACTCTGCTGCTGAAAAAATGTCTGAAAGGTACATTTTATCTATATATATAATTCTCTTACGTGGCACGCAAAAAAGACGTTATTTGTAATCGCGTTTTGGCAGCACTGTACGATTGTTTGTTTATCGCGAAGTCTCGCGCATCGATTGAATTTATAGCGTTATCGGATGAAATTTTATTGAAAAAAAAAGGAAATTTTAATGAGCTGTTGCAGTTAGTTTATAATAGAAATACAAGAAAGCGGAGGATCTTTTCAGGGCCATTTAAAAAACGGTCCTTTTCAGGGCCAACAATTATAGTTCAACAAGACGCTTGCACTACAACTTTAGGCAAAAACTCAATGAAAAAGTGTGGGTCGTTTGAGTGCTGGTAAAATGTACACACAAAAACATGCTGGGTATTCAATTTCCAAAGCAACGCTCACATTTCGAGTCAAAATTTGCACAAAGTTTTCATTTGAATTCTGATTTTAGAGATACTGTATTTATTTTTTCTGTAATACAGCAAATTTAGATTTGAAAAACATTTTTTTGGTAACATATTTTGTAAACAATCCCTTCTGCTAGGACACATGTCTTCAATGAGGCGAGCGAAGCGAGCATAGGTTCGCGCAGCGAACCAATGAGGATTGCGAAGCAATCCTCCTGGGGTAACGAGCGTCAGCGAGCAGGGGGCAGGCCCCCTAGTATTCATTATTTAACTAACATTATTTTTATCAACCCATTATACTGTAGAGAAAGGACAAGTTTGAGATGAATTTTCAGTTTAAACAAGCAAATCAGATGGTCTTTGAAGATTTTATTTCTGCTGTCCAAATGCTCTTACATGATACACATAAGGGTTTATTTGATATGCAGTTTATTTTTGGCAATTGTAAAATTTATTTTATTTATATCCCCGCTAATTTAATTAAAAATTTTAGCGATGTTTGGCGTTTAATTTAATCTTTCTTGACCAATGAACTATCATACAGCAATTTTGAATTTATTCCTTCGAATTTTTAATGGCTAAATGCTGAAATCTTATTCGACAAACGAGCCGACTGGATTCATGTTCAGAATAAGTACAGGAAACACGTATCGCCTCAGAAACACTATCGCCACCTACATTTAAGTTTCGACAGAAAATACCCCTTATATTATAGGCATTTTTTTACAGACAAGCAAAAAGTATCGCAATAAGCAACTCCATCTAGCATGATGCAAAATATCCTGTCTCTAAAACTGAATATATTCCTATGAATATCTGAAAAGTTTAGTTTTCTCTACTCTTTTCAATAAAAAATTCGAGGAAACTAACAATGAGCACGTTTCAGTACAAGTTGTTAGAATGCTACAATCCTTCATTGTTGTACTAGAAAAAACTATTTTTGTGATCCTTTCTTTGCATTGCAGATCGTTTGTTTTCAAGAATTCTCCTTCTTGTGGAGGTACTGTTTTATAGATATTCGTTTCTTCTTCATTCAGTATAGGACAAGCCTTACATACTCAGAGAAAGCCAATCGAAAATTGGATTGAGTAGTTAGATAAGTTTCTCTATAGGAATTCTATTGCCTCATAGATATTGTATCCCTTATAGTTTCTTACTGCAGAACGTCAGTAATCAAATTTGTTACATTTCTTGGTATGCTTGTTAGTCGAAAATGCAAAATATATTTTTGTTATGAAAACCGTCGTCAATAAAGAGTGATTTGTGGTGAAATTTTAGACGGCAAAAAAATAGATTTAGTATTGTTAGAATAGATACTAAAAATTCCCATAAAATTTCAGTGAGGATTCAGTAATCTACGTACCAAATAGCTTTACAATTCGAAAACTCAAGCATCTAATGCAATTATAGCTATAAAAAAAAGGTTGAATGAGACACAAGTTTTTGACTTTCTGTCACAATTAGCTTGCAAAGATAGGTATTGTTACTTACGAATTTTATAAAACAAAGTTTTTTCTCTTATGAATAAATCCAAAACAGAGCTAATTTAAAGCCACCTCGTTGAAAGTATTCTTTCATCACAAGACAGCTATTGAGAATTTTCCTTGCCCAACTATAGTTGATTATTTGAAGCCCCACGTATCTAAATTTCTATCATTGCTAATCAGAAAATGACTCAAGAATATATGTGCTGACTTTCTGACACAATTTTTCATAACTTAGAAAATATTTTTTAATTTTTAGGATATATTTAACTCACGCTATTTTAGAATAACTAAAATTTCATTGTGAATAAATGAGAGAACTGAAATTGAAAACCTCCTTGGGCGATTGCATTTTCTCATTGCAATCTTGCATAACCTCATTACAACACAGCTTTGTATTCTACCCTGTCTAACTTAATAAAATGTGATGTAATGCAAAATTTAGCTAATTGAGACAATCTGCTTTCACAGCAACACTGTCATGCTGGCACAAACCTTTTAATTTATTCACTTTTCTTCAATTAAATCGTGAATATAAAGTTAACACATTGAAGTAAACTTCAACAGGTGTATTGTATATGGCAGACACCTCTTCAGCCTTGAGAGCCGACCAACCGGTCTTGTGGTTAAAATGCTAGCCTCCAGATCGGACGGTTCCCAGTTCGAATCCAGGTCAGTGCATGGATGTTTGTAAGTGTATGGTGTAGAGGTGGCTGGTGTACCTTATATTTGGTGTGGCCGAAAGTCCTCACAATGGGTTGGTGTGGAAGTTTGGAGAGTTGGGTGCTATCTCAGGTGTTATCCCGTCATCTGATAGTGGTTAAAAATTACTTGGTGGTGTCCTCGAATCTTCAATTTAGGGGATTAATCCCGGACCGTCGTCAATAGTCCGTTGTGTTCCTATAGTACGACGTTAATTAAAAGTACCTTACCTTCAGCCTTAAGAAAGAATAGCTATACAGTCACGGGCTATAAAGTGTCGAATCACATATTATTATCTTTGCCTTCTTTTGACGTCAGCAGCGAACCAATTAACTTAGCCAATGAACTAAGCTCAGGAGTTGTTCTCGTCATCTGACGTGGTTCAAAATTACGAGAAGTTGTCGGATATTTTCCTTGGGGATTGATCTTGGACCATCGCCAATATCCCGTTCTTTTGCTCTAGTACGACATTAATTAAAATTACCTTACCTTCAGCCTTAAGAAAGAATAGCTATACAGCTATAAAGTGTCGAATCCCATATTATGACCATCGCCTTCTTTTGACGTCAGCAGCGAACCAATGAACATAGCCAATGAACTGATCCTGGACCATCGCTAATAGCCCGTTGTGTTGCTTCAATGTGAGGTTGATTAAAATATCTAACTACCGAGAACTAACACTCTGCAACAACTGTTGGAAGAACACACTCTGGTGTCGGCAGCGTTATGGTCTGGGAAATGTTCTAACATTTCATATACCCCCTTGCCAACCTTCCTGAATTTATTGACTCACTATTACGCCATCTGGCTTCTGTTTGTTACGACGGTTAGTCTTAATATTAGCTGGTGGACATAATAATGTGACTCGACTGTACATAAGGCTTAAACTCATTTTAAGAAACAAAGCAATTTCCGCAGAAGAGAAAATAACTAACTGACTATGAGATGTGAGATTGGGATACACCACACCTTTAAAGAGTGAGTTCAAAATATGATGTGTCAAAACTTTTAAAGAGTAGATTATGGATAAATACCTAAAATATACGATATATTTGAGGGTATAACATTTTATTTCGAAAGTGATTTGTTAATGTTCCATCTATATAAATAAGAATGGAGTGTTTGTTTGTACATTCAATATTTTCGACCCATTTCAAGTTTTCTATCCGTATTGGACCCTTCTGATGACGAATCCGTCCTTTTCTCGTTTGGTGTCTGTCTGTATGTATGTATGTATGTTGTGCCCTATACACGTCCACACGGTTTAAGATATTTTCATGGAAATTTGCATACAGTGAGTACTTATCTTCATTTAGTGAGTGGAATGGGTTGCGAAAGTCTGTCTGTTCGTCTTTCTGTTCTATGCTCGATTTTGTGTTTGTGTAGCAATCACATGAATTGTATTACAGATATTTGATTGCAGTGTATTTTATGTTATATATTATTTATTAGTTTAGTGAATGCAATATTAAACATGTCTTTATTGGTATATTTAGATGAGTTTCATGCTAAAACACCTGAGTAAGTATACTTAAATCAACCATAATTTGGTAGTTTCGGAAAAATTCGAATGCCTATTGAATATTACGATTACTTCGATTGTTTTACCAGTACTGTGCTGAAAAAGTAATTATTCTTCAAAAAATTATATTTTTTAATGGGATTTCAGCTCTGATACTTCATTTATTTCGAGTCTTATTTTTGTTCTTTGCGCAATGAAAACGATTTCGGAATATTTGAGACAGACGATATTTTTTAACTAAACGAGAATGAACAAGATCGCGTGAGCAGTGATATTTTCTGTTTCTTTCGCTCTGAATTAATTTCACATTTCTAAATTTTGTGCACTTTTAGTTGTAAATTGTGGCAACTGTGCGAGATCAAGAGATAAAAATGAATCACAAATTAATATCTTTACAACATCTTTTATTTTGTTCTATTTCACTGTTTTCTGTTTTAAATATTTATTATTTTAATAAATGTGTTTTCCTTCTCATCACACGCAACAGCACCACAAAGTATTAGACTTAAAAATGTTAGGTAAGTCAGTATAAATTTTCAGTAAATTTTAAGTGTAATTATGCCCTTATTGAAAGAATAATGCCGTTATTGAAAGAATAATGCAGTTATTGAAAGAATAATAATGTTTAAAAATCCGAACTAGAACTTTCTCCTACATTAAAAAATTCGTTGTAATAATGACAGGAGAAGATTGCAAAATTTCTCAATGTCGCATACCGGAGGCAAGAGTGCCACAAGTAAAAAAAAATATTGTTTTGTTGACTATGAGTGCGAGAGCACGCGCCGTAAATCGTAATTTTAATTAATTGAGTTGAACATGAAAAGAACTTAAGAAAGGGAATTCCAAATCTCCCTCAAAATCGTCTTTTATAGTAGTAACCTTAGTATCACCTTTCGTCATTTTGTAGCTTTGTCATACAACAATTGTGCGATGTATGGGAAATGTATTACATGCATGTGTAGGATTTGTGTCCAAAGTAAGTTGTAGAAAATATAAAGATGGCGAAAGGTGTTAAAATAAATTTTTATTCTACAAAAAACGTAAGTCATTATATATATTGATTATCTCTTCAATCTAGAGTAAACCAATTCAAACCGAGTAAGGTCGGGTATTTTGTTAGTTGTGAAATAAAAAAAGGTGTTATCTCAGTGATATACTGATCCTATTCGTGTACATCTATGCATAGATACGTTATTAATGACTCGAGAAATATTTCTCATACTAAAAGGATGTCTCATTTTTGTCTAGTTGTGGTAAACGAACTGAATGATATGAAACTCAGATGTCAAACTTTTGACATACCTTAATTAGTTACACGAATTTCTAAATTCAAGCCTAAGGGCGAATAACGATCTATGCTAAATATTTCAATTTTACGGGCAGGTTTAATATTCTCTAACATTTATGATGTCAGTACAACATGGGAAAACTCCTCATGGACCTTATTTAATTCAACATTTAATGCTTTTGGTTAAGCTCTTATAAATCCTCCTGTCTTAACTTCGATTCTAAAATTCCCTTGTACTGTCCAGCTTCTTGTAAATAAACCTATTCCAGGCTGTTACCAGTTCGGGGCACGGAACAACTTATTGGTCCTACTTATATCTTCATTCCCTTGGGAGAAATAGGACATTTTTGTCTCAACGAGATTTGCCATTAGCAAGATTGCCCGGATCTCGGACGAGGTATTTCGTAAAACTAATTGGAGGGTAAAGGCAATTGAAGAAAGACACGAGGAAAGGCCCACTTTTTGTTTACATGGTCTTGAAAGATATTTTCATGCAAAGATATGAAGTATTAAACAAACTACAAGCATGAGACTTAAGATATATATATATATATATATATATATATATATATATATATATATATATATATATATATATATATATATATATATATATATATATTTATTTATTTATTTATATATATATATATGGAAGACCCCGCACCTATCCTTGTAAGGATTTACCGGTTTAGTACTCTAACATGGTTTTTTATTAGTTTCTTTTTTGCAGAGTTTCTGCTAAGTTTTCTTGATGGCCATTAGGAAACTGTATTTATATCGTTGCTAAAGAAACCCTGCAACGGATTATCCGAATATCAATGATTGTGAAAATGTTTTATCTGCACTTCATATGCATTATAGTGCAAGTTTAGCCATCCTGGAGTGGGTCCTGGTAGTAGGCAACGCAGGTGAAGTGAGCTTGTGAGTGGACAATATAAGGCATAATGCATTAGAGTTCCCTCTATTCCACAAGATATGGACTATTGGTGACGGCCCATGATCAAACCCGAAGGGAAAGATTCACGTACTTTTGAACCACGTGCAGATGACGAGGTCACACATGAGATGACACCTCCACTCTCCAAACTTCCACCCCACGCCTACATGAGGACATTTGAGGCCACGGCAGATTTTTCGTGCACCAGTCTCTTTTCAATACGACGGTCTTTGATTGGATTTGAACTCGGAACCCTTCGGTTTCTAGTCTATTTTCTCTTCCAGCAAGGCTACCGCGTCCCCATGAGTCCGGCAGTAGCGATAAGCGAATGTTTCCACACATACCGTTATGTTACACCCTATTAGGAAATTTCAACATTAAATGCTGACCCGCAACAAGCATCTAGTGGTTTCCTAGGGAATTGGTACTTGGAATCGAAGTCTTGCACTATTATAGACTCATTATTCCATTAAAATCTCAGGCTCGATCCTTTGCACACTGACCAATATACCTCAATTTTCAAAAACATAGAGTATCATCCTAACGTGAACCAAGAGATTAACCCAACTTGCGGCTACAGAATGGAATACTAAAATTCCTTTTCCACAGTACCCTGTCAATGCCCGGGTGGTTAATGCCAAAAAGATCGAAATGGGGGTACATTGAAAATCATTGTTCTCGTCCGCTGCCGTGATATTGGAGGGTAAAGAATCCTAAGGGAAATAGGAAAATAAACGGGTGTGGCCCGTTCCCATAATTGGAATCCATGGTATTCATCTCGAATTAACATCATTAGCATGAAGGACCCCTGCGGATTCTTTTCCTCGATATCAAATGTTTGAATTCTTATGAATAAAGCACGCCATTCGATGTTCTCGTTACCTCCTGATGGTAAAAGGTCACGAAGTTTTTCTATTCAATGAGCTGCTGTTAAAAATAAGGTTTCTATTCGGGGGGTTGAAGAGATTTTGATAAAGAGGCTTTGTCTTGCATTGGTTGAGTGCCAGGACCGTGCATTGGTTGGAAGATTGTCTGAAAGAGAATGTGATCACTCATAGGATTTCAATAAATTGGTAGATTCGGAGTACAGGGTGGTAATAACTAACAATCCGAGAAAACTATTTCCGAGTTATGAAATATTGCCTTTCCTCGACAACAAAGAAAAACTAAATTACTACATGTATTGGTTGATAGAATTCTGGGATTTATTGCATTGGTCATAATCTGTCAAAAGTCATCCATAGAAGACTACAGGTTTCGGAGCGCTTACATGCTCGTGAACCCCACAAAGGGTTAAAAAACATGTTAAGAGCATCCAGTGTGGAAAGGACTATAAGAAAAATAATTCAACCAAATTCCGAATTTTTCTGATGGTGTAGCGAGTTTAGCCACCTACTACAAAAATAAACTTATAAAGCAGTAGTATATTTAACCGTGTAACCCAACTCTACATTTGATGTATTTTTTGGTAGACAAAGTTACACTGTTTCACACCAGCCTGCTAAACTGCCAGGTGACTGACGGACGGGTTTTGAACACTCAAAAATTTACAACTTCGATGAATGATTCACGATGGATAGTTGAATCGCCAATGTGATATTAAACACATTCCATGAGGCTCTGTGATAGCAGACCCTGCTCATTTACTGTCACGACTTCACTCCATTCATTGCTGCTCAGACTTCACTTCACAAGGGCACTCGCACTCGGTTGCTTAAGGTAACACATGACAATTACCAACTGTGATCTAAAAAAAAGCTTTCACAGTCTCACACAAGTGGCGTTATCTATCGAATTTCAGCTACCCATAAATTTTGGAGGGGGAGTATTGCAGCAACCTTAGCCGCCATTATAAAAATTGCTTTCCATAAAAACTGAGAGTATAATCATAAAAATAAAGAAATATATTTTAAAGAAAAAAATACATCATTATTTTTCAAAATACCTTCGATCAGATGATATGCAATGGTCCCATCGTTCAACCCACTTTTAAAAACAAGTAGAGAAGCCTTTTTCTGGAAGCTGCTTCAAAGAACCCTGCACTGCTGAAATAACTTCAGAATCTGTAGTTAATTTTCTACCACGGAACTTCTCCTTCAACGTCGGAAACAGCCAGAAATCGAATGGTGCGAGATCTGGACTGTAAGGGGGATGTGGCATGATTTCAATATTGCATTTACTAAAATATTGCTGAACAGAAGTAGCGACATGGAGGCGAGCATTATCGTGATGTAATGACAAATTCCCTACCAGTTCATGTTGCTTTCTCTATATGTATTGTCGCAAAATTTTCAAAACTGAAATTTAATATTCACTATTCACAGTAGTTTTTGGAGGCACAGCATGCATATAGATTAAACCTTTATGATCAAAGAAAATAATCAGCATGATCTATCCAGCAGATTTGGTGTGCCTGATTTTTTTTCGGAGGTGGAGAATCAGTGTGTTTTCATACACTTATTGAGGACTTGGTAAGGGGATCAAAATGATGCACCCAAGTTTCATCACCTGTTATTACCGTCTTTAGTAAATTCGGATCATTTGGAAGCATCTGGTTCCACTCACAACATTGATGAATTCTTGTTTGCATTTGTTCTTTAGTAAGGTGATGCGGGACCCATCTGGAACAAACATGGCGAAGCTGTAAATTGTTGCGTAGAGTGCGAAATATCTACGTTTTCGAATTGTTAATTGATGCCGCTATCTCCTCACATGTCATTCGCCGATTTTCTTGAAAGATTGCCCACACAGTGTTAACATTTCGATCATTCACAACACTTTCTGGTCGGCCAGGCTTAGGAGCCAGTTCTGCAGACAAACGTATTTTTTTAATCACCATGCCATCTAAAAATCGTAGACTCACCAAAACATTTGTCTTTGTAAGCTTCTTTCATTATCATAACTGTTTCTGGAGCTGTTTTGCCCAAACGATAGCAAAATTTTAGAATGCATTTCGTTTTTTAACTTTGAATCACTCACCTCCATTTCTGTAGGGCAAATAAAAACAAATCTTTAAACAAGCTCAAAACACAGGAAAATAAAATCGTCTGCTTCGTTTAGAATATTTATAATTGTACAGTTAACAGTTTGAAAAAAAATCGCTTGCACTTTAATTTTTTAGTTTCGTGGTGTTGCCACTGCGTAAAAGAAAAATCACTCTCATTTTTTATGGTATGCCCTTTTGTACAAATTAACTAACGATGCAGTAGTAACAGTTTAACACAGCTGTACTATGAAGTACTTTTTGGTAGATAAAGTTGCACTGTTTCATTCCGGCCTGCTAAAATGCAAGCCCATATTGACAAGAAGCTTCCAATGATTTCAAGTAAATGGACATACAGTAAAAGGTTTAATGGCACAGAAGAGAGAAACATATCCACGGATGAATCGAAGATACGCCGCCTTTAACTTGCAGGTTGGTAGTGCAGTAGGCAGATCCAATAACCAAGGTTTACATACTACCATGTATATAGGATTTCGATTTCTCAAATAAAAAAAAACTAATCCGGATATATATATATGCTACAACTTTGTGGGAATGTTACTGGGAAGCGAGGGACCGAATCGGTCCATAGACTTTACTGTTGCCTTTTGTTACATTGCTTTTGTTCTGTTGTTCAGCTTCAGTTATGTCTTTTGTACCCGCCATTGGATAATATATAGATAGATAGAGAGAGAGAGATCAGAGGAGGGTATTATGGAATAGTCGGGAAATATGGAATACCGAGTTTACGACTCTTATTAGTGCTGTTATCACGTGGGAATACCATGAACTACTCAAGAAAGACCGCCATGATACAGTGCAGTGAGAGTTGACCACTTGTTGCTGTTGTACCACTCGTTACAGAACAAAGTGTGTTTTGTGATTTTCAAGCGTTTTTGTAGATAAATTTTCAAATATTTTAACCTACTAGTACACATGTGACTTGACCATTGATATTAAGCATAATGTACACTAAAATAATTGTAGTTTGAAATATTGTGGTCGATTTTTAGCTCAGAATGTTTTGTCCATCAGTTTAAAGGTTCAATTTCCAAGATGGCGTGTCGGGTATTATGGAATACTACGTATTCCATAATATGCGACACGCCAATTCCGGTTCACAATAACATACCCCATCCATTTAAGGACGAAACTGCTGGCAAAGACTGGTTCTACGCTTTTATGAAAAGGAAACCGAAACTTTCAGTCCGTAAACCCATGGGTACAACTTTTGCCAGAGCCAGGATATTTAATAAAGTAGACAAATTTTTTGACCTGATCGATGTTGTTTTCAAAAACCAACTATCCTCCTAACATATTTAATGTGACGAATCTGGTTTGTCTGTGGTTCAAAGTAAAGTTCCTTATGTAGTAGGCCTAAAAGGAAAGAGACAAATTGGGTCCCTTACAACAGCTATTTTTCAATGGTGTAAACCACCTATTCCATATTACCCGACTATTTCATATTAACCTCCATTTGAAACTTTTTTAAATACATTTTTTTATAACAACAAAATAAATAGTATCTTTTTTACAAGTGACAGTTCACACCTATTAGTTATAGTATGTACTCATGATGTTTTTGTGGATTTTTATTTCAAACCAATAAAGTTATTTTTAGAAATGTAAATGGTATTCCATAAAACCATCCTCTCCTATACCTCTTATTCTACAGATATGATGTATTTATTCCGAATAATACCAGACGAAGTGTGCTTACATTACCCGCCCACGTACACTTTAAACTTCACGACAGAAGGTGAGCTATTCCAATGCTACACACAAGGAATTTCAAAATTTTAAGTCCATGTGAAATCTCTAACAATTAGAAATCACAGGAAAATGATTTATTCTCAAGATGGGATTTTAGAAATTGAAATCCCTTGAATAGGAAAGTATTTGCACCAATTTTAGTTATTTCTTCCCAGGGATCTAATCACAACTCCTGTTTAATTAGAACCATCCAGTAGATTGTTCCTTCACAAAGGAATTCCATGAATTCATAGATAGTTAAATCCTTTGAACCCATTAGTCACAAACAGACATAATTCATCTTTAATTTCTACTTCCATTACAGACTTAAGTGCACTTTTGCGTTGGGAAGTTAACTGGAGTGGAATTTAATAAAGGGCTAAATTAAAGAGAAATGATGGTATCGACCTCAATTGAATTGCATTTCCATTTAATTGTTCTTTTACTTTTTATTAAGAGAAATATAATTGAAGACTGTTTTTTTAGAACAAATTAATGACCTTCAATTATATTACGTTTAGCTTTGTTATGTTTTGTTCTCTAATCGAAATATTTTTCTTTATCTACAATTGGGAGTGATTTTTCTGCAATTTTTTCATTTCGCCTCTTTTGTGTGCCATTAAAATTTAATGGGAAATCACGACATTTATTTTTACTTAAAATATTTCATTTTACAAGTGTATGAATTAGAATATTCAGACAGACATGACATTATGTAAACACGTTATTGTCAAAATCTCAAAAGTTTGAATTTCATGTCAGTGAAAAGAGATGCTCAGGTCATACTTTGTTTGCCATACAGTTAGAAATGTTTTCATATCAATTTTTGTTACATTAATGTGTTTTAATATTAAATTTATGTTCTTCCTATCTGTTTCTGTATACGAATTTCAGAACTGCACGTTCGCATTTCGAAGAGGCAAAACGAATTTCGGATTTCGAAGTGCAAACTATGATGCAAAACGCTATGAATAAGTAAGTAAAGTCTACGTTTCATGGTCGGAACGACGAAAGACAGAATTTATATAAGCTCTTATGTGATGGATACTCATATAGATTCGGTCAGTGTATACGGTATAGTCGCTGTTATAAAATAAATTCAATGTGCATGCTATATTTACAAAAAGAGTCCATATAAACATCCATTACGTACACACTAAACAGAACCTACATGAGCATCCATCACATACACATTAAAATAATTTACATAAGCTTCTATTGGCATTCATGTAACACAGAAAGTACAGGAAATGCAATCTTCGCGAACTTATATCACATACATACTGCGTTGTTAATATAAGTCATTCCATGTTTATTTTAAAACTCTGGTTATTTTATCAGATACAAAGTTAAGAGTGGAGTTGAATAAAGGTCAGTTCAGTGTATTCAACAAGGATTTCAGTCTGAATACTGATTATTTTTTTATCAATAAAACAAAACCATCTGGCTATTGATCATCGAAAAAAAGTTCAGAACTAACATCCATAGTGTTGAAAGGGTATTCGGAAGAGACAAAGCGCTTTGAATAAGTAAGTTAAGCCTATTGTCTATGGGACGAAAAGACGGTAGACAGAATCTAATATCCCGCGCAGTGGCAAACAGAACCGGCTTAAGGGCTTAAATAAACATTTATTCGATATTCGCATCAAAACATCCCTCTAAAATACAAACGGGGAAAAGTCAAGAGATATCTGCTAAGACAAGGTTTGTTTACTGCACGTTCTATATGTTGCGCATAACTTTACTTCACCACCTAGGGCGAAAGGCCAGAACGAGTACAAGAAGGATGCAGAAAAACGAAGCAAAAACACTAAATAAATCTACCGAAAGAAAACACTTTCGTTTGAAATAAGATCGGAGATTGAGTTACACGAAATTCTTTGGGTCTAGAAATAGAAGAAAAATATATCAAAAGTTGAGTAAAGAGAGAGAAACCCAGTCAAAGAAAGAATGCAGTTGCAAAAATTGAAAAAAGAAGCATGACGATCAGAAAAAGAAAACTTTATAGCCGGGTTCTACTGGAAGCATTTATTTTTAATATTGATGGAGTTATTCAGCGGACGTATTTCACGCAAAGCAATTCTACTTTTTAGGCATCGAATACATTTAAACTCCAAACCTAGAAGTAATCTTGTAAAACAGCATTCAAGGAGAAAACATGCTCCGTATCGATTCATTTTTTCTTCCTACGAGGAAAAAAATCTATCAACTCGGTTACGTTTTCTGTCGTATTTAATAAAATGGTACTTGCTCCAGGAGTATTAGAGCCGGTTCGAAAACAGCGGTGACATTTGTTTTGAGAATGCTTTCAACGCTTTCAACGCAATTTTATTCTTCTTAGAATTTATGAAAAAAAAATGTTTGTTCTTGATTCGGATTTTTAAATTGAGAAACTGGGTATTCGAAGTGAAAAATAGTTGCTACTTTTGTTTTGTTGCAGCTATGTGGCAATAGTTCCAGATGAAGGCACAGAGTGTGAAACAAGAATGAACTAGCTAACTTTTGTTGTACGATACTTATATGCTGGCATTAAGTTTTTAATGCATTAATACGCTTTAAAAACATCAACAATTCCTTGGTTTTAAAATTCAAGATTCGGACATATTTTGTTTTGAGTACATATACTTTGTATCATCCTGAATAAACTTCAAGTAATGTGCCCTTTAGAATTTTTATGACAAGACCTGTGCTTGCAATATTCTTATTTAAAACTTCCCCATTCTTTAATTTACAAAATATATAATTTAAGAAATCTAAACTACAGATTTAAAAATTGGCTTTTGTCTTCTAATCTGTATTTAAAACTCGTACAGTGCAAAAAGTTACAACACATTTCTTTCAAAAATTTCAAATGCTGAAAACAGAACTTTTTTACAACTGAAGAGAGAAAAGTTTTAAGAGCAGTCTGTCTTTGCTACTAGAAATGGTATTTTTCGTTATTTAGTACAAATATTGATATCTCTTAATAGAAAACATGTTTTCGTTGCAGCTTATTAAAAATTAGTTCTTACTGTAGGAAGATGTAGCGCATGTGCAGAACTAGTGAGTTGTAAATAATTTACATAGTTTTGTTGTACTGTTTTTACGAATTAGTAATGCTATAAGAAATGTTGATCTAAGTAAAACAATACTGGATAATCAAATGAAATACTATTAGAAATTAAAATCATACTAAATACGAGTTTGGTAAAAATATTTTTAAAATAAATATTTCGTGGATGTTAACATAAACATTTCTAACCTTTGAAATAATTGTTTCTAAATGCAACACTAAGAAAATCATATTTGAACATATGTGCAAACAATGTCTCCAAAATATAGTTTAGTTTATCGCTAAGGAGTTTTATGCTTCTGATGGAAAACTTACGACGTTGTTCCTTTACGTAGACATTGTTTCAGGCATGTTACTAACAGTAAAAGGCTCTAACACTGCAGTTAGTGAATTTACCAGATCCCAGAATAAGCACATTTTCCAATAGGTAGTACAGAGTTAGAATATTTGTAATTAAATTAATGATCAAATGAAATAAACAATGTCACCAAGTTCAATAAGAAATCGCGATAAGAACAACGATATTTTGAAGGCATTTACGTGAAGATATTTCCGGAATGAAGGAATCTGGGACAGCGCTAATAAAATTCTAATTGGCATCTGTCCAGTATTACATAGCTACATAGATAAGAACAAGAGGTATTAAATAATAGGCGGCCAATCTTTTGAGTAATGAAATTTCTTTAGAGACTTCTGTGAATGCTTTTATTAAAATATGTTTTTTTTTTAATGTGATAGTGTTTTTCTAGGAGTGTGGAAGGGTTTACTTTTTATCAGTTCTTTATCAAATGTTAAATTACAGAAAGTAAAAGCACGAGAAATTCTTGAAACCAGAATTTACCTTGCCAGAAATTAAAAAAAAAATTGCGGGAGTGTAAATGCTAATGAATCTATATAAGTAAAATTGGAATGTGTTTGTACATTGAATATTTTCTCCTCATTTCATGTTATTTGTCTTGCTTGGGTCATTCTAAAGGAAATTCACTAGTTTGCGCGGTTGGTGTATGTTCGTCTGTATTTGTGTGCCCATACATTATGTTCAAACGGCAAGGATATTCATGAATATATATTCTGAATACTCTTGCAGTAACATAGTGACTGAACTTCATAGCGTTAGTCTGTCCGTCTGTCTTCTCTCGCGTTTAATGTTTTTTGTGCAAGCATTACATAATATTTATTTAATATATATACCCAAAATGTTTTATATTTGATTATGTAAATACATCTCAGTAAATACATTAGTTCAATTTTCCATCAATGCCTACATTTCTAGGCAAGTTTCACTCGACGACAGGATATATCTCTTCGAAATAACTTGTGTGTAGGGGGGGGGGAGGTAAAAGCATAATCTGAAATAATAATGTACAAATTATTGAATACCACTAAACTCATTTGAATTATGTTTGTTTAGTAAAAAGTTAACTCCTCTATACACTCCTAAAAGTTAACAAATTCAAGCTACTTTGAATGATTATACGAAATATAAGAAAATTCACTCAGTAGGTTGAGTTTCATGGTGTAGGATCTTGTTTAAGACAAATAATTATTTTAAATGTTGTACTCGATGGGTTTGCCTAACAACATGCAGAGCTGCATAGTCTATTCCCAAACAGATACAGTAATTAACATTCCTATCGCTACTAGAGATTAACTTTTTTCTACAAGTTATCATAACTCCGTGTTCCTTACGTATCTCGAATAATTTCTATGGCGTCGGTTAAATTCCTCAAACTCCAAGGAAACAAAGTTAAAACACACATTTAAAAATAAAAGACAAAATCCCTCGACCGAGAAAAGGAAAATGTGGGGGGTAAGGAGCGGAGACAATAGGGACATCAGGAACTTTGTTATCTTAACTGTCCTAGAATAATGTTTGTCTTTCCTTCCTATAGGAGCCTGGGGCGATAAAATACGAATATAGCAAAGACCCGTGAAAGCTAGTGCCGGGAAAATAAACATTCCATCGAGTTAGAAAACGAACTAGAAGAGAAAAAATGTAAATTTGTTGAAAATTCGAGAGCCAGCTAAACGAATAAAAAATATAACTCAGTTGATAAGCAACTTTGAATGCAGTTCTTTTCCTTTGGTGGATGCGCTGACAAGTAAACGTTCAGGCTTAAAAGAGAGAGCTTTGAGGAGTGGTTTTGTTTGATTCTGTGGTACAACTAACCAACTAATTCTCCAGTTTAGTTCTTCAGGAAACTTTTCTCTTTTTTACACCTCTAAGCTGTTTCTTGTTACGTTTGGTATTGCTTCAGAACTGCTGGATTCCGTCCTGAAAATAGTGCTTTACTGAATAATAATACTTTTATAATTCTGTATTCCCGTATCTATATATAGCACGATCAAAGTATCTAAATTCAATATAACATGCTTAGAATGCTCTCAAACGTAGAATTGTAGCTCACTCACGCATCACTATCAAAGACTAACTAATTCTTCAGTTTAGTACTTCAAGGAACATCGTTCCTCTTTCCGCTTCTAAGTTGTTTCTTGTTAGATTTGGTATAGCTTCAGAACTGTTGAATTTAGTTCTAAAAATAATGCTTTACTGAATAATAATACTGAATAAGAATGCTGGGTAGAACTGAATGATAATACTGAATAGTACTGAATGATAGTACTAAATTATAATACTCTGTAGTACTAAATAACAATACTGAATAGTACTGAATAATGATACTGAATAGTGCTGAATGATAACACTGAATAATAATACTGAATATTACCGAGTAATAATACTTTTATAACACTGAATTTGTATCTAACACGGTCACATGATCAAAATCCAACTGTGCATTCCAAGGATGCTCTCTAACGTAGCACTGCAGACCACACATCACCATCAAAGACCAAAAAATTCTTCTGTTTAGGCTTAAAGAAAACTTTTTTTTCAAACTCATAAGTTGTTTTCACTGGGTTTGATACTGCCTTAGAACTGTTAGTTTAGTTCTGAAATTAATGCTTTAATTTTTGTGTATCAGAAAATTTTAATCCTCTGAGTGGAGGTTCTCATGCATATATCCGTTCTGTAACCTGCAGTCTTTCACCAGCCAATAAAATAATTTTACCTTCTTGACCAATAGAATCTGTCCTAGGATTCTCTCAACCAATAGATTTTGTTATTAAATCATTATGTGTTTCGGATATTTCCTGGCGATCAGAAGATAAAACTCTAGAATCGAAAATCGTTAAATAATCATATTGGGTAGTTCTCTGTTATTGGTTGTATTCATATTTTGATTGTGATGCTAGTTGATATGTTAAATAGAAGTTAGCAAGTTATGTTAATATATAAATTTTGTGTTTAATTATTTTTTAATGTATAATGGGTATTCAATATTTCGAAAAAGAAAATAGTAACACACTCCAAGAGAAAATATTTCTGAAACTAACATTACCTGCTTCTAAGGGTATAGAGAATTATTATATTTGTCTACGTTTTATTCTTTATTTCTATTTTGATTGTTCATCGATCATCCCAAAAATTAGTAACACTTGTCACCAACTTGAAAAGTTGTGGACACACTTTAATGAAATGATTCGAACAATTAAAAAAATGATAACTGTTAAAGATTTTTTCGTAAAATGCTAACAGTATATTGAAGAATTTCATTTTAAAAATTTACAACAAACAGAAATTTGTAGAAGGAACAAATTTAAATTTGTTCCTTACCCTAAAAATAACATTGTCTTTATGTATCAAAATTAACAACCCTGTGGTTAGCTTAAGTACTAAATGGCAACTAACTGCAAAGTTACAATTATAATTCAGTTTATAATACATAAAGCAACATTACAGCATACATACAGTAATTTATGCATTTAACTACATAATCAGAAATTTAGACACGGGTTCGGTTAAAAATGCAATTTAATAATGAAAATAATTTTTTTTCTATTTCGTTATTAAAACTTAAATGGTAGTTAACTGTCCTGGTGGTTGTCTATAAGATATATTTACTCATTATAAGAACTGATCAAATCTTGAAGCACAAGTTGTGTCTCCTTTAGACTGATCAGATCTAGATATTGTTATAAAAATTTATGAATATCTTGATTACGAAATGTGCCATTAGCAAAATTGGCCAGTTTTTGATGGATGAGTTCTCGTCAAAACCACCCAAAGGGTTATATATGCTATAATTAGCAAGTTAAGACCCACGTAGCACTTCAAATACAAGTAACTTGTGCAGTCAAACAACCAAATCACATCTCATTGGTATCTTAATTAGAAAAAGCTGACCAGATCTAGATCTAGTTATAAAAGTATATGAATATCACCGCGTAGCACTTCAAATACAAGCGAGTTTTGCAGTCAAAGAAATCACATCTCCTTGGTATCTTCAGAAGAAAAAAATTGACCAGATCTAGATCTAGTTATACAAATTTATGAATATCACCACATAGCACTTCAAAAACAAGTGACTTCTGCAGTCAATCAAAGAAGTCACACCTCCTTGGTATCTTTATTAGAAAAAAACTGACCAGATCTAGCTATAGACATTTATCAATATCACCACGTAGCACTTCAAATACAAGCGACTTGTGCAGTCAAAGAAATCACATCTCTTTAGTATCTTCATTAGAAAAAAACTTACCAGATCTAGATCTAGTTATAAAAATTTATGAATATCTTGATAACGAAATGTGTCATTAGCAAAATTGGTCAGTTTTTGATAGACGAGATCTCGTCAAAACCACTCAAAGGGTTAAATCTGCAATAATTAGCAAGTTGAGTCCCACGTAGCACTTCGAATACAAGTAACTTCTGCAGTCAATCAACCAAATCACATCTCCTTGGATCAACCCTAGAAACAACCCGGTAGTAGCTCCACTGCCGAACGGTATTACATCCAAGTCCATCCAATTACACCAAACTTCTTCCTGCCCTATGTTCCCCCAGGGCGGAGTAGGGCGGCCGGATAAAAAAGGGGCTAATCCATAAAGCCTCATTTAGTAGCGCCTCCCTTGTAATTAGTCTAGGGTCCGGGATCGTCACGCGAGTTTCTTCAGCCATCGGCACGAAGAAGGTAATTTCCCGTTTCGTTTGCTTTTCGCGCCATTTCCCTCTGCCCTTCGATTCTTGTTGTTTGCCCACTACCCCCACGTCTGGAGAGTGTCGAAGGGCAGGTGGCAGTCCCACCCTCTGGAGACGTAGCGTATGATTTCGTCGCTCTTTCAACCGGAGCGGCTAAATGGAACTGTCATCTGAAGAGACTGACTAATGAAAGTAGGCTTAAGGGCCGGTTCTTGAATATTTTAAGAGGAAATCGTTGCCCTCTGTCACAGAAGTGGGCGATTCTTTACAATTGCAGTGAAGAAATCAAAACGCACATCTGCAAGTTCCCAACGAATGTTGTGAATGAGAGAAAATTGAACGCCTTAATATATACGTTCATCAACCTATAACCTTCCCTTCTTGAATTTTAACTGATTATGATAAAGTACTTGGTATAACTTGTCTGAATTTCGATGGATTCAAAGAAGAGCATCATTAATTTAAAGTCATGGTAATTAATTATGTCACACTGGTGCAATCCAACGTGCTAGTGGGGAAGGTCTGGGATCAATCACCAAAGGAAATATCTTTAGAACAGGCGCACGTAAATCAAATTAAAGAATAATATATTATTCGCAAAACCAAAACTAAATGAAACTACTAGTCTAAATTACAACTGTTTGTATTATGGCGTGCTTCTTTTTCTACCTGTAATATTATTAAAGTATTCCTAACTGAAGAAAGAAGCTAGGATTTCGATCATTTGTACTTGGTATTAAAATTACCTTCTTTACTTTGCGTAAAAACAGCGAGTGTAATTTTGGTTGGTGTCAGGAACACCATCAACTCAAGCTTTGAAACTGTAAAACATATGGGAGAAACAGATGATAAGATTGAAATAGCTAAGATTAACTGCTGGCTGAATAACTATCTATCATTTAAAAATATATTATATTTATAACCCACCTAATAACAAGCCTAACCTTGATTTAATTGACATCAATAGAAAAACTATCGCAATTGGTGATTTTAATTCCCACTCTCAAAAATGGGGTTACAGGGATAGAAACTTAGCGGGGGGGGGGACTTTTGAAGATTTTCTGAGTTCCAATAATTCGGAACTCGATTTTGATAAACAACATCATCCGACATTCCTACACTATAGGGGTGCGTCTAGCAACCCAGATCTTTTGATGGTTTAAACTGACATTATAGACATCACCCCCAGAACTGTAAGCGAGGATGTCGGTAGTGGACATCGCATTGTTCTGGCTAAAATCTTCCTCCTAACGGGTAATATCTTTCGACCATGCAGTAATCATGGGACTTTCGCAAAGCAAACCGGCCATCCTTTAAAGACTGTTTGGCGATAACCTGTATTGAATGAGGATAAATTTTGCACAACCCCCCGATAAATTGGTTACAGATATTAACACTATTATTACTAATGCCGCCAAAATATATATCCCTCGTGGTAAGCAGAAGGTTTTTCGTAGCTTCTGGAACGACAACCTCACAGAACTTAAGAAGAAACGTGACGAGCTTAGACACAGAGCTCAGAAAACTTGTGACCCCAAGGTCCTGCAGGATTGGAGAAGAAGCACTGCAGTCTTGAAAAGAGAGATCAATGAGGCAAAGCAAGCAGCTTTTGACGACTTCATCTCCAAAGTAAATTATAAAACAAAGGCGTTAAAGACATATAAATTCATGAATGGATTCTGCTCAAAGAATTGTAGAATGAAAAAGGAGCCGATGAAATTGAACAGGAAGATTCTATGTAACGATGACCAGACCGCTGGTGCCTTTGCAACACACTTTTCTTCTAAGCAAAGGAAATCAAGTTACATGAAACAAGGGGAAAGGTATTTGAAAAGATATAATGTTTTAACCAAGGCCTTAGATGGCTCTGCTTCTGTTATGTGCAACAAAAATTTTATTGAGTTTGAGCTTGATTCGTCAATCTCACAGATGAAGCCGGTTAAATCTCCGGGCTGCGATCATATTTTTACCGAGTTTACACATCATATTGGAGGAAAGGCAAGAAAGATGCTATTGAGTCTCTTTAATAAAATTTGGAATGGAACTGATGCTGTTCCGTCTTTGTGGAAAAGGGCAACCATGATTTCTTTGTTAAATAAAGATAAACCAGCATCTAACTTCAATAGTTACAGGGCGATATCCTTAACTAGCGTTTTGGCAAAGATAATGGAGAGTCTTGTAATTAGTAGACTGAAATGGCATCTTGAAACCAAAGGGCTCTTACATCCTGTACAGGCTGGCTTCAGGAAAAACTGTCCCGCTGAGGAACATTTTGCAGCTTTTTCACAAAGCATTAAAGATAATCTGGATAAGGGCAACATTGTTGGTGCTATCTTTGTGAATTTCAAGGGAGAGCATATGATACTTTTCTGGAAAACAAAATTCTGAAACTGCATATGATGATGATGAATTCTTTGCTATAAACTAGCTACTAAATATATATCAGGTTCAATGTTGCGATGGTTTGGTGACTTCCTTAATCAGCGCCTAATCGATGTCCGCTATGGAGGGGCACTGTTTATTTTAAGGTTCTGCAAACTGGCCTAAGTCAACGAATTTATCAAGTTGTTTGTTGTTCGACGTGTATGTGGATGATCTAATATGCTTCTTGACTGAAGAAAATACTGGAGTACTTATGTATGCCGACGATCTTGTCCTATGGACATCCATTCCTAAGTACAGAGCAAAGAGAGACTTGGAATATCCTAAACAGTGCCATGTCCAGACTTCACTCCTGTGTCAAAGATTCAGGACTGTACTGCAATTTTGCTCAGTGCGGTGATGGAAACTATCCACAAACGCTTTAATTCAGAGGTTTGTATACACATCTATACCGATAGCTCAAAACTTGAGATAAGTATCTGAAGGATTAAGTGGTACATAAATATTCTTCCATTGGTATTCTGGTGTCAATTAGTTCTCTAGATAGGGCACTGTGTATCGCTACCTATTAAAAAATTTTAAACTTTTAAACAAGTATGTGTATAAATAAGATTTTAAGAACAAGAGTGGCCTAATAAGATGATAACAACAAAACCCCGAAAATTTAATTATCTTTTTTAAGATATTTAATCTATTTTTCAATGTGCAGGTTCAAGTCTAAAATTACAAAATGGCTTATTGTTGATTACTGAAAAACAAGTTTTTAGAATCTTAAATCATATTGTATATAAAGAGAAATAAATAAAAAATGGTGCCAAGAAAGTCACATTTATCTCCATTGGGTATATTGGTAGGTTAGGACACTGTTGCTTTGATAGGCTCAAATGTACTCGATAACAAAAATATCGACGCACCAAGAAGGAGTTGTCCGATTGTGATAAAAAAAATGTTGGATGTGAAGAGCATACACAGAAAAACAAACGATTAAAATTTCAGAACAATTGAATAATTTATTTCGAAGTTTATGAGCCGCGGTAGCTCAGTCAATAGAGCGTCGGGCTCGCATCAGAAGGGTTGTGGGCTCTGTCCTCGGCGGAGCCTGCAATTCTGATGATTGCGAGATCGGCGCTTCGACCTGGCTAAAGATCGTCGTGTTCACTAATGGTGACTGGGGCTCGTTAAATAGGTCGTGGTCACAAAGTCCCCCATGTTCCCATACCAAATCAATACATCTGGGGGTAACTGATCAGGGGGTTATCGGCCTCTGATTGGGATCTAAATTACGATATGTGTGAGTGAATGGATGTATGAAAGGGACCTTCCTGTAAAACGGAAGTGTCATGTATGTCGAGCAAAGTCGGACTTCGTCCCAATGGGGTTCAATAACATGGAAGGCGCACCTCTTTCCGTCTTCGACGGGCCTGGCACTCCTCTGGTCTGCCAGTGTAGGCATATGAAACAACAACAATTTCGAAGTTTGACCGTTACAAAGGCAGAAATAGGGCGTTAGTCCACCTCTCCTTTGTATGTCATGTATGGATGCAAACTGTCACCTTGCGTGGCATCAACTGAAAAAGTTCTTGGATGGTGTCATGCAGAATTTCTTACCAAATTATCTCCAACTGTCGGACTAAATGGTCAGAATTCCGTTGGTTGGGATAGTTGCAATCGCCTTCCCATTACGTCCGAAATGTGCTCAATGGTAGAAAGATCAGACCTATCTGGCCAAGGAAGTGTTGGGAAAGCTTGAAGACAATCCATAGCAACACGTACCATGTGCGTCCGGGCATTATCTTGTTGAAAATTAAGTCTGGGGTGTATAGCGAAAGGTCTTCTAGGAACCGATGTGCTGTAACTGTGTCAGAAATGGCTACCAAAGGGGTCCGGTTATGAAAGGAGATGGCACCCCTGACAATAACGCCTTGTTGTCGCCATGTGTGGGGTGCGATAGTAAGGGTAGGATGTACACGCTGCGATCGACGTCGTCCGACGCGTCTGCGGTTATCGTTAGGACACAGTTGGAAACGGGACTCGTCACTAATGACAATACGTCCCCAGTCAGCGCTTTTCCAAGTTGATCGAGCCCGGCACCACTGTTGTACAACTTCTTCTTGGTGCGTCTATTTACTGTAATGGTGCACATATATTTATAAAATGTGATAGATCTTCTAGTGTTTTGTTCCCGATTCTTTTTAATGTGGAGTCCTTCATAGGGTTAAAACAAATGTAAGACTTGTATCAGAGACAGTTAAAAGACTCGTTTGTGTGTATGCTCTTTCTTTTTTAACGTTGTTTTTTATCCCAATCAGTCCACGAGTTCATGCGCCTTCAAGAAAATCAAATACAAAACGAGCATTGGATTAAAATACGAATCCTCTCTGGACATACCCAGACAAGCAAGGAGGTAACCATTAGAGTTGTTCCGTATAACATTTCCGAGAGGTCGGAAAATCTTTAAAACTATGATTGAATAGAAATTATCTAAAATGTCCACTTGCAGTCTAGCAGTCCGCTGACTCTGAGGTGGGAGAAGTTTGCCTAGAGATATTATTCTGAACTTTCTACTTGACACAAATTTAACAGTATATTTCATAGTGCTTACTGAGTGCGTTAAAATTTTTTTTTTTGTTTGAAAATAAAATGTGAGGATATCAGTATAGGACCAACTTTATTTTTGCTGCAATCTATCTTAGGTTAACCTTTCTAGTGGAAACCTTTCCTCCTTGACGAGGAAAACCGACCAGACCTTAATACAAGAAGTATCTCGTCATTCCCAAAACTGACCGTATCTTGTTGGATGAAATATCTCGTCATTAGAAAAAAAAATGACCAGATCTTGATGGATGAGGTATCTTCACATTAACAAAATTTACCCGATCATAATGAATGAGATCTCTTGTCATTATCAAAACTGACTAGATCTTGTTGGCGGAGATATCTCATAATTAGAAGAAAACTGACCAGAACGAGGTTTCTCGTCAGTAGCAAAACTAACCAAATCTTGGAGGAGATATCCGTCATTAGCAAAACTGACCAAACCTTGAATAATATGATATATCGTCAGTCAATAGACGAAAACTGACCAGATCTGGGATGGACAATTTATCTCGTTTTTAGCAAAACTGACTAGATCTTAAAGGCTGAGATATCTCGTCATTAGTAAAACAAACCAAATCATGATGGAGATGTCTCGTCAAAAAAAGAATACTGACCAGATCGTGATGGACGAGATATTTCGTCATCAGCAAAACGGACTAGATCTTGGAGAAGATATCTCATTAGAAGCAAATGACCAGATTTGGGATGGACAATGTATCTCGTTTTTAGCAAAACTGACTAGATCTTAATGGCTGAGATCTCTCGTCATTAGTAAAACAGAAAAAATCATGATGGAGATGTCTCGTCAAAAAACCAAAATACTGACCAAATCGTGATGGAGGAAATATTTCGTCATCAACAAAACGGTCCGGATCTTGGAGGAGATATCTCGTCATTAGCAAAACTGACGAAATCTTGAAGGAGGAGATATCTCGTCATTAGAAGAAAAATGACCAGATCTGGGATGGATAATGTATCTCGTTTTTAGCAAAACTGACTAGATCTTAATGGCTGAGATCTCTCGTAATTAGTAAAACAGACCAAATCATGATGGAGATGTCTCGTCAAAAAAACAGAATACTGACCAAATCGTGATGGAGGAAATATTTCGTCATCAACAAAACGGTCCGGATCTTGGAGGAGATATCTCGTCATTAGCAAAACTGACGAAATCTTGAAGGAGGAGATATCTCGTCATTAGAAGAAAAATGACCAGATCTGGGATGGATAATGTATCTCGTTTTTAGCAAAACTGACTAGATCTTAATGGCTGAGATCTCTCGTAATTAGTAAAACAGACCAAATCATGATGGAGATGTCTCGTCAAAAAAACAGAATACTGACCAGATCGAGATGGACAAGATATTTCGTCATCAGCAAAACGGATTAGATCTTGGAGGAAATATCTCGTCATTAGCAAAACTGACGAAATCTTGAAGGAGGAGATATCTCGTCATTAGAAGAAAAATGACCAGATCTGGGATTGACAATGTATCTCGTTTTTAGCAAAACTGCTAGATCTTAATGGCTGAGATCTCTCGTCGTTATTAAAACAGACCAAATCATGATGGAGTTGTCTCGTCAAAAAAAGAATAATGACCAGATTGTGATGGACGAGATATTTCGTCATCAGCAAAGTGGACAAGATCTTGGAGGAGATATCTCGTCGTTAGCAAAACTGACGAAATATTGAAGGAGGAGACATCTCGTAATTAAAAGAAAACTGACCAGATCTAGGAGGAGATATCTTGTCATTAGAAAAAAACTAACCATAGCACTATGGACGAGGTATCTTGTTACTAGGAAGACTGATCAAATCTTAATGGATGAGATTTCTCGTCATTAGTAAAACGGACTAAATCTTGACGGAGGAGATATCTCGTAATTATAAGAAAATTAACGAGATCTTGATCTCGTCGTTATAAAAACAATCAGCAATATCTTCATGTCGAAATATCGTCATTAACAAAACTAGTGAGATCTTTATGGATAAGATATATCATCGAAATCACATTGACGGCTTATGAGACATTTATCTCTATTTTGAAACAATTTATGAATTATTGCTCACTACATCTAAATCTTAATCTTAACCAATCATTCAATAACTGCCATCCTTCACATCAAAGTTTTTATTTGCACTTGTTACATCACACCAGAGCAGGTTACAGGAAAGATGCACAACTAGGGCCACGATTCCGCAAAGTACCACGCTCATCAATCGTGTCGGATTTCCGTTCGAGTAAATTTAATAGTTCTAATGACTACAACTTCGGATTACGTAGTCTCCCAGAAGCCGCTGAGTGGTGCAGCACTAATTTTCGGATACTTTCAGCTGATAGTCAGAAGGGTGCTTGGCCAAGTGGAAAAGCGCCTTAGAAGCCAGTCCTGCGCCCGAGTCATGTGTCACGAAACGTCGATCGGAGCGAGAAGCTTTTGTATTTAATGGGAAGAGGGACTTATCAATATGTGACTGTTGGAGAAGACTTGAGTGGGGTGTTCTAAGTTACGGCCGGAATCAGAGCTTTAATACTTTGGAGGAAACTTCTCTAATTAGTTCTAGAACTTGAATATGGGGTATGGATGAGATTATGGGTGGTGTGGAATTTTGTCAGAGCCGTCGGGAGACAGGTCTAATGCGAGGGATTTGTTGAATATGCTGGCTATTTGCTAGGTGCATGGTGTCGATTGTAGCGTAAAAGAAACAAAATAGCGGATTTATCATCACACTTGTTTGGATTTGATTTGGTTTACTTGCGTAACACAAGGTTTTACTGCCTTAGAATATACACAGTCCAGTCACATTAATGTGACCACCACCTACTTTCGACGTCAACGTGAAATAACCAATCAAAAAAGGCAGGTGGCAGCATATTGCAGTGCAGTGTATATAAAGGATGTCCTAGGGCATCCGAAAACATTTCAATCGTTGGCGTAATGCAGAAAAGTAGCTATTTATCAGACGTCCAAAAGGGCATGATTATTGACTTTCGGGCCAAGGGTGGAAGCATTTCGGAAACGGCTAATTTTGTGAACTGTTCGCGTGCCGCCGTGGTAAAAGTATACCGTGCATGGAAAAATGGCACTATCCAAAACCAATGCGTGGCACATGTGGTTCACCACGGGCTATAGATGTAAGAGGCGAACGAAGGCTACGGAGATGCGTTCGTCCGAATAGACGTGCAACTGTTGAGCAACTGACCGCTCAGATGAACCAAGGGGCTACCAAGAGTGTATCCTCAACAACGTTTCAGCGAACGTTGCTGCGCATGGGACTCCGCAGCAGACGCCTGGTAAATGCACCTATGCTGACTGCTGTTCATCGGCGACGAAGGCTGGAATTTGCACGCCAGTACCGCAACTGGACGTCCACAGAGTGGCGACAGGTGGCTTTTTCCGATGAATCACGTTTTATGCTCCATCGGACAGATGGACGTTGGTGTATACGGCGTGAAACGTCTGAAATCAAACACCCTGCAACAATTGCCGGAAGGATCCAGGCTGGAGTAGGGAGCATTATGGTTTGGGGAATGTTTTCCTGGCATTCACTGGGTGCACTCATCATTGTGGAAGGCACGATGGATCAGCACAAGTACGCATCTGTCCTTGCGGACCATGTCCACCCTACATGCGAAATATTTTCCCTCAGAATGATAGCATCTACCAGCAGGACAATGCGAGGTGCCATACAGCTCGCAGTGTATGTGCGTGGTTCGAAGAGCACCAGGACGAGTTTACCGTACTCCCCTGGCCAGCAAACTCACCGGATTAAAACCCAATCGAGAATCTGTGGGACCACCTCGATGGGGTTGTTAGCGCCATGGATCCTCAACCGCGTAATCTAGTGCAGCTGGCCACGGCACTGGAGTCGGCATGGCTCAACATCCCAGTGAACACCTTCAGAAACCTAATTGACTCTCTTCCTGTACGTCCGCTCTGCCAAAGGTGGTTATTATAACTTTTGACAGTTGGACACATTAATGTGACTTGACTGTGTATATTACTCTTACTACTGTAAATACTCTGATCTGAACTTGGTATCCCCTGTGAAAGACGATAGAATGTTTGGTTGGTATTTAAATTAAAGTTGCAGGTAGTTAATTAACGTCACACCAGTGTAAAACAATGGGTTATCTTGCGATTTTACAGGATCAATCCCGAAGGGAAAGATTTAAGGACGGCGCCTTGTAGTGTTATTAATACATCTGCAAATAGTAACGATGTAGAGTGGAAAATTCAGTTCATATTATTTAATTCATTTCTGATTACTCATTTCAACTACAATAGAGCATAAGATTTACTGTGAAGAAACTAGTTAATTTGAACGGGTAATGTAGAGGGTGGTCTTGTAATTTTGAGCCACGGTCAGATGACGAAAACAACTCCTGAGTTTTTGACCGGATTCGTGGAATTCGTGACCGGATTACCAAACTCCCGTTTGGTAATCCGGTTCAATTCCAACTGAGCAACGTCACAATGGAGAAACCAAAGGCTATATACGATATAATGGATAAGTAACGAGCTGTATTAACATTTATATTGCATGCACGTCCAAAATATAAGAATAATACTGATTTCATATTTACCATGGTCACCTGATCACAATCAAAAGAACATGCTTGAGACGTTCATTGCAGCCCAAGCATCACGACCAGATATCTCAAAAGATAAAAGAAGATATCTAGTATCTGAATGGGACTCCTTGCTACAAGAATTTTTGGACCAACCTTGTAGAAAGAATGTATACAAGTAATAAAGCCTGTCATTAGGATGAGATGCCAGCATATTCTCTATTAGATTGCTTTTAACAAAGCAAAAAGTGTTGTTTACGTAATAAATAAAAACCTAAAATGCGTTTAGCTAAGCTTCTTTTCATTTCTTTAGTTACCAGAAGCACAAAGACGTAAGTAGGGATCATTCCATATAGTTTGTGGAACGTTAATTTTTCATTTGAGGTATTTAGGTTCAGGCCCTTGGCAGTGGATTCATTTTGGAATGTATTTTAGGACAAGTATATATGTGAGAAGAGTAAGAAAATTTTATTTGTGGAAAAATTATTTTATGTGTGGAAAAATTTACGAAATGTTTCATAAGTACTCTTATAAATAACTCCAACATAATAAGTATATCTTAGCATGTTTTTCATAAAATTATTGTTATTTATGTTGAATCAATGACAACCTACCAGGAATCCTAAGTGATGCTAAAAGAAGGTTCAATTTACGGTTCCTTTCTATTTGTGAACGGACTGCTATCTAATACAAAATATTATGTGCTGCGACATTGGTCATACTACAGTCATGAAAACATTGAATATGATTCTAAGACTGAATTTGATTCCTTCTATTAAAGGGCAGAGAGTAACGGATTTGAAATCGGAGGTTTGGTAGTTTAAAACTGTATCCAACCAAAGACCGTCATATACACGGAGACTCATACACGTTAAATCTGCCGTGGACACAAATGTCACCAAGTTGGTGTGTTGCGTAAGTCTGGAGAGTGAGGTGCCAGCTATGGTATTGCTCATCATCTGACGTGGTTCAAAGTTAAGTGGTGTTGTCATCGGGATATTTCCTTTAGGGTTTGTTCCTAGACAGTTACCAACAGCCCGTCTGTTGCTCCAGTGCGATGTCAATTAAAATGCCTGCATACCAACTGTGTGTTGTCGTGGCTGACTTGATATTCCCACCGAGGCTAACAACGTTGAGTTGCGATTTCCCTCTGCATGTTTTCATCTTTTCTGTGTTAGTAAAACTTTATTTGTGTTGGGAGTATGTTCATTACTCGACATTGTCTTGTGCTTGGTGCAACTAAACCAAATATGGCTCTTGCACTATAAAACCAAACCAAATCAATCTCTCAAATCCTTCTATTGAGCGAACGGGATAAAAAGAACGACGTGCTATCAACCATTCCAAATCGACTTCTATTTAAAGTGAATTCCATGAAAGGATAATAGGTGTATAGATTCATGTTGATAGTTCTGCATCGGGTCACATATCTTTTTGAAACGACATTAAAGAGAAGCAAATATGTATATTTCATTTAAAACCCACTCGCTAACGTTAATCTCGGTCCAGATATAAATATCCGTATTAGTTCGTAATCTCTTTTAGGCCGAAGGTCCCGTTCATATTATCCCTCATGTAACAAAGAAAAAAAAAGATTGTAAAGTAGTAAACAAACCCCTCACTAATGTTGCAAACCAAATATAATTTCATAAGACCGTCGACAACCGATTAAGATCCATGTTCCTCAAAGCTAGTAAACACTTAAAAGATGTCAAAAAATGTATTGAAAAGCATTCTAAGGGAGAAAAGAATTTTGTTGCGTTTGTCACCTACCTCTAAAAGATTAATTTATCTAAAATATCTGACTTCTGTAAAAGATATCAAAAATGTATTGAAAAGCATTGTAAGAGAGAAAAGTATTTTGTTGCGTCTGCCATCTTTCTTAATCTAAAGTAAACATTCAATTGAAAATTTATAGTTTTAAACCAAACCTCCTATAAACATTACAAGCCGAGAGACATTTCTATAACACTTTAGACCAATGATTTCCTACCCTTGTGCCTCTAGAATGACAATGGTGTGTTTTACGGATGGTAAAACAATTTATATTATGTTAGATTTATTTTATTTTAACTGCTTACTTTGAAGTTTTGACAAAAGTGCTCTTAAATAACATATTACAAATAAATTGCTTAGAAAAGTGTTAACAATTACCTTTGATGTACAAAAGTAGGCAATTACTTTTTTTTTGTAAAATACACAGTTATATACATTTTGTTTTGTTAGATCAGCACAAAATACTATACTCTTTTGCTGTGCAGCAGAGCTGCAGCAATTAAATAATTTTTATACCATAACGTAAAAAAAAGGTTAAAAATCACTGTTTTAGAGATTTGATTTCTATTAAGATTTGCCTTGTTTTAATCCTCCTGGTGGTTGTTTTTACTATGTATCGGTAGTGGTCTTGGTGATGTATTTGTAGTTGTCTTGACGATGTATGACCATAATTTGTAAATTGACCAGGTCTTTTTGGATGATATATTGTTGGACGAGAAGAAATCCTCATTATTAGAAGAAAACTGATCCCATCTTGATTTCTTCACCTCAAAAACAATCGACAATATCTTGTTGACGAAAAATATCGTCATTGGCTAAACTGACCAGGTCTTGATGCTCGAGATATCTCGTCAAAATTACTTACGATTAAACATTCAAAGGTCCAAAAGTGCCTTCAAATGTATTAAAAAGTATCCCAATTGTGATACAGTATTTTTTTTCCCCATTCATCCCTTTTTCACCAAGAAAAACGTTTAATCGCAAGTTTATAGCTTTCTTGCACTCAGCCACGAATCCTTCACTCCTTGTGTCAGAAATATTTTCACTTCATTACTTACGACAGATACTGCATCCAGCTCATTGTGGAAGGAGGGGCGGCCTGTAAATTGAAACCTTCTGTCTCAGCGGAGAATAGGCCCCTAATTGCTCCTCAAGAATGTTAATAGACCCTTCCGCTAATGAAGGAGCATTGAAGCCGAGGTCTCGTGAAATTTCTGCTGATAGCCCCGTATTCTCGCAGATGGGGGGGGGTGAGGCCGAGGTTAGATCGATGGTAATTTAGAACCTGCAATGAAATTGTTTTCAGCGCTCTGTGTTAGCTGATTTGGGGGGCATCGACAGCGGAGACTTTCTCAGGCGGCCATCAATCTTTATACGTGACCTTTAGATGGAATAAGTTAATCGAGTGGTGTTGGATTTTGTTTGAGATATTCAGTTGGAATTTGAAGATTTGGGAGGCGGATGGGGTTGGGGGCGTCCAAGTAGAGTTGCCACGAATTCATTTCGAAGTGGCTTTATGAGGATGTTAATTATTATGAGCATATAAACGTGTTGACAGTTTAAAAGTTTTTTTTATAAGCAGATAAACAAATATAAACGATGAAACACTACCCAATCACACTAGTATAATATATTAGTTTTCGCTATGAACATGTAAACATTGTGTTCAAGGTCAAACATATGTGTTATAAGAATTTGTTTGGTTTGCTAATAATGTTTGCTACTCAATGATCTCGTATAAGTTGAACGGAAGCTATTTGGAATGATAAATTCACTTGTTGTCGAAACTACACCAGCTGACGTTCTAGGTAAATTTAGCTGTAAACGTTTTATAAATAAATCTATGCAACAAAATTTCTACACTGTATTTTCAAATTCAATTCACAAATGCTGAAAGGAGAACAAAATAAGCAGGCTCCGGTGTCGAATCGACACCGACGGACGTTCTAGTGTTAATTCAACTACCTACTTACCAAGAAGACAGACATTTTTGAATATCGTTTATACATACCAAAGATCTTGGATAATATATATTGTTTGAGGTGTTAGCCTCTTGATCGGAAATTTCCTGGATCGAATACGAGTCAGTGTATGGATGTTTTAAGCGTATGGTGTAGAGACGGCTTGTGCACCTTAAATCTGTCGTAGTCAAAAGTCCTCACGTTGAGTTGGTGTGGAAGTTTGGAGAGTGGTTTTCCAACACAGATGGTGCCTCGTTATCTGATCGTGGTTCAAAATTACGTGGCGATACACCAAATGGCTTTGACTGGGATGGTGGTACCAAGTTGAATATCTTGGATAATTAGTCAATATTATATTTTCTTTTCAGCTGTTTATTACTTACTGAAATATCATCTATTTTGGTTTAGATCTACAACTATGAGGGGGCAACTTTGTGCAAAACAAAATGTCAAGCTGTGCCTTTAATTTTTAGCAGAACTGTAAGGCAGGTATAGCTACATCATAGCTGAAAGTATTTCATAGATGAGATTGGTTGCACTACAATGTATACTACTTCAATGCAGGTTAAAGTTTGCAGAGATTAGGCTCATTTCATCACTATACTTCCCCTCTGGAACACCACTGGCTATATTTGATAAATGCTACCACTAGATGACTGATTGCCAATTTGCGTGAAACCTTGAGAGTTCTGAGAAGATCACGAACATGCTTTCCATAGATTGGTCTTCCGCCGATTTATTGGACCAATTGACGCACGTATGGTCTTTTAGCAGTCAAGGCACCATGGAAAGATACGGGTGTCTCGCAGTGAAATCGAGATAAGAACATACTTTCTGTTATCATGGGCATCAAATTGTTGTTAGAAGCTATTGACACGGCATTTTTTTATTTACTATCCATTGAAATGTATGTCGATTTTGGTGAGAACCATTTGGCGCATCAATACATGTGTGTGTAATCACGTCTGTCAGTCGCCAATGTAGCAGTGTGTTAGAACAGCACAGCTGCAATCAGCCAAACAGTATTCCATATTTAAAATTACAGTAGCTCATAGTAGCATTGATAAATATAAATATCGAGATTTGATAGAAAGCTAAAAATATTTCTTCTTAGCTTTAGACAGCATAAATGAAATGCATCCCCACTGTTAATTTTTAGAAAAGTCTGTTCAACATAAATCAATTTAAACCCTAAATAAAAACAGGATTCCAAAAGTGGCAAATGCGCACAATATTGGCAATTCTATGTGGATATCGCTGTTGTAGAGCTTGATATAAATCTTATACAAAGACGAAAAACTCACGAGAGAATAATAGACCATGCACAAGGACCAACTATGCAGATTATTTCTTCTGGATATTAGCTTCAATAAAAATCACACTGTAGAGAAGATTCTGGGTTCAAGCTTTTCATCATGCAAGATAAACGCCATCAACCAAGGATACTAAGAAACATTTTATGGATGAAAGAGATCGGTCATCAGCTATCTCTGGTTGACTTTTTGATGTAAAAAAATCAAGTACATTAAAACCACTCAGATTTACATTACAAATAATCGTTTTGGTTTCTGGTTTTATCGATCATTATTTACTATTTTCCACTGTTGATTTCTTCCAGTTTTTAATTTTTTTTACAATCAAATACCCGGCGTCTGGATTTCTATAAACTCTACTCTATGGTAAGATTGGTTGCACTGACATATTTACAACTTTAATCTACATTGATTTCTGTAGTGGTGGTTACGTTCACTGAAAATTCATATTTACGTAAAACAGACATTTTATTCCTTCTAAAGATCCTAGGACTTCTTTTCATTTCATCTAGATGTTATTTAAACAAAGAACACTTTACAGCTTTGATGGAAAGGTTACGACAAACAGTTGACGCACAACTCAAACAATCTGTCTCATTTAAAACGGCAGGACTACCAAGTTTAATATAAAGAACACCCAAACAAACGCGTACTTTCAGAAAATAAAAGCAAACCTACTTCCCGCTTGACAGACACCCAAATTTGTCGCTGCACTGCTATAATTAAAACTCCCAATCTCCTTAATTGTCATACACACTGAAACAATGATGGCAGTAAACACAAAAGAATTCAAATCTAAGTAACGTGAAATATCGCTCTTGAACCAGCGATAAAAAAATGAACTCGGATTAAAAAGCTGTTTTCAGAAACTGGGTGACACGGTTACCAGAAAAGCTGTTAAATTCATTAAATGAAATTCCAACTCTAGAACAGTATATGAAGTTCAAAGCAAAAAAACTTAGTTCGGACACCATGCCCTTTTTCTTTTACCATAATTAGAATTCAGAACTTGAGGTAAGATACGTACGAAGGAAACTCGTGACCATTCTAAGAGGGTCTTACTCAGCTAAGTAAATGAAGTTTCTTTAAAACGTTTCCCCTGATTTTGGGACATAATGAGAAAGATCTCGGTTCTGTTTTGTCATTAAAACTTTGCAATTTAAAAGAGCGGAAAAAAAAGGAGTCTCGAAACCTTTCACGTACGGAATAAGTGAGTTTCTGAACAAATTAGCTGTGTTTACTTCCCGACACGCCTGAAACCTTTTTGGTTATTCACTTAAAATATTAAATGGTGGCAAAGAGTGACGTGCTAAGTTGACACGAAGAACAGCGAAACTGAGCGCTGTGAGAAATTTAACTTAAAGCGTAGATTCTGTACTTTTGGAAAAGAAAATGGTGTTTTGGTTTTATTAAAAATCGCCCAAGGAGTTATTTTTCAAAGTGAACAGTTATTCAAAATAAATTGACTCTGTTTCAAGAGTGTTTACTTTTGAATTGACACTAGCGCATGAAATGGAAGGAAAACTGTCCAGATTTCTATATCATTCCTTGAATTACACGAACAACCTGAAGACTAACCCAAACAATTCGGAATATTGTGTTGAGGAGACAAACCATAGGTTTGACGTGAATACTCTTCCTTTATGTTTTATTGTGGAATGAATGAAGCAGATGTGGGAAGTTTGAACGATTATTTATTGTGTAAATATTCAGCAATTAATTTATAGTTTAAACGATTTAAGTTGATTTGATATTAATATTGGAATTGGAACATACTTTTATTGATTAAAGGCATGTGATTAATGTGTAGGTCGGTAGCTTCCGAATGACACCAAGTAGCGTCATCACTCCACTCAGTCCAAAATTACACTGGCCCAAAACTCGCCCAACAACGTAGAAGGATCCCCTCCCCTCACTCAGTGCACCTGCTAACTACATCCTAAGGTCAAGTCAGATACGCAAATATTTTGTCTAAACGACGATAGATCTTGATATTCCTTCTATTTCTGAAATTATTACAAAAACGGTTGTAACGCTGTTTTGCAACTTTCAACTTTGCGTGCAAATACTTTTCCCCAGTACTGTAAAGATTTTACAGACGTATTCACTTTTAAATGTATCTGTTGTTGTTGTTTCTTATGCCTACACTGGCAGACCAGAGGAGTGCCAGACCCGTCGAAGACGGCAAGAGGCGAGGGAGTGCACCTTCCATGTTATTGAGCCCCATTGGGAGAAAGTCCGACTTTGCTCGACATACATGGTACATCCGTTTTACAGAAAGGCCCCTTTCATACATCCATTCACTCACACATATAATAATTTAGATCCCAATCAGAGGCCGATAACCCCCTGATCAGGTACCCCCAGGTATTGATTTGGTATGGAAACATGGGGGACTTTGTGACCACGACCTATTTAAAGTGCCGTAGTCACCATTAGTGAACACGACGGTCTTTAGCCGATCTCGCAATCATCAGAATTGCAGGCTCCGCCTAGGACAGAACCCACAACCCTTCTGATGCGAGCCCGACGCTGACTGAGCTACCGCGGCTCGAATGTATCTATGCACAGCTGCTGGAAAAAATTTAAGTACTATTGTTAATGGTGTGTCATTTAGAGCAGAATAAGGTAAAAGTTCCGCAGACCACCTGCTTGGCGATACTTTTTTTTTTGAACTTTTGGCGATATTTATACAATATTAGAAATCGCTTGATGTTGTATTCACGTACATATCGTTCGTGTTTGTTTTCTTGGATAAATAATTAATTAGCGCATATTTAGGGATAGTTTAGAAAACCTCTTGGGGAAAAAACACTTCTGAATATATTGAATTTTTTTCAACCCATTCTTCGTTCTGTTTGTTAATTTTGATTTAATTCTTCTAAAATTAAAAATTATGATGAATTAGAATACTGTTTCTTAGTAATATTTGTTTCCATTCAGTTTTTTCTTAACTTTATGAATCACGTTGGAACAGAACATGCTTGGTTACATTGATATATATCGGTTTATAACAAGAAAATAATCATCTTGAAGTAATTTCCTTCGGTCAACAACTCTCCAGGGTGATGTAAATCTAACTTCAGCCCACGCCGCCGAGATGGTTGTGGAAATTTTCTCAAGTAAATGTATAAACAGAGAACTCTCAAAACATATTTATGGAATGGTTGCAGTCTGAGAATAAAAAAACAGCTTAATTTTCTGATGCACAAACTATACTTATTTTTTTTTATTTATTTTACTATTTATATCTATATTTTGGTTTCAAAGGTTTTCACCAGTATCACCAGCACACACTTTCAGTTCTGATTGTGATATCATGTGAAAGACATTCTATTCTTGAACTTCTTCAAAACTTAAAGAAAACGTTCTTGGAGAGTTCGGTTTCCAGACGTCTCTAAACTTTGCATTTGGAATTATGAAGTATCCTGATTTTTAAGAAAAATCATCATTTCAACCCAAATGTTGAAAAGCTAGCTCAGATGTTGCCTCGTCATCTGACCATGGTTCAAAATTACGTGGCAATACACCGAATGACTTATGCTAGGACTGTGGTAACTAGTAAAATAACAGACGTGGCGTATCTCGATTATGTATGTGGAAAACGCAGAGCCCTATTATGAAATTAACCTCCCTAATATACGTATTTTCGTATCGTCCAAAATAAGCTTCCCATTAATATTTTAATTACGTTACTAATTAATGTCTACACAAATTATGTGCAATGTTTCTTTTTTTAAGTTAGTTTTTAATATGTGAAATATAAGTTATGAAATTAATATTAGAAAGAAATGAAATTACGAATAGAAGCATGCACATACACATTGGTAACTAGATGTTAATGGATTAAAATGGCTGAACTTAAAAAATATTAAATTTATTATTATGAAAATGATCAGGAGGAAGGAGCAGGAATTTCCTAGATCATTTTAAATTGCCATCACATTGTTCATGTAGCTCATGGAAGTCACAAGGTCAATAGAATTGTTGTATGGGTAGTTCTCAAAAGATTGAAGATACATTTCATAACTTTGTCAGCAAATAAATTTAATTCTTAAGAATATTTTTCTCAATGGGTTTTTTAGTTCTGTTCAGAGACAAATATTAATGCTATTTATTACTATAGTTTGGTATAACTATCCTTAAAATTAAATTATTTAGTTACAAATGCCGGAATTTAGATATCTATAATGTTAACTGATGCAGTACATCACCAAGAAAATAAATTCTAATGTGTTTTCCAGAATTGCAGGAAAAAAATGAATAGAGTATAAGGATAGTTTGTTTACTATTTGATCGATATATATGACATCATTAGTTTAAAATTTTGAAGACTTGATAAAGAAACAATACTGAAGTCATTCAGTATGTTTCGCGATATATACAACGATCGAAATAGCTCTATACCTGAGGCAAAAAAAATATATTGGTAAGTATTTGAAACTGCACAAAATAAATCGATTTGACTTTTTAACCGTTTTAAGGCATTTTTATGTGTTTTGTGCATTTTCTTTGACGTAAATATACTTTTCTTATTTTTTTAAATGCGATGTCAAAGTCACGTAACGATCGAATTACCAATTTTTTTGCCAATTTAATTTATGAAACAAAGATGCCCCGATGTCCCAAAACATAAAAAAAATATTAATAACAATCTCCTTTGATGAAAGGAAATGGTTGTTAAAATTTTTTTATGGTTTCAATTTTTCATGGTTCTATTTATGGTTTGATTAATAGTTTTCTGTGGAAAAATAAAATATATTTATCAGATACAATATTAATACCATTACTAGGCACATGTCCATCAAACTTGTACGATCATAACGATCGAATTGCCGATTTTTTTGGCCGATTTAATTTATGTTACAAAGGTGCCGATGTAACAAAAGCATAAAAAAAATATTAATTACAATCTCCTTTGATCAGATTAATAGTTTTTTTTATCGAAAAATAAAGTGAATTTA